>OY776289.1:35052674-35561602 GCA_963675345.1 Trididemnum clinides | reverse complement strand
TCGCATTTTTGAGGCAACCTCGTCTCTGGCGTGTCCAAGCTTTTGTTTAAAACAAACTACAATCAACTTTGAACATCTTTTCGATCCAAAAATAGCTAAAATTGTTTAGAGTAATGTTTATGTTGACGATAGTCTGGCTTTTGTCAGCTCTGTTTCAGAAGTTAAATTAGTGGTATAACAGTTACTATCTCTCCAGCAAAGGGGAAGATTTAAAGTGACCAAATTGCTTTTCAACAGTACGGAAGTGGTTGGGCGTATTTTATAAGAAGGACGTTTTTGCTGTCTCGAAGGACGTCTTCTCGCTAATGATACTCGCGGTCATATTTTGTGATTGCAATGGCCAGTGGCAAGTGAAAAACTGTCAATTTCTGCAGACTGCCCCCTTTTACACCTATACCCGCAGACAACTGCTTTTTGCGATCAGTTGTAATTTTAATCCCCTAGACTTGATGGAACCATCATTTGGAAAACCTGTGAAATTTTGTCTAAGTCACTATTGCACCACCAAAGGAAACAGAGGGCCTTTAAATGGGAAGATTCCACTCGCATTTGGTGAATTGTATTTTCAATATCTGCTACTAAAGCAATAAAATCTTGCACAAAATAACCAGAACACTAACAAGTTGTTTATCAAATCAGGACCTTGCATCAAGGCATCATTTAATGAGAGCCCTGCACACTTGGCACCACAATCGAACACCACGCGTGTTGACCCGGCAATGAAGAAGATATCAAGTAAGAGCGTGCTCATTAATCTGATCATTAGTCATTTTGCCTGTCAATAAGTGTCGATGGTTTGTGAGTATGCGGTTTTACGTGAATCGTTTTTTGTAAACGCGTTTTTAAGCTGGCCAAGCGTTTCTGTTGTTTTAGGTAATTGTTGGAAAGAGATTTTATGCCTGGCTTCCAAGGGAGTGGAAACTGATAGTGATTATGAACAAGTGCTACTTTTTGTCGGTCACCAACTGCACTGAAGAGATCTGACAGGTTGAAACAGTGTCACCGTCTGCAGTTTGCTAATTGCATCGCTAGCTTCTTGCATTACTATAAGAGCTTGTGACCACTGGGGTGTGACAGCACTATTGTTCTAGCAGTTGTTAGACTTAGTGCCCCTACGACAACCGCCACTCATTCACGAGTGATACGGCTTTGCAGAGTTCTGACAGACCATCCTCTATAGTGGACCTAGTATAGGTCCCACAAGTGTGATGGTCTAAACTATGCTTTATTAAAAGCCTCTAGCTTCTTGTCGGTCATCAACTGCACCAAAGAGACATGATAGGTCGAAACAGTGTCACTGTCTGCCCTTTGCTAAGTGCTACGAAGTTTTAAAAAAGCGAGAGCAATTTTGTTCTTCGTAGAAGTTAGTTTCTCGTACATTTTGGTTTCGAGTTAAAAATTGGTGTCACAAAGACTTTCAATTTCTTTTTCAACCTTGCTGTCCGTGGAGTTTACTGGGCAGTTTGTAGAAGTGGAAAATGAAGAAGAAGGTCTCAGCAAAGACCAGCCTAATGGTGTTTCAACTGCAATGAGTTGTTCTCGCAAACCCTTGCGACAATCCTTCCAAAAGTATATCAAACGCAGGAGATTCCGACGTTAGCTACTCGTCAACTCGTGCAATAAATTCTTTTTTATTTCTATTTGTACCTTGGATAGCGTTTAAGTTGACGGGACTTCATTAGCTAAGAATTGCATCAAGTTCTGATGGAACTGTTCAATAGCAGGAAGCGATGCTGTAACTGATTCTACAGTGTGGTGTCGGCGTCTTGGGGACATGAGCATCTATACTATATTGTGTGCTAAGAAATTGCTGTAATTGCTGGGTCTGATTGAACATCCCCCCACACGCTGAATCTGTTCAACCCCACACTGGTCTTGGCCAGCACCCGCCTGATCCCGAAATCAAAACTTCTTCACATTTCAGTCTCAATTAACCCTAATAAAAGTAATTAAAAAAAAGAAAGTACAGTAGTTCCCGTATATTAAGCCCAAGGTTAACAAGCCCACTCGCTTAATAAGCCCAAATTATTCTGTCAGGAATTACTCCAATTAATCCTGTGATGAAAAATACTCTCGTTTTAAACCCAAAACTCCGTTTAATAAGCCCAATTTTTGAACATATTTGCTAAAAACTGGGTGAAAAAGCGTTGCAGCTTACACTTCTATTCTCTTGGTTTCGACAGTTATACACTCCGCTACGCTGCTGACCTAGTTCTTAATTCAACTCTTTCGTCACAGATGTTTTATTTGCGCCGTAATCGATTGGCAAGACAAATGGGGCGCTGCACATGTTTTTAGCAACTTTTGGCCATAGCACAGCCGGCCATACTCATTTACACGA
Source organism: Trididemnum clinides (assembly GCA_963675345.1). Taxonomy (NCBI): domain Eukaryota; kingdom Metazoa; phylum Chordata; class Ascidiacea; order Aplousobranchia; family Didemnidae; genus Trididemnum; species Trididemnum clinides. The sequence goes on along the minus strand of OY776289.1, from coordinate 35,559,261 downwards.
ATGAGGGTGGCGAAAATTCTCCCTCGATCATAAGGCCACCCGCTTGACTAGGCCAAAATCGTCCGGCCCGAAGTTGGCCTAACAACCGGATACTACTGAACCTGATAAGCATAACGGCACATTTAAAGCGGCATATATGATCAAATTTCTCGTATAACATATAGTATCCGGAAGCTGGACATCGGGTATCCGGTGCAATCGGGATATTATCATTCGGGCTATCAGACAACTAAGTTTTGTCCGATATACGGTATCCCGGTTGCCGGCAAATTTGCTCTGCGGCACATCCCTATCAAAATTTTCTAAATGTAATAAATGCTGGTCTTCACCAAAAGTGTAGGTAAGGATTCACCTCTTGGCGGCGATGAATCTTCTGATGTAGGTGTCACAGGCGGACGGCCAGGACCTTCCTCGCACTGTTGTCTAACCAACCGGTGAAAGTCAAACAGTAAAATTCAAATGGGTATATTGACAGCAAAGAGCGATAAAAGCTTTGAATAGACCCGCACGAGATAAACTTAAACTTTATCCTCCAACGATTGAACCAGCAAAATCAAATTTAAAAAAAACACTTGTTTTCAAACGGGCGTTGATTGGATAACAGGTGTTTTTGCTGATAAGATACCTTGGATCTCAGTGCTTTTCCACTAAATTATAAGCTTGTCTTTACCCATTCGATAGATGCGCGATAACTACCGTATTTGCCGGTGTATAAGTCGACCTTTTTCGATCAAAAATCGACCTCGACTTATACACCGAGTCATGAAATTCAAATCAAATTAAATTTGAAATCGTAAATTTCCGTCAAATTTTAGGGGGTCGACTTATACAACGAGTCGACTTACACACCGGCAAATACCGTAATTGACAAAATTCCACAACATCAATAAATTCTGTTTGAACTCTCTTTCCAAATTATATTTGTGCTATCAAGTCATTACTATTGATTCCTTTGTGTTTTCTACAAAAAGCTGCCGGTATCGGTAATAACTACAGAAACTGAATAGCTTGTCTTTATGATTGACTGCAGCACAAACCAGCTTTCTTATAAACAGTTATGTTAACGTGATTTATGTGCCCTGTCATTGGCTTAGTTGTTTTGTCCTTTTAGTAAAGTAACTGTTAATGCTCTTGATATCATAATTGTTCGGAAGCTTTCGCCTTTTAAGCTCTTGTGTTTGCCCGCTCATTTAATAGATTGTCATTTGTAATAAATGAGGAATAGGGATGTTTTGTAATATGTGATGACCAATGAATTGTTTTTATATTTCACAAATTGTCTCCTATTACGCTCAACCCTTAATGGAAGAAACAGTAAGTTTGGTACAGTGAATCACTTATGAATTTATACGGCAAGTTTTTTTCTCGTTACTTAACGCCTTTACTTTGATCGATTTGATGTTATTCTAGTTTCTTGTTAATGGTTATGTGACAATTTTACTGATTGATCTCATATTTATTTGTGGTTTTAAATAGGCCTGTTGACTGTTTATGATCTCATTCCACTTTGGCAGTGTTTTTAGTATGGGGTGGTAGCGAATAGAAAATCTGATATTTTATCACCAACTAATGCTAGTGGCAAGTTGTTTATGTATTTCCAACAGCGCTTGTCTATATCTTATATCAACCGGGAAACAAACAGCTTGTATTGTCGGCTAATTCTAGCCTTAATTGGCTAATATACGCTTGTTTCGCGTTTGCTTATATCTTTATTTGCATGGACTGTATTTAGAAAATTTGTCAGTAGTCTTTAATATCTGGTAACAACTAGAGCCAGATACGCCAAGCGTGTCGCAATTGATGCATGTGGTACAGCAAATTTGTGAGTAAAATTTCTGTTTTCCCTTTAATACAGTCTTCATGTTCTGCAAGTTAAGTTGTGTGCTCGTGCGTCAAAGACCTCTGGTGAGCAAAACAGTTAGAGATAGGATCTCCCAAATAGAAGCAGCGGTGAAACGGCCGGTATAGCGGTTCCTCACGGCAACAGTTGATCATAACTTTTCCATATTTTCTAAAGCAGTATCGAACTGGGTTGAGACGACAGTATGCATTGTGACGAAACAGAACTCATAGTCACAGCGTTGCATAAAAAATGCAACAATAAAGTATGCTTCAAAAAGAAATGGCTGATTGTGGCGTCAATACAGCTCAAATGTTGTTCAATTTTTAGCATTAAAAGCAGCTTTTTAATGTCACGTAACAGCTTACGACGACATGTTTACGTTCAGTGTTTTATAAATTTTTGTTTGTCCAAATCAAAAAACTTATGGTTTAGGCTGGATATTATTTAAATGCACATTTCCTAGCATTTTAAGCAAATATCCAATTCCAAGTTGCGTAAAGTGCCTTACTAGGTTTCTTTCCAAACACTTCAGCTGGAATACATCTGTGGTTGCTTGTAGTGTATGTTTTATAGTCGAGATAAGCATTAAGTTCTACAGCAGGTGACTTGTAGCATTATTTCGATTAAAGTTCAATTCATTAGCTGTTGTTTGTTTCATTGTTTATCATGCAAACTTGTCTGATACCGAAGTCGTAGGAACCAGAAGAAAAGATCATAAAGTCGCTGATCGTCGAAATTTGTATTAGTTGTCCAAAGATTTTATTGGCGAGATACGGAACTGTATAGTCATCACGGGTGGCGGAACGGGGTGAAATGGGTTGGACTTGTCCCCCCCCCCCACTTCTGCTAAGGGCCATTTTTGTAATTCGTGCAGATTCGTTGAGTTTTTGGGAGAAGAAAGGATGGAGCCCAAGGCTGTAATTTTCGATTTTTTAAAGCGCGACAAATTATTTTGAAAAATCACATAACTTAAAGTTTTATGCATTCGGAGTTATCCGAGCAAAATAAAGAGTTTGTGGTCTTGTATTTACAATGAAAGTAAAGTGTCGAGTCCACCTTTTATAAGTAAGTCATTCGAAATTTCGGCCCGCTCATCGCGTTGTTTCGTCACCAATATATAACTATATACTGTTATGCAATAATAGCAGTTCAGTAGTTTATCAACTATGATTTAGCGATTAATTTTTGCAAGTTATCTCTTTCTTGTAAACATAATACGTCGGTAATCAGGAAACCGTCATTTGAGGTGGTGCATAGTGGCAATAGAGAGTCAGTGATTAAAGGTGCCTCCACATAAAGGTGGAGGCATCCCGTAAAATGTCTTGCCCAAGGACACAACAAGCAAGCTTGCCGAGTTGCTCTCCACACTATCCCTTTTTTATGCTGAGCGCCAAGCAGGGAAGCTGTGAATACCATTGTTTAAAGTCTTTTGGTATGACTCGACTTGGGAAATGGGCCCCAGGTCTACGCACTGCAAAGCGGACGCATTAATTACTACTCCATCGCACCGGTAACCCCCGCTGACCCTCTTTATGGACTCTGGTTATAGGCTATCGCGTTCTGGGCTTTGCCGCCAAATGATCCATAAAAATTTCGATCAACTCTACCCTTGAGCAACATACTCAAAGCAATCTTTAGCCCCTAAAAATAAATGGATAAAGTTAACATTTATATTAGGTCGTCCTGGAAAAACACTCAAGTTGTAACAATAACAATGTTCCTGATCTTAACTTGGGACCACATCTTATTGAGGTTTATCTCTGTGTTGTCTCTCCTATTATTTGTTTCCATCCCTCACCTACTTTGATCTGTAGCCGGTCGCGGATGTAAACACTGAAACAGGGAGGCCAAGAGCATGTAGCACTTTGAGAGCTGTATTTGGACGCACTTTCGTGAAGTTTACTAGTACATTTGCTTACAAACATTAGGTACTCTACCCACAAAACATGCAGCTCGATTATGCGTAGTGGCCAAACTGAATGACAATGCTTGCAGACTAGTCAACAAGAGCATTGCTGTTTCTTGAAATAGGATCCTCATTTATTCTTTGTTCTGTGAGTTTATGGAACTTTCTGTTTTCTACCTCAAGGGAAAATGTTTTATGGGGATGCACCTAATTGATGATTTTGGTTTTTCTTAGACACTGCAGAGAGGTAGCCTACAAGTAAATGGCAAAAACGATAAGCAAGCCCCAGGCAATTTGTGGTTAATAAAACAAAGGAGCATATTGTACGTGTTGTGCAAGCTATATATTGTATATTGGTCAGTGGTACATGGCCAAGGCAGCGATGTTAAGGTTAAAAATATTAAGCAACTGTCAACTGTTTTGTGCACAAAGCTCATTGCACAGCGTAAATTGCAGGAGGTGCGCGATGTTTAACCTTTTTTTACATTTTGCTCATTTCCTTACAAACTTCATTGTGCAGTTTAGTGGTTTTTAGTAGTTTGAAAACCTAAGTTCAAAAAGCCCTGCTTTGGATGAACTAATCATCAGCAAAGCCCTAAGGGAATACGTTTAACGGGGATGTACCTTACAGGCGATTTTAGCTATCACAGCAATTGCGGAGGGAGGTCAGCAGTTGTAAAATGAGAAGCGAACCGAGACAATTTGTAGTTAAAATAACCAATAAAAAGTACTGTTTATATAGATACTGTAAACAAAATTATATATAGAATGTTTTTTCAGTGGAGTAGTGGCCCTAAAATTGCATTACAGTTGCAAGTTTCTAGTGAAATGTGCGTTCCTTTGAAGCACACCAACCCAGGGTCCCCCAAATATTTTGGGCAGCGGATGCCATTTCTGAATGTGTTTCTCAGACCCAAGTTATATTTTGCATTAACTTTTTCCCCCAACCAGCGTAAAAGAATCATACAAAACAAAAAATATACAACACCAAATCATGATATATTGTAAATTAGCCGATGTCGTCAGCAAAGTCACCATCGGTAACATTGTCTTAAAGAATATCGATTCAGTCGTCCAGGTTGGGTTTACCCAGGAAGCAGTTGTGGTAACAGCAACGACATGTTAATGGTTTTTGAATATACTCTGTTAAAAATTTTACTACTATTTTCGTGGCAGCAGCGTACAAGTGTCAACCGAAATTATTACTAATTAATCATTGTGTATAGCTACAAATTTTTTCCTGTTATTTAATACAGCAAAATATCTATAAATTTACAAAGCTTGTTGGTTGACATTTCAAACAGCGGACGTAAAAATTTATGATTTACCACAAATTGATGGTAAATTTAAAGTAAGCAATTGTAAAAGATTTACAGTTGTGTCCTGGCGACAACGTACATGCTGCTCTTGCAAATTGTCACCAAAATTTTCTCGTAAAAGTACTAAATTTTGTTGCATTCTTGATTTCGCCACTTTCTTCGCTAGGTGCTGTTGGTACCGCAGATATTCGTCTTAATTTTACTTCCTGTACGTCCCAGATAGAACTTGACATTCACACTAAATTTGCATGCACCTGATATCAGTTACATGTCACAGCTATTATAACATTTATGTCTGTTTTTGAACCGAATGAAACACGGTTGGCTGATTCTCAGTTTGTCAAGTGACTAGTATGGGGTGCCTAAAGTTTTTACGATTCTGACCACTTTGTACTTATATGAAGTCTTGACTGACCACAAAAGAGCTATTTTTTGAGAGTTTAACTGGCCTAAGTTTAGGCTGCCATATCTGAACGGCCAAACCATAGGTCTGCACTCGAACTTTGTTGCGGACAATAGTCTAGTGAGTAGTCGCGAGCGGCAACAACTTCCGCGGGCCACATTTTGTAGACCTCTGGTCTTGTTCCAGTGATTGACACACGTTTCGATTTTCTTGAAAAATCTTTCATCAGCAGAAGATGTTTGATTCAAGTCTTGATTTTCATTAAAATTAATAGGATTTTACTGATTCAAACAAATGAAAATAACTCGTCTATCGGAAGGAAACGGTACATCCACTTATGTCATTTTTCAGAGGAAGAATCAAGCACGCTATTAAACTTTTTTACTCACAGAACACGCAAACTTTGCATGGCCTAGGCCAGGGGTGCCCACTGCACAACTTGTGGCCGTGCAGCTGTGTGCGGCCATGGGTAGTCAGTTGTGCAGCCATGCACATATAATAAGCGTTGATCCTTCTCCAAAAAAAGAGCCTTATTCTTACATGTGCGAAAAAAATTCAATTCAAACAAAAACTTTATTTCAGATCAGAAATTTTACATTCAAATTTTTGATCTACAAGAAGAGAACACGGTTGCCACCTTAGCTATTTCGTAGCTTGATCTAGATGGTTTTGTTAGAGCTAAATAGCAAATTTGATATTCTAGATCAGTGTAGTCCAACTTAATTTTATAGCGGGTCATCAGAAACTGAAAATTTATTCCGCGGGCCGCGGTTTAAACTAGGGATGTGTTTCCCCAAATAAAGGTATTCTCCGAAAAAAAAAGAAAGAAAGAAAGAGGTCATCACCTACATTTGATCAAATTTTCGTACAGCCATATTATCTCCGGACAGAACACCTGAATTTCGGACAGTCCGCAATTTTCGGGACGCATGGCAACTCGATCGTAATCACGCTAATCACCGTAATCATTCGCGGGCCAAAAAATTAGTTCGTGGGCCAAAATTGGCCCGCGGGCCTGCAGTTGGACCACGCTCTTCTAGATAATGGCTATAAAACTGGATAGTTTTTTTCATATTTTTGATAGTTTCTAACTAATATTGTCAGTGCTAAGTTGAAATGTAAACACTTTTAAATTTGGTAACACTGTAGACAATTCATATTATGTTTGAAACGTGTTTAAGCTTGTTGTGTGTGTGTGTTTAAGCGAGTTTTAGTAGCCACTTGCATTCACTCAAATTGATGGCGAGTAGCATAATTGGTGACAGTGGGACAGGTGGTGACCTTTTTCTTTAAAGATCATCTCCTATTCGAGTAACACAACAAAAGCTCTGACGTTACTGACCGTTACTTCATAGCTACATTTCCTTACTTTTCGACCAAGCGGCTTTAACATGTTAGCAACGTGACCTTCCGTGGAAAAAGTTTGGAGACCTCTGCCCTAGGTTATTTTTTTGACAAATCTAGCTATTTCTAGTCATATTTTAGCTTAGACAAAAGTGGCAACCCTGGAAAAGAAAAAGTATTCGCTTTCACATAAACTGAAAAATTCTTAATTTGATTCATTGGCAGCCATAAATTGAAATAAATTGGTAATGCGGCCTCCAATTGTGAAAAGGTTGTGTACCCCTGGCCTAGGTCTACTGCATATTTAAAGAACCATGAAGACAAAAACCTGTGTCAAGCTAAGGAAGTAACATTCTTTGGGCTACTTAATATATAAATATATTGGCTCTAACGATGTTATTGTGCAATAGATCACGTGTGCACAACCTGTGGTTGTTAGTGATAAGTTGTGCAGTCGCGCACATGTCCCTTAGATTTGATTTAATCTCCAAAAGAGAAATAAGAAAGTCACCACCTATGCGTGTGCCAAATAAAACTTCAATTTGAAAGCGGGATGAGTAAGTGTCGTTTTCAGAAAAATAGTATGAAAAACAAATGAAAAAGATCTCCGTCTTTGTATGAAGTGAAACAACCGCAATATGAAGATTGATAGTTTTGCATTTAGAAAACAAAAAGCATGTTCTCTGTTGTTAATTGATCTGCTCCTGACTGCTTTTGTCATTCGTTTTTTCTGTACTGTGTGTGCACGACTACGGTACTTGAAAGTACTTTTAAAGAGGCCAGTTTAGTCATCGATTTTATGTGGTAATCTACATAAAACATTTTATTTCCTATCGGTTCGAGAATTACATTGCCACTGTTTTCTATACTCTCTTGATTAGGTTTTGTGGTCAGGAGAGGAATATCACAGTTTTATAACGTGTCCTCTTTTCAAAAAAAGAAGAGATGGGTAACTCCCTCACACATAGTATATCCATCCTGTTGTCAGTACCGGTACCGTTTTGTTGTATAGCAATCGACCTATTGCAGTTTTAGAGTGCGTCATCTAATGAAAACCAGTAATTTCGCAGTACAACCCATTTTCATTTATTCGTTTTAGCTATCTTCTCCGCTGCATGGTTTTGTATTTTGTCAGTTGAACTGACTGCAGCTTAAAGTGGCTTATTCTGTGGAAAAATAGCTTGGTATTACATTTCCTGTGTTTTTTGTTACATTTTTCTACCGATGTTATTAATAGCCAGTGGTGGATTTAGGGCAAGGCACTTGCCTCAGGCACCCCTTTTTGAGGAGTCTCCTTCATGGTTTTACAAACTGTCATAAAACTTTAATATGATATAAATTATTCATTATGAATGCTTAGACAGAGCTGCAATGACTTTAATTTTGTCATCAGTTCAAATCTAAAGGAAGTCATTTTCTCAGAACATGACTCATGCTTTTTAAAACTCATTTGTTTAAAACTTATGCAAGTGACAGTGTCAGTGTGTGTTTAAAATTTTTTTTTAATTTAAAATTGCTACACAAACTTATTTTTTCATTTATGCTTTTTGAAGCAGAATTGCGTCATGTGTTGTATTAAGTGTGCAGGTCAAGAGTAGAAAGCCAAGATTTTGCATCTGCTAAAACCCGGTCGAGGTTGTTGCCTCATGCACTACAGTCCAACTAGAGCTCGTTGGTAAATTTTGTGCCCTTAGGAGTCCCTTGTGAAATCTTGCCTCTGGACCCTAAATTTCTAGATCCGCCACTGTAGATAGCAGCATGTTCTTTGTAAATGCTGAACCGAATGCACTTAAAAGTGTCTTAAACTGTACACTCTTTATATCTTGGCATTACATTCTTTGTTGAACATGTATGCCAATAAGTCTGTGAAGTTCATAACACGGGGCATGTTTCATTCGTCAGGCCAAACATCGATACTCGTACAGTGTCATTGGCCTCTTGAAAAGATCTTATTAGCATAATAGCTGGAGCGCCACTGGACACCTTAATCGGGCACAACCTGCAGTAAATGCTTGCTTGAATTTAAAAATCCTTCATGCAAAAAAATGAATTCCAGTTACGTTTGTGAAAAAGAAATCAGCGAAGAGCATTGCACTTTCCCAATATTTTCAGTTGCGTTTCATGAATGTTAATTGCACACGAATCCAACTGCACCGTTCAGACTGTAGATGTATGCACTTGATCAGCCATACAATGCTTCCAATCTTTTTGTTATTTTCTTCAGTCCCCTAACCTCCAGTCATCCATGAGCTCCAATTTTGGAAACCTTGCACTCACAAAATCATCAGCACCAACACGCCCTACAAGTTGAAATTAGCGCTAACTTGCATTATTTGCGATGTTTCTTTGAAATGCACTAATGCATGAAATAGAATAAGATTTAGTTTGTAAAAATCAAGCATTATACTGGTCCAGTCAGAAGAGGAGCGGACAAACTATGTTCTCGAATCTTAAAAATTTAACACGATGAAAGTGTAACGACAAAGGCTACTTGTAGGAAAGCGACTGAAAATTGATATTTTTATCCTGAATCGAGATCTTGATGACAAATGGTCGAAAACAGTTGAAATAACTGCTCGCCTGTGGTACAAGATAAAATTTATCACTCTTCGCAATTTATTTCCGGTTACGGCTTTTTTAAAAACGGGTTGCATTTAAAAAAGAAATGGTATTTGTCGGTGGTATTGCAATTATGCGCCGCGTTATTATATTTGGCCTACTAACTTTTTCCACAGTCACACTACTTTCGAAGTAGTTTCAAACTTTCGACCACACCAAAAATGTAGCCACGGAGCCGATTTTTGTTTCTTTAAATAGCTGGGATTGCAGATGTTATTGTGGAAACGAATCAACAAGTACTCATAGTTGAGTATTGTTACTTTCCAAGTTAAGCCGGCTCTTGGTACTTACATGCAAAAGTAGCTCGGTAACGGTACCACTTTCAAAAAGTATCAAATTAATTTATCGATACACCGTAGCTGTACTTCGATTTTTATCAATTAAAAAAACGGTCAATGTCAAAGGGTTGCAAGCAAGCATTTTTTGCTGTATGAACTGCTCTAATGACCATCGTATCCTGTGGAACGTTTTTCTCTCTTTGCAGCAATAGTTGGGCACTTCACTGACTTAAAGTCAATTTGTGAGGCTCTGTTGACCAAATAACAAACGCGAGTTACAGCGTATCGATTTTATTATAACAAAATAATTTGTTACCGGTAATTATTTTAGCGCAGGGTTTACCACCGGCATTGGTATCGACACTCAAAAAGTAATTTCATGCTGCAATTATCTTCACAGGAAACTTGGTGTGGCCCACCTTTAGAAGAGTCTCACGTGCTTTAACCTAAAGGTTTTGGTCAAGCGCCATCGGTCGCCAAAATTGAAAACAATTTAGAAAAATATTATTTTTCAAAAAGTTTGAAATATTTGAGCTACAATGAAAAGCTAAAAAAATGACTAAAGTGTCACCATCGTTGCTTGATCTACTTCAGGGCAATGAACGTAATAGGTAACGTTTTTTTGTTGATTTATTTTCCCTTGGCCTACTTTGTGCGTACGTGCAGGCAGTCCACATAATTTTGACTTGTCAGATCTCATTAGTGTAGTTGTGACCGTCGATTTTCTCGAAGCAGTCAGCGTAAAAACGCCGTATTGGAAGAGTTGATTTGTGGTACAGAATTTGAAAATTGCGGAAAGTAGAGTATTCATTCTAGAAGCTTTTCGTCTGACAATTTTCAAGAGAATCCGTCAGAAATAGAGTATCAAATTACGTTATCGATACGCGGTATCGGTAGCTGTACTTTCGATTTTTATCAATTAAACGTTTTTTGTTGTTAAACGTTTTTTTGTTGTTAAACGTTTTTTTGTTGTTAAATTCCAAACCAAATTTATGCAAACAAAAGGAATTCGTTTATGGTCTAAAAATTACACATTAGTTTCCGCTCCTTCCATTGATCACTTCTTTTACTAATCACGATGTAGCTTTTTCCCTTTTTTTTCTTTTTCGTCAATTGTGTCTCTATATAAGTGACTCACTTCACCTTTTCACTCTATTTCTGACGGATTTTCTTGAAAAGTGTCAGACGAAAGGCTTTGAGAATGAATACTCTACTTTCTGCAATTTTCAAAAACGCTGTAGTAAACTTCTGCGTAAGATATCATGAAGCTGCTTTTGATGCCAAAAACGTACAGTTTGAGGTTAAACGGAGTCCCAAAAAGCGATTTAGTTTAAGCATACATTTTCAGCCAACTTTTTTTCTCCTATCACAAAAAACTCTGTTTTAGATTACACTTACAATTGTAGTATATCGGCATATTTTCCTGGCGTCTTCAGACACATCGAGCCGATGGAGGAGTGTTTTGGACGAAAACCATTGCTCCAACAAATTTATGATGAGATTGAAAATTGTCAAACTATGGAATATTTGTGGTCACAGAAAAAAGACGACGTAAAACACACCGCAGTTGTGTTAAAATTCGGTTTTACGCCGAAATTCAGTATTGATTTTGGTGCAGATATTAAAACAGCTAAAGACATAGCAAAGGTGGTGGCGGTAGGCGCTTGTGTGTCAGTTTCTGGAATGTCTGGATCTGTATCTGGATCTTCATCATCATCTTCATCGTCGACAGAGTTGGGCAAAAAGTTGGCACAAAAAGTAACTGTTGAAGGCAAAGTCACTATTAGCGATTTTCTCCCTTCTGAGAGCAAAATAATGGGAAAGTTAGTAAAGCTATCATTGCGGAATAAAGAAGAAAAAACCAGAGCTATTAGGGTGTTTAATGGAATCAAAGAAATGAAGTTTGAAGATTACCAAGTGATGACAAAAAATTGTAGAAATTACGTTGATGCTATTGCAAAATATTTGAAAAAAGAGATTCCAGAGTTCAAGAAAAAGAATTGGAATTTGTTTGAAGAAGAAATGGAAAAAATAAAAAACGAAGATAACGAAAAGTTGGAAAAATCGTTATCTTCACCTTTCTTGTTTCAACGAAAATCATCTAAGCAGGAGAAGTATAAAGCAGGTAACAATGAGCAATTTGAAGAGATCGTTATACAACAAGAAAGCTTAAATAGCAAATAGCAAGAGAACACAAAAAGCTATCAGAAATTCTTTTAACAATTAAAGTTTTTTAAAAAGTAGAACACAATATTTTGTCGCTGCTTATCAGATAACTTGTCATCAAACTAAAAAGCGGCAATTATGAATATTGATTTCAGAGAGGATGAAAAAAGCATTTCCTTACCTAACTTTCTCACCTTGCTTTTAGGATTGCTGTTCATAACTTTGCACAACCTGTTCAGCGATGCATGACGTGTTCAGCGATGCACAACCTATTCAGCAGGGCACAGCCTGCCGCTGTGTAATGATAAACAAATTGGGTAAAGTTAGCGGATATTGGGCTGAACGCAACGCCCAAGCAGGCGTGCACCTTGAGGCGTTGGTCTTAAGCTAGACTAGGATCACTGTGGACATGCATTACGACAAACACAGGCAACTCAAAGCACAACAATGCGGATGGTGATGTCACAAAAAGGGATGATATACATGAAAAGACAATTATTAATACGATGTTTTGCAAGCTGTTCTTGAATAATTTTATTTGTATGTTTGATATCTTATTGCACCAGTGATTCCCAACCGGTGGACCATGCGGCTTCTAAAGTGGTCCACCGAGAAGGCCTCCCATAAAAACAAATTAGTTACCATAAAATGCTTATTCTAAAGATTCTACGCGAGTCTTTCTGTGAATTGTCAACAAGAGGTCTTGCTGCGTTTGCTTTTGTTACAGTACTGTTTCCCAGTCAAGACTAACTGCTAGTTAGGCAAAGAACTTATAAACGAGGCTATTGTAATGGTTGTCAGAATCGATTAACGTATATTTCTAGTGTCACTTGATTTTGAGCATGGTGTATATGGCCTATAATTCTTGTTTAACCTCAAAGTCTTTATAAACATTGCTGCTCAAATTAAATTAGTAACTTAAATGTGATTGACGTTTCTAAAGTGTTCCATTCTATATGAGGAAATTGGAGATAGTAATCCTAGGCGGTGAAGACTATCTTTTAGTGGTTCATGGTCTCAAAAAGGTTGGAAATCATTGTATTAGACCTTCAAGCACCAATAACACAATTGATTAACGTGTTTTGTACAGAATAACTTAAACTTGGCGGAGACTGTTGGTGAAATACGATTGATAATAAAGGGCATTTAACGAAAGGTTGTGCTCCCTTGTGCTAGGTTTTAAGAATATCTTTTGTGCATAATGTGTTGAAATATATTGCAATGCTTTTCATCTCTGGTTGCATTTGTTCAATAAATGTAAATATTTAGAACTGATTTGATTTGATTCTCTTTTCTGTTTTTACCAATAACACTTTTCCACCTTATCACTAAAAATGCAGTTGATTTGCTGTTGACTTTTCCGCTGGCCTTCACCTCCAATCCAATACCGCACCGGTATTTTAAAGTCGCATTAGCAAATCCTTTTATCACCTTTTTCTTTTGAGGCTGATCACATTGTGTTCTTCAGCTAAGTTGGATGCAGGCACGATTCGTTTACTCTCATTCAAACTAAATTTTAATTAGTTTCACAATCCCCAAGTAACCGGAACTAGGCTCTCGATCGAACTGTTCATGCGCTGTAGTAACGTTGACAGGGAGCACCTACGGAGCCGAACCCGGGAATCTGCTGATATGCATTGTGCACCGCTCTAAAATTAAAGCGCAAAAACTTGATTCTATTAAGTGTTTCTCCAACGATAAAGAAAAGGTCTTTTGGTTGAAAAGGAACAAAAACAACAATTTCAATAAAAAGATTTGGAAAAACCTAAATAAAAATGATAATAGCGTGGCCAAAATAAGTAAAACAACGGCTTTCGAAACGTGAATTACCAAAATACATTAACAGGAGAGTTAAGGAGAGAAAAAGCAATAACATCAATTATCCATCAACGCTTGATCCCAAATGAAAAAGAGCAAAAAATATACACAACAACAGCCACCAAGCTTTGGTATTGGCGTCCGGTTAGTCTTTTAACACTGCTGGTGCGATGTTCTGTGAGCATTGTCATCACAAGCACTGCAATACTGAGGAGAAATTAATAAAGTAACGGTATCGAACCAGTTTGGGCAGTAGATGTAGCTTTGATAATCAAGTGTACAGAAAAAACCTCAGACCTTTCCCGAAGTCAAAAGCAATTTTTTTGGAGAGGGGTAAAAGGCAAAAGGTCTATTTTTTCTGTTTTGTGTATCTCAATCTTGTTGGATGGCCTCTTCCTTTTGGCAGATCAAGTTTCCTAATCCCCACGATATTGGTAATGTGTTCCTCAAGTTTGCTCGATGATTTTTTGCTTAGAGATTGGCGTTTTGTAACCGTTGTACTTGAAAACATTATCATTTTTTGATTGGGTTCGAGAAATTTAAGGTCCTGTAGCCTCCCTTGCTATGCTTGTGTCTCAGAATCAGCGATGTGCGGCATAAATTACATTTTTTTTAGATCTAATGCGATTACTAGCTGTCACGAATAAGTAGATTTGCGTTGTAAGAATGATTTTGATGTATGTATAGTTGCTGTAATTTATCGCTATGTTCTGCCATATTATTTTGTTCGCTCGGCTGTTGATCGCAAAAGCAATTTTTTTCCTTCGCATTTATATTTCCTACAGACACGCCTCGTCTTACGTCACAGTTGCTTATGACGTAATAGGCTCCAGAGTGATCTAGTAAATCTTGTTTCTTCAAGGATTTTTGTTTGCCAGTTACGTAACGATGCTTTTTTTGTTTTTTTCGCGTGATGTTGTTCTAATTTTTTCTGGAACGCTGCTCATTAGGCTATACAGTATGTAAGGCGGCGAGATGTTTTACGATTCAGCAATAGAGAGAGGTAATTAGAGAAGAAAAGACGTATTGTTTTGTGGTGATTCATTGCGGGTTGTTGAAGTGACAAGTGTCAGCCGGTTGTTTTGGTAGATTTAATTTTGGCTGTTTCCGGATTGTAGTATAAATTGCTTTATTTTCTGTGATCGTCGAGTGAAGAAGCTTGAAGTCTTGAAGCATTATTTCTGTGAATATATTGTTCAGTTTTTGACGTGGCTGAAAGTATTTTAGTTGAAGCCAATCTTTTCCTAGCTATTAAGTTGCAGCCAGACTCAATTATTCGAGTGGTACTATGCGTCGCCTCAATTTTAAGAAGTAAATTAAAGTTGAGATAGCTCCAAAAATTCTATTGAAACGCGACATCTGGGGGTTCGTCCGGCATATCTTTATCGGTTGGTAATTTAAAATGGCTGCGGAAAAACTTAGTATGGAGAAGTTGGAGGATTTGAAGAGACAAGTAGAATCGTTGGGCTTGGATGAGAAACAGAGAAACAAACTTATAACGGAAGAATGGCGCCGAATGATAGAAGCTGAAGAGCGAAAGTTTGCAGCCCAGGCTGAAGAACGGAAAATAGCGGCTGAGGAGCGAAGGTTTGCAGCCCAGGCTGAAGAACGGAAAATACCGGCTGAAGAGCGAAGGTTAGCAGCCCTGGCCGAGGAACAGAGAATAGCCGCCAAAGCAGAAGAGCGGAGACTAGCGGCTGAAGCTGAAGAACGAAGGTTAGCAGCCCAGACTAAAGAGCGGAGGTTAGCAGCCCAGGCGGAAGAAAGGAAGGCTGAGCCCGAAGTTGAAAAGCTGAGGTTGGAATTAGAAGCGAGGAGGCTCTCCCAATCTTAGAATGGTGAACAATTGAATTAAGGATCGGTTGAAAATGTTGTGAGAACGCCATCACTACTATCTTTCGTGGACGGGAAGGATAATTTGGACGAATATCTTCTGAGATTTGAAACGTACGCTAGTGTGGCTAAATGGAATAGAAGTACTTAAACAACCCAGTTTAGCCCGCTGTTAACAGGCAAGGCGATAAAAGTGTATAATAGACTGTCGCCAGAAGAAGCCATGGATTATGAGAGCCTTAAAGTTGCTTTATTGGAAAGATATGATTTTACTGAAAGTAGATTAATAGTAGATTTTACTAAAGTACTCCGTCAATCACGCTTCTCTATACTAACTACTACTCTACTCTCTAACTAACAAATAAATCCCGTCGCGTTATATATAAATCGAAAAAAACAATCCAGAAAACGCTAGAACGAAATCACGTGAAAAAAGAAAAAATAAGCATTTCAAGTTATGTAATCGGTTATCGAAATTCTTCGAAGAAGCTAGAATCACTAGATCAATCTGGAATTTTACTATGTCATAATAAGAACTGTGACGTAATAAAGGCGTACTTACAGTAAAATTTAATTGCGAGGAAAAAAGGTCTTTCTTTTTCTCGATCAGTAGCGGAGCGAACAAATGACGCAGCACTTTACACAAATATGAAAACAATTCTTACAAGGCAAATGTCCTTATTCGTGACATAATCGCGTTGGTGACCGGGCGATTGACTGTCGTGTTAAGCCGGAATGAGGATGTAATGAGTATAACCGACCGGCTAGACACGCAGTTAAGTGCTACTAATGTGGCGAAATTGGGCACGAGAAAAGGTTCTGTCGGAACACCCTCCGCCCTCAAGCAATTCCTCGGGTGGAGGCAACACCCCTAGATCTACGTCACAACCGTACCGAGTTGGATGCGCTGCGCAAGTTGGAAGATTAATTATCAGATGATTCCAAAGCGAAGGATGAAGAATATTTGGAGCTCAAATCTGGAGAAAAAATTAAAGTCGTGCTTAATGGTGCCTGCCTGACTAATGAAAACAAGAAGTATATGCCTCTTGCGACTGGAAAGATGGGTGAGGATGTAGTTCAGGTACTTCGTGATACCGGTTGCAATGGCGTTATTGTCAGGAGAGAGTTGGTGAAGGAATATGATTTTACTGGTAGCATGGGCTACGTGATGGCTATCGATCGGACATTGAACGAGGCACCTATTGCTGAGATTAAAGTGGACACGCCTTAATATACCGGAGTAACTCAAGCCATATGTTTGCGAGACCCTTTGTTCGACCTAGTCATGGAAACATTCCTGGGGCACGGAATCCAGATAATTCTGTTCCTGGTGTGGAGACGAGTGCCGCTGCGGTCTCGAGGGCTCAAGCTCGGAAGAATGTCACGATCAAAGGTTTAGTTGCAAAAGACTTGACGGCTCATACTTCCATTACAAAGGATGAAATGGCAAAACTGCAACAGGAAGACACAGCTGTTAGAAAAGAAAACTACGAAATAAAGGAGTAGAGGTAGGATTCGGAGCCGAGTGACAGATTAGATAAGCGCTCAAAGCAGATTATGGTACCATAAACATTGAGGAGGAAGTTTATGGAAATCGCCCAGGACTCTATTTTTGGAGGACATCTTGGGATTAAGAAGACTACAGACCGCATTCAAACAAATTTCTATTGGCCTGGCATGCAAGGTGATGTTACTAGTTTCTGGAGATCATGTGATGTATATTAGAAGACAACTGCTAAAGGATCCGTTCCCCGTATGCCACTAGGAGATATGTCCTTGATTGATACGCTTTATTTTCTGTGATCGAGGAGTGAAGGAGCTTAAAGTTTTGAAGCATTATTTCTGTGAATATATTGTTCAGTTTTTGACGTGGCTGAAAGTATTTTAGTACAAGTCAATCTTTTCCAAGCTATCAAGTTGCAGCCAGACTCAATTATTCGAGCGGTACTACACGTCGCCTCAATTTTAAGAATAAAATTAAGTTGAGATAGGTCCAAAAATTCTATTGAAACGCGACACGAACACACCATCTAGGCCAGGGGTGGGTAATTTACGGCCCGCGGGCAGGATCCGGCCCACCGCAGTGTTTCATGCGGCCCACTTGTGCCTGCCGAAACCACGACCATAGTTTGTATGGATATAAATTTCCGTTTAAAATATCGATGAAAATAAACCAATTATCGGCTAAAATAGATACCGTAATTTTCCACATATTATCCGCACCCGAGCATAATCTGCAAAACAAGCCACATATACCTCAAACTCACCCATCAGAACTATTTATGTCATTTTGAAACTCTAGCGTCTCTGCCAAGACTGGCGCTTGATATATCAGCATTTAGGTCTGGAAATTACGTTTTTTGAAGAGCTACCTTCAAGGGTACTTTTTCGCGTGGCCGTGCACGCTGCGACACATGTTTTTTTCTTTTGTCCGGTACATCAATTTCAAGATCTAAATTCAATTTTTCCGTCTGTACTCCCGTTATTTGCCAGTCTTCCAATGTTATTTACTGCAGCAAATGCCTAATGCTCTAAATCAGTGAAACGGGCAGGCAGGCGATGAAGCGATAGATCTGAGTTTTGTGAGACGCAATGACTCTGACAAACCCGTCGCCCGCTATTTCAATAGTCCAGGCCACAGCAATTTCACTTGTAAACGACAGGAAAGGCGCATCATTTTCTCTCTTGGTACTGTCCAACCTTGGGGCATAAATGAGCGATTTGCATTTATCTGATAACGTCATATTGCACCCCAATTGTTACATTGTGCTGTTTATTATATCAACGTTAGCCTAGCTGTTGGGCTTCTTTTTCTATCAACTTTTTCTGATGAAGGGCAGTTGCTCGAAACGTCGGTCGAACCAGTTTTTTGTCGTATTGGTTTTATTCCTCGCCGGCTGTTACTCATCTTCGTTTTTTTGAGAATTGTTTTCTACACCGCATACCTATCTACTTAAATCTGAGTGGTTTGGCCTCAATGGGAAATCCACAATTATTAAGATATGAGTGATTTGACCGTGAAAGTGTGTCAGATCTGTAGGATGATTGGTGATTGGCATATGCTTGATAGTTAAAGTTGAAAGACATTGGCATAAATTGGAGATTTATTGAATTTTTTACTTTTATAGTTTGCTAATAAGTTTAAATAAACTGATTAGTAATCATAATCATACTTCTAAAACTAACATCTGTATATATCTTAGTTTCGTTCCTTGCTGTCTAAATAAAATTATATAGAATTGAAATTCAAAAATGTCAAAGAATTTGCAAGAAAAATGTTTGTGTAGTTTGCATCAACATACATTCACGAGCAAACTTTCTCAAGTCAGAAGATTAAAAAAAGCAAAAACATATATCTTCTAACGGATGCAAACCTAAGAGATGTCTTAAGAATCAGCACAAGCAGCTTCGAGCCTGATTTAAACAAACTTGTGGACGCTTGAGGTAGACTACATTAATCCCATTAATGATAGTGCCACTTGTTACACTAGCTGTTTGTTGTACATTAGCTGTTACACTACCTATTTGTAAATAAATTGTTTGATCATTCATGGTTTCATATTGACTTTTGAGCCTCCGGCCCAGTAACCAAATTTATTTTCTGTAACTGGCACACTCAGGAAAGTAATTGCCCACCCCTGATCTAGGCGAATTCGATTAAAATTACAATTCTTTTACCATGTAATCGTGTCGGTTGCGATTACGATCGCATTGTTACATAAAACTTAAAAAATCTTATCAACACAATTTGTGTAGTTAATGAAAAACCTAAATTAAATCTCAGCTAAGTGTCACCAATGTGCTTTTGCAAATGCATGAGTTACATTTTTCCAAGTTGGTTACGATTACACACCATACAATTAAATTCAATTACGAATACGATTACACGAAATACCGAAATCGATTACAATCATATACATCTCTGCTCAGGATGCTATTGCTTCGTGTTTCTTTAAGATAAAAAAATTGGAATGCTCATAAGTAGAGTGGGCTACGTATAAATGGCGCTACATCATTGAAATTGGAAAAATCTTTAAAACTAACGGTATCTAAAGCATTCGTTTGTGTAGCTGAACTGTCACAATGATATCATGTAGTTGTTCGGCGCACTTCGACTCCACAGTCTTTTTTGCGTCACAACGATTTGAAATCATCAATGATCAAAATAGCTTTTATGTTTCTTTCTTTATAATTCGTTTGTTGCTGAGCGCCAAGCAGGAGTTCTGTGAGGAGCATTCAAAAAGCTTTTGGTTAGGTCATCAAGAGAATTGACACCAGCAACGCCACTGCGTCAATTACTCTTCAAAACCAACTAATATCAGTTTATTCAACAATCAGTGCAAACCACTTAGGAATGAATGCACATTCTAGGGCACCGTGGTATGGCAAAATTTAATTACCACAAAAATCATGTTTTGGAGAATATTAACTTCATTGTTGACTAGCCAGTTTTGCTGGCGTTGCCCGGCATGAGCCCTCTATCAGTATGGTCCGGGTTTAGTACCTCGGTTCAACCGGCTGCGACGGCTTCACCCATCGGGCTTTTGTGTGAGCAGTAGCAAAAAGTTAATAAATTTTATGAACTTTCACAATTCTACACAAAATTGTGATTATCATATTCTCTTAATCATGACTAGCGATGCTCACAAAGAATCTTGCCACAAATTATTGTTATACAAGTGAGGGAAAAGGAATTGTACCTAATCAAAACTGATTTTAGCGGCGAAATGGTACTTGTTTTCACAATTAAAGAAAAAACTATTTAATGGTAAACAGATTTTGCGATGTTGTGCTTCCCTTTCTCATTTATATTTGTGGTATTAAGTTCCTGATTTGGCTGCGCTATTGGTCTTGTTTCCGGCATAGCGACAAAAGCGGATATTGTTTTCTCTATATCCAGTTTTACAAATAGTTCTGGTTATGGTTTTATGTTAATTTTTTTCTTGAATTTGGGATTTTATCACAATGCTGTAGAGTATAGACATCAATACCTTAACAGATAGTATATCAGCATAACAAAAATATCCTTGCTTTACAGTATATACCACAGCGTCAATCAAAGAGCCCCCGCTAGTAACGTCGGGATTGAGAATGTTGGTTCAGCCAGCCAAGCCAGCTTCACCTATCAGGCTCTTGTGTGAACAGTCACTTAAAGTTTATGTGTTTTCTGCACATAAGATTTTCACGAATTTGTGTGCTCGTTTTCCTAATAGAATTTCTTATTTCAAGGTTCTGGCTATGCCTTAGGTCTATGTGCTCTGCTCATTGCTGACACGAACCCAAGAGGGCCTTGCTTTTCCGTAGTTTGGAAGTAGGGATTACATTTCTGATATTAAACTATTCTGAAGCAAAATAGCAAAAATATGTCTCGTGAGGTGTGATTCAACACAGTGACGTTATATTCTTTTGATTTTCCCTTAAACTTTCTCAAGTCCTCAGTGGCTACGCATTATGTAGCATGTACTTATCTCCCTACTTGACGTGCTCTGGGAAGTTATAAGAGTCCTTGCTTTTCCTCAAATGTTTGATTTGATCCCGGTAGCTCTATAAAACTTTAATAAAGCAAAATATAAATAACATTTTTCATGTGGTGCGATTTACCGCAGTGACGTTGTTAATTTTGATTTCCCCTCAAACTATCTGAAATTCCTGCTAGCTAAGCATTCTGATTTATAATCGTTTTTTGCTTGCGTAGATGAGCTCATAGAAGTTAAATGAGTCCTTGCTTTTCCCAAATTTTCAGGTTTGATCCCGATAGCTCTATAAAGCTATTATCAAGCAAAATAAAAAAAATGTTTCTCCTATGTATGGTGCAATTTTACCTCAGCAGGGCATACCATCACCCGTGCCGATTTAAAACGTATTAATTAATGCAGCTGCGCCAGCTTCACCGTACAAACATTTATGAGAGCAACAACGAAATGTTTTAGTAAATATAAGCCATAGTTCTTGTAAATGTAATGATGATCACGTTGGTCTATTAATCAGGACTAAAAGTATTCAAAATAAAAAAACGATAATGCAAACTACCATTCGTAATTTTTAAAAGTGTGAGGGGTGGAGGTGAAGCATAGTCAAAATTGATGGCGTCGCCCAAATCGTGGTCATTTTGACAATCAAAGAAATGAGCTAGCTAGTGGTAAGCCTATTTGACGACTTGCGAATGTGGCGTCACTGAGTAAACTGCAGATCACGTTACATCTTCATGTTTCTTACATCATGTACCAGGAGGAACACGAGGTCTGCAGGTTTTGGATGATGCAACTCGATGGTGGCTTAACACCACCACTGCCATCATCTAATCTGGGCAGTGCAGCAGCCCGGGGGGGGGGGGGGGGTAAAAGGATAGACCCTCGGCCCTGGCCTTGATTTGTGCTGGCCCGGATTAATTTGGGGTGCCTGACCAAATGACGACAACAACGATTTGGTGGGCCCGCTTTCGTATCAATATTTGTGACATTAACATTTTTGTGTGCGCTATTTGCTTTAATTCGGCCATACCATAAAAAAGAACCATGGCTTTCCTCTAAGTCTTTGTCATCATCACGTGATGTGATGATGACAAACCTATCGCAATAGGCACCTATTAAGCTCTTTTCCAACAAAAACATTCCCACTTAATCCAATGTTATAGATTGATGCTATTATTGTTTAATTTTGATCTTTTTTTAAATTTTGGATTTTATTGCTTTTACCTTTGTCCCTAATCCAGATCTCCCTACTTCCAAATGAAGATTAGTGTTTTGTATCGATATCTTTGCAATTACAAATATCAGTAATGGGCTTTACCATGTATGTTCGCTATCAAAATGATAGTAGATAATTTTGCTGCCTGCTGCTGTTTTCACTAAATAGTGGCAACCATTGAGATGTCATATAACATTACGACCTCGCAATGCGTTTTAAGCCATTATTATTAGAATGGCCATTATTATTGTAAGGTCATAATGTTAAATGACGTCTCGATACGTTTGGAGCCATATTATTAGGATTGCTACTTACCACTTTTTCGTTACTGTAGGCCAGTGTTTCTCAACCTTTTTCGTGTTGTGGCGTATTTCGAGAAGCCACAAATCTTTGTGGCCCACATTAAGCGGCCACAGATTTTTGTGGCCCACTTTGATTGCGTCTGTGATGTGATGATGACAAAGTTGCTGGGAGCAGCGTCAAAACTCATAGCAGCAGAGGTGATCTCCAAAAAAAAGGCATTGCCTGCCCAGTGTCGAGGTTGGCCAGTCCGCGGGCGAAATCGGAGTTGATTTATAAAGGAAAATAAGGTTATTGCGCAGTCAATTCATGGGTGCTGATCCGTATGGCTGTTCATATGCACCAGTATTTCTCAACCTCATTTGACTAGCAAACCCATTATTAAAGTACGCAAACGTTTGTGGCCTACCGGTTAAGAACCAGTGCTGTAGGCGAATAAATATGGACTAACGTCTCTGACTTCGTGCATGTTCCTTGGTCCTGACACAAACGCCGCCATTCAAAGAGCAAACTAGCCCAAAATGTAGCAATCACAATTGATTTATAGCAATAGCGGGGACCCACATTAATAATGTCGAGGTCAAGAATATCAAATCAGTTGGCTGCGCCGGCAGCCTTGCCCAATTGCAAAGGAAATTGCTTCAACATTTAGATCATATGTAGCTTGACACATACATGTTGCTGCAAGCGATAAGAAAGGAACATCTTTGCCTCCTCGTTTTTTTCTTGGGTGATCACATAGTGTTTTGCTTATAGTAGGCTACATATTAAAACTTGTAGACTTCATTTTTCAATAAATTGTTTTGAATATTTTGATTGATAATGCCAAAGATCCATGCTATCAAGAAAGATTAGACAAAATGAACCAAAGGGCTTACTTTTTTTCTAGAAATTGGAATGTTGTGAAGTGCAGGCATCATAATATAAGTGTTTCAAACCGGTAGACTACATTTCATAAACATTTACAGACTTCAGTTTTTGATGAATCTTTTCGAAAACGTCAACAGATAATACAAAATAACCACGCTTGTGAAGAAAAGTAGTTAAAATGTACCAAAGAATCAACTTTGTCTAACGATTGCAAGTTTGTTAGGTCAAGTAGGATACTTGTTCAACTAAAAATGAAACATAATGCCTGACAACCAATTTTTGATCAACCATTATAAACTAATCCTTGGCCTCAAGTAATTGGAGTCACATATTGCTGGAAAGCTAATTTCCTAAACTTTCAAAGAATAGTGATTGTTAGTTTTTGTATTAAAGTTACCTGTTTTTACTGAGCTTACCACTTATTGGAAAGGGTAAAAAGTTACACAACATTTCTTAAAGTTTTTTGTTTTTTTCAGTATAAAAGCTAATATTGATTGTACATATCACAAACTATCGAAATCGCTCAGAAATAACCTTTAATTTGTTGAATAAAGTTTGAAAATTAGTTGAGAAACGAAGTCACAAATCAGTTTTTAAATAAATTGATTTTGCAAAAAGTGTGCAGTTTTTGGAAACATCTTAATATTATGATCTGCGGTAGCGAAGATTTGTGTTAATAGTACGAGACAAATTATGACATCGTAGAGCCCAGTTTAAGCGTGCAAGGGAAAAATAGAAGAAAAAATGCTTATAGAGCTTAAAGTGCCTAAATAAAGAAATGCTCGTAGCATAGTCAAATAAGCAAAAATTGTTGAAAATTGTTTTTATCAAAAACATCTTATTAATATTTTTTGAAAAAACGTTTAATCGCCTTTTTGCGATCAGTACTTTTTGAGAAAGAACAAAAAGCAGATTGTGCAATGAAGCGTTGATCGTGACGTCATTTTAGACCCTAAACAAATGAAAGTTTTTGTAATGTGATAAGTCGGAAGCTGGTTTTCGTTTGAGCAAAAAGCGGGTGTCCTCTGTCAAGTATTGGAAATTTTAAAACAAATATTTTTAATTATGACGTTTTCATGACGTCACCAACCACTTTTGACACTCACCACGGGGTGATAATCAATCGTGCCAACTTTGATGGTTGGACCTCTAGCAGTTTCAGAGCAGTTAAAACAGACAGATACACAGAGAGAATTGCGCTTTATATATTAGATTAGTGTTCCACATGGGAACATTCAAACCAAATTTTTTCAGATTTGCTTTGAAGCTGTTTGCTGTCAGCACAGTAATTATTTCTTTGCGTTTGCTGATCAGTAGCATCACATAAACTACAAGAAGTCAAGGTTGTTTATAATATTTGGAGTGTGGTTGTTAGGTTATGCCACATCACGGTAGGGAAAAACAGGTCTAACTCAGTGACCAGCAGCCCTTCACTCGCTGCGGGTCAAACCTTTAATCTGCAACGTCTAAGCGGGCCCTACTAATTTACCACTAACAGTGTTGTCGTTAAAACTGGCGAATTAATGAATTTTAATCAGAGTGACTGCTGATTTTAATAGTTCATAACGACAGCCCAAAATATAACATACATTTACTGTTACCGCTAGGTAAACGTTTATGTGATATTTGATGTTTTTTATTTTAAAGTTTGTTGAAGTTTAGGTGATAAGTTTGATGACAAAAGAAGCATAACATCTTGCGAATGTTTATCAGTGAGTTCGGCTCTCAACTTGATCTTGATCAATTTCATTGACGAAAATAATGGTTCACACGCACAAGTGCTGCCAAAGATGGATGCCATATTTTTTGGCGATGTTTAACAAAGTTGGAATATCGTATGGAGTCAAGCAGTGATAACGCTCACAGTGAAACCTTAATTTTAATTCGTTACCACACTTCAGCTCAATTAGTTTCATTTGATATTTTTCTGGTACAACGTTGACCTGTATATCAAATGGAGTGCTAAACAATCTGATATCATTTTCGCGAGAACGCATGTCACCAAAGCGAGATAAAAAGTCAGTTCTAAAAGGTCGTTTCGCAGATACAAATAAAGCAGTGCTCATAGGTTTGTTCTCTTGCAGCGTAGCAAAGTGAGCATAATTTGCATTTTCCAGGGTCATAGTTTTGTTTCTAATTCGCTTACATAACTCCATATCTCGTGTACCAATTGGAGCTTTTCCTGAAGCTGCTAATTCAGGTTGTTCAAATGCGAAGTTAAATTGAACAAAAATGCCAAATTAGAAACCCATTGTTGATTGGGAAATTCAGTTGCATTCATGTCTTTATTTTCAAGAAGTGTTGCTATTTCTTCCGTCAATATGTAGACTCTTTGTAGTGTATCACCTCAACTAAGCCAACCGACAATGCGGAAATAAAGCACATCTCCATACAAATTCTTCGTTTGTGTAGAGACATTTCGTGTCCCCAGTCAATTATTAAAAATAATTAATTAAGATTAAATAAAATATCGATATCATTCTAATGTTTAGTTTTCCTAAAAACAACGTGATCATTATTTTTATCTCTCTTCGAAAATACTCTTCGTGGAATATGGTGGTTGTCCTTTGTAATAAAGTAATTGGTGTTTAAAATGTTGTGTTATATCCCTGTAGAGCTGTCAGGTATGGGATTTCTGACGGAAAAAGGAGAATTCACAGCGAGCATGAACTCACAACGAAAGAACCTAATTTGAAACTCTACAGCCTACATTACTCCATATCTCGTGTACCAATTGGAGCTTTTCCTGAAGCTGCTAATTCAGGTTGTTCAAATGCGAAGTTAAATCGAACAAAAATGCTAAATTAGAAACCCATTGTTGATTGGGAAATTCAGTTGCATTCATATCTTTATTTTCAAGAAGTGTTGCTATTTCTTCCGTCAATATGTAGACTCTTTGTAGTGTATCACCTCAACTAAGCCAACCGACAATGCGGAAATAAAGCACACCTCCATACAAATTCTCTGTTTGTAAAAAGTTGCCAAATTGACGAATGGCTCAACCCTCGAGATAAAGCTGTACGTTCACAGCCTTCACCACAATATTCATGACGCTCTTTAAGCTTGATAGCTTTGCACTCTATGCCTCCTGATGAATGAGACTTTCAGGTGTTTTTGAAGCAAAGACACGACAACTTCATTTTCCCAACCATTGATGGGGCTCCGTCATTTGTTATTAAAAGCAGTTTGAGAGATTCCAATTAATCACTTCAAAGTATTGACGCAATGCTTTCAGAATATCGGCTCCTGTAGTAGTTCCCATCATAGCAATCAGTTGAACAAAATCCTCTACAACATGAATATCTTCGTTTACTACATACGCAAATACTACCAGCTGAGCGGTATTTGTCATTTATGTGCTGTAATCTATCGCTATTGAGAAGAACTATTAATCTTGAAAACAATCTTTTTGGTTACACGTTTTCAGACATCTCTTTTATTCGTCAAGGTGTAGTTCTAGCTGAAAAACTGACACCTGAAACAGATGTTTTTTTCCTTAGACTTACGGTTTCAATAGCTGTCATTATACATTTTTTCACAAAGTCGTCATCAGTAAACGGTCTCTTGCTATTAGTTGTACTACCTTGCAGCTATCAAGAGTATTATTTTATAATTCAGTAGTTTGCCTTTGAAATACAGAACTCTGCTGTTTTAAGGTGTTTTAAAGTCGACTAAGTTTGTCTTTCCTTGCTTGTCACCGAATACGGTAAAGTCACCGGCCCAGTACCCTAGTGACCGGCAGATGACGATTCCACGACTAAAAGATTAGCTCGGTAGATTCAACGGCTACCTTCTATGCCTTATCCTTCGGCCTAAGGACTTACGCTTGAGAAACTAGGTTGCCAGTCCACTCTTTTACAACACAACTCTATTAATATATAAAGCTTTCGCACGTAGACAATCACCGACACCACACTGTAGCAGCCAATAGTCCCCCTTCCTTCCAGTAGTACTTGGCCCTTGCCTTCTAATTCTTCACCCTGCTTCCTTC
Organism: Trididemnum clinides; assembly: GCA_963675345.1. Lineage (NCBI taxonomy): Eukaryota > Metazoa > Chordata > Ascidiacea > Aplousobranchia > Didemnidae > Trididemnum > Trididemnum clinides. Next base: position 35,531,884 of record OY776289.1, on the reverse strand, counting down.
TTTTCTTTCTTCGCTGTTCTGTCGCCTGTTTGCTTTCGTCTCTCTCTGAGTTTACAAAAATTTCCCATCCGTATATATATATATACAGGGTGGGCCATAAATAACGCACCAAAGCATATAAAACAATTCAGATAATAATAACAAACGTTTTGGGCCATAAATAACGCACCAAAGCATATAAAACAATTCAGATAATAATAACAAACGTTTTGGGCCATAAATAACGCACCAAAGCATATAAAACAATTCAGATAATAATAACAAACGCCATCGGCACCAGACATTAACACTAATTCAACTCGTTCTTTAATTGTTAAATGCATACCCTAAAAATGATATAAATTTTTTTTAAAAGGCAAATCATAACTAAAAAACTTTGATTGAAATTAAATTTAACAGTTATAGTAACTGATATTGAAATTAAATTTAACAGATACCCAAAGAAAAGATATTTACATTATTTCACATCACAATTTATTTTAAATCTTTGGTGCGTTATTTACGGCCCACCCTGTATATATATATATATATATATATATATATATTCTCATTTGTACGTAATCGAAACAACGTTTCCAAATATTTTAGCCTATCAAAATTACTAGAAACTAAAAAAATTTACAAGAAAAGGTTTGAAAACGGGGGAATATCGGAAACTGGTACCTAAAACAACCAATGAAAACGCATATGAAATAAATCAGAAAAGGTTGATCTACGGGGGGAGTACAGGAAATGGCTACCGATAAAATTGCTTTGAGAATAAAATACACAAGCGACGGTTTGTATACGGGGAAATACCGAAAATAATGACCAACACAGAAAAACTACGTCGACACGGGATAATGACCTGAATATTCCACAGATTGTTATTGTTACATTGTTTGATCCGTAAATTTGAAAAAATTAGCATGCTTCGTGTGGCAGTGGCGCTTTGTGTTAAATTCCTTGTTTAGAGCAACGTAAACGTTGCAAATCAAACACGTGGGTTTACTAAAACGGTTAATAAATACGTATTTGCTCTCCCATTTTTCATTGAAATCTCGGCTCTCGGCATCAACTTTTCCACGTTTTGTCGGCATAATCAGATTGCTAAAAATTGATAAATACCTATATGCTTAAATAGTTATTATTAACTAAAATCCTGTAATTACGGTAAATTACAAATTAAGTTACAATTAGAAATTTGGGTAAATCGTACATTTCAATTAGAAAGCTAAAACTGCCAAGTACCTTAACTTAACCCTTCCAGTGATTTCCACTCAATTCTCTCTTTGGGCGCTACTAAACTACAGCAAATGAAATGCGTCACCTAACTTGAAAGAAAGATTGAAAGTAAATGTAACACAAATTTCTGTCAGTTATCAATTACGCAAACAATACGTCAAAAGAGACGTTTGCTTTACTTAGCGTCAAAAGGTGTTAAAACTAAAACACTCGTATACAAAAAAGTAGTTTTACCCAATTTTGGCTCAAAAAGGCTTAGGAACCTAGAACAGAATTACTTGGATTCACCATTATCACGTTTGCACAAACTAATACAGTTTACAAAGATTTATAGTGCATCAAAGCTTTACGCCAGCCCATAAAGTTGGATTTCCGATAAAATATTAATTTAATTTATTGAAGGCAAGGCATAGGAAGGCAAGGAAGCGAAACAACAAAGCGAGTGCTGAAGGCATAAGGATCCGAAGGAAGCAATGCTGTTCAGAGATATTTACAAAGCCATCCCTGGACGCGTTTCGTCGTTTTGGACTCATCAGCAGGGCTTGCCATGGGCCAAGAGATCCCTATGATAAAAGCTGTTTGAGCCATAAGCTTTTCGGGACACTCTCATCAGTGGCGGTGTCGCGTCAAAAGGGAAGATCTCGAGTGAATAAGTGTTTTATGTGAATAATTTGGACGTTAGACAATTAAGACAAGCCAATGATAGCGCTACTATTGTAAAGCGCGCCAAAGAAAGATTTCGCTATAGCGGAATGCTAAAGAAAGCCCAGCAAGAGGCCAAATAAGAACGACTCGATTATCGAAAGAGTTTGAGAGTGTAAACAAACTCTTTCTGTCTGCATAACACCGGACGCCGGATCTTGACATAAGCAGCCTTTAAGAACTTGAGATGGAAAGAGTTGCGCTTGTTATCATAATTTCATGCACATTGATCATTATCAAAAAATGCTGATCAATGACAGAGTCGCAATCCGATTTGGTTTCGTTTCATTTTTACGATCTGTGTGGTCGAGATCGGCGTGGGCGGGTCAATTGCTGTCTTAACCATTGCGGAAGATGTAGCTTGATGCGATCTTGTAGTCGTTGAGATGTTCGCCCTACGCATCGATAATGATCAAATAAAGCATCTTTTAGTTAATGATCAATGTGCATTAAACTATGTTAAAAAGCGGTTTTCAATTCTCGCCGCAGCCCGCAACTCTTTCCATCTTAATTTCCTAAAGGCTGCTTATATCAAGACCCGGCGTCCGGTGTTATGCAGATAGAAAGAGTTTGTTTACACTCTCAAAATCTTTCGATAATCGAGTCGTTCTTGTTTGGCCTCTTGCTGCGCTTTCTTTAGCATTCCGCTATAGCGAAATCTTTCTTTGGCGCGCTTTATAATAGTAGCGCAATCAACGGCTTGTCTTCATTGTCTAACGGCCAAATTATTCACATAAAACACTTATTCACTCTAGATCAGGGCTACTCAACTAATTTTAATGAAAGTCCAGTCGGAGAAGTTTAGTATTTCCTGAGGTCCAGTAGAATTTTTGATTTGCCATTATAAAAATGAAACTATCATTACCAGTACATACAGAAAAATACTTGGATTTTCTCATAGTCTACACTAATTATCAGCCAAACAGGTGATGACCTTTTTGTTTTCTTTTTTGGAGACCACCCCTACCGTAAGCGGGACAGCGCCTAATTTTTGATATTTAATTTGAAACTAACTTATTGAGAATTAAGTCCACAAAGTTTGGTAAAAAGGCAAGGGCTTTTTTGCGATCTGTGGCTGCTCTTACTGTTACTCATCCTGAAGCTTAAGGTCCAGCTTTAACACTTGAAAGGTCCGGATTCGGACCGCGGTCCGCCAGGTGAGTAGCCCTGCTATAGATCTTCCCTTTTGACGCAATACCGCCACTGATGAGAGCGTCACAAAAAGCTTATGGCTCAAATAGCTTTATTCAAATTTACATTAAAATTCTGTGCCACCAACAAGATTTTTGTTTAATTCGAATTCTGATTAGGTAGTTTCTCAAAAGTATACAGTGCCAAATAATTGCAAGAAGGGCAGATTAATAAAATGAAGTGCACCACCACTAGGCAGACGGTATCATAACTGCAATCTTTAAAAGAGCTGCAGGCCGGATGATTTTGTTTTGCTGGCCGCATCCGGCCCGCAGGCTGCAGATTGCCGGCCCTTGGTCTAACGCCTGCGCCACATTAAGCCCTACATCGCTACACGGTCGGTTGGAAATTTGCTGTAAGTAAAAACGTGACAATTAAAAACCGGATTAATCTAGCAGCAAAATGGTTTAAAAGAAAGACAAGTGATGACGTACACTAGCAATGTTGGATTCGATTAGCGGCGCATGCAGCAGCCAATTCGAATGACGTTGCTAATCAGCAAACCAGCAAGATGCGGGTATTTCCAATAGCTTACAGTCTCATCTGTCTGATATCCGTTTGTTCTGAGAATGCATTAAGCTTTCTTTTTCTTTAAAGGCAAGGGAAATTTTTAGAAACGTTTATAAGGGAATGTACCTTTTTGATACTTTTGATACTTCACAGGAAATGTGATGAGATTGGATTGGTATTATAGCAAAAAGTAACCCAAGATAATTGGCAATTTAAGAAAGCATTGTTGACAAGACATGTGTATCGATACGGTAGGTGGCATTGTATGAAGATCAATGGCGCATGGGCATCGACATGGCGGAACGAAGTTATGCGGAAATTGGCAACAGGCTAATGTACACTTCATGAATTTGCTAAAAAGCGTGCATATTGTGACGCAAATATTTTCATGTTTTAAATGAGCTATAAATTGCATTGATTGTGCAGTGATATTTGTTTCTTAGCAAAGCACATGTATTTAAAATAAGTTAATTAGCAAGAAGTGAAAGAGGAGTTTTAGAGTTAAAGCTTGTGGGGCAATCTATCTGAGAATATTTAGATCAGCTTTGAAAAGATAGTCTTTAAAACTCATATGAGGTTGCCTGCCCGAAAATGTGTTGTTCTAACTGAAGATTAGACCTAGCTGCTGGGTGTACATCATGCAAATCAAAACGCTGTTTACCAGTCATGGCTTCAGAGCCTGAAAGCTTGAACCAATAATATCCTGTAAGTAAGGGAGGCCCTGGACAAAATAAATCGACTATGACTCGACTTTTTCCATTTCCTTTTTGTCTTTTTTTTGGATACGCCAGAAGCACATTCGCCATTTATTCGAAGCATTGCCGGTAATCAATTGAAAAATGTAATAGCATAGACTAACGCATATTACTGAATAACCTTTGGTGTGAAACCCTAAGAAGTAACTGGAGGGAGTTTGTTACGTTATTTTGGCCAAAAATATGCGTCTTTAATTTTTGTGTATGCCACTTGTGTAGATCTTATAACTCGAGAACTTACGTAAAGGGGGGGGGGTCTTTAGCGCGACAAATCAGGTGGAAGCCCTGGGCATTTGCCCAGTGTGCCCATACCCAAGGCCACTACCTGCTTGAACTCAATAATGTCGTAGTCAAATTACAGCATTGCTGATCTGTTAGGGCAACTAGTCCAAGCACTGTGCTTTCTGCAAATCGTTAAAAGACATTGCTATGACAAGTTGTAAAGCGTTTAAAACGGTACTCGTTTAATGGTGTACATATGATCAGCATTCATTGATTTTGTGCATTTAGTTGATGTAGGCTGCATGTAGCTATGGCTTCCGAGGAAGAGGAATGAATCTGCTGTGCATTTAAGTATGACATCATAATGAAACAAACATACCTTTATTCATGAGTATCGTTAAAAAGGCAGGAGCGGATTAGCAAATTCAACCGGCCCGGGAACTTTGAAATAGAATCGGCCCATTTTTGACAGCAAATTGCAAATCTTGCTGAAAGATTACACGGTTATTCTTACAAACTGCATCATATTTAGCCCATTTCAAAAAAATAATATTTAGAACTAACAAACAAACATTGTCAAACACTATTTATAGGGCAACAGTCTTCGCATTTCTGCGCTCGTTCTTGCTTGTTTGTCGATGATCGTATGGTTCGAAATGTGTAACAAAACGTCTCCTTCGACGCACATCAAAAGAAGGGAATCCAAGCGATCTTCGCTTAGCTGATTTCTTAAACGGTTCTTTACATATCTAAGCTTGCTAGAGGTTCTTTCACAACCAACTGGTGTAACGGAAAGAGTAAGCGTTACTTTGAATGCCTGATATAGAAGAGGATAACTTCTGCAGTACATTCTATATCTCCGAAACGCAGTATAACAGCATAGAAAGCAATTTTGGCAGCGATATTTTCGAATGTTGGGGCTTTCGTCCGATCTCACATTTTCGTCATCTGTTTTTTAAAAACAAATTAAAATTTAAGTTGTATGAAAGAAAATTTATTAGGATCAGCACAGTTGACCTGCGAAAAGTGCTGGATGATAATATCAGAACAAAAAATAGGCACCAAGTAATTATAGGTTCGGGCTGTATCGTAGAGTGAGATAAAAGGTCGGAACATTAACCTGTAAATAGTTTATTAATAATAAAATGAAAAAATGTTCACCTGCTTCATCCAATTCAATGCAGCGCTCAGTTAAGATCTTATTTGATCCTGGCCACTTTGATGCGAAATCCAAGAGCTCTTGCCCAAGATCTTGCTGAACAGGAGAATCTAAACTTTTATTTGGCGAAAGGTTGCATATCATATGCACAGCTGAGATAGGAATCCCATGAAGAACTGTTCCAGAAAAGCGTTTGGGATCGAAGTAGCTTAAGTCAGCATATAACTTTTTATGCGTAGCAAATTTTCTATGCAAACTTTGAACCACTTAATCTAGAATTCTGCTTTGTACATCGCCCTCAAACTTTTTCATTGAGTTTAAAAGACATTCATCCAAGGGTTCATTTTTACTTTTTCCAACCCGTTTACCAGGAAAGTTGCTTTCAATAAAGACATCACATCCACGTTCTTCCAAAACTTCATTGGCATGTTGAACAAATAGTCAGTTTTGGTCACAACCATTGCGAAATTGCGATGAATCTGTTGAATATCCTTTTTCGTAGCTTTCACCGCATTAAAAGCATTAATGAAATCCAGTCTAGAGGTCTGCACGTACGTTGAAAGTGCAGTGGTTATCTCCATGATGCGTCGATAAGGAATGGTTGCCAAAACATGTTGGTATTGAATCATATTATCTAACAAGACATTGGCATCAAACCGCGCTTTAACACTTAACTTTTCAGAAGTAAAAGCACAATGAAGAATTTCAATTACATCGCAGAACATCCCGCTGGAACGATCTTCAAATGTGCCGAAAATTTTTCGAAGACATTCGTGCTTAGACCACCATCTAGTTGCTCCAATCAAGTTTAACCTACTCTGAATATCATGACCATGTGTTTGGCTCATCTGTTCTTTCCACATGTCCATTCGCAAATAAGGTTCCCGAAAGAACATCTCAACCTTTTGAACTGATCCAATTAGAAATGTGGATGCATGCATAGTCGTAGTAACATCACAGAGAACCAAGTTGAGAACGTGGGCATAGCATCATGTGTGAATGTGACCAGGAGATTCTTTTTCAAGAAAAGCTGTAAATCCATTATACTGCCCCGACATGTTTGATGCTCCATCTGTACTATCCGAGATACATTTGGAAACGTTTATGTTTTGCTTCTGCAAAACTTCTTTCAACAAATTGCGCAGGTCTGCTCTAGTTGCCGCATGGCTGTCAACAACGGCAAGAAGTCGCTCTTCGACGTTTTCTCTAATAAAGCGTAGAATAATTAAACATTTTCGGTTGGAGTTATATCTGGAGTTGAATCGATTTGAACTGAGTAAATGCCTGCTTCTCCAACCGAGTTTGAAATTTCTTCTTTCATTAGCTTAGATATAATAGCAATGATAGAGTTAACAGTAGTTTTGCAGATAAATGTATTTCTGTTTGCACGGCTATGCTGGTGCTTGTCGGGTTTGTTTTGCAAACATTTTTTGATAACATTTTCCAAATGACACTTTAGAATGTTATCGTACTTTGCAAAAAGAAGTGCAGTCTCTAAAAATGTTCCGTGATCAACTTTTTCATCACATAAAGTAGACACCGCTTCCGCACTCCCTGCTCCCCTATTGCTCGTTCCCCGTTTTCCAATCATTTTCACTATGGAGACTACTCTGTCGAGAATTTGCCTTCTTTGCATGACCTGTTTGTTGTGTAATGATGTTTGACTGATAGCAAGTAGGTCTACCACTGTCTTATTATTGCTGAATCGTATGTAAACTTCAACACATGCCTTGTGTTTTTGAGAACTTTCGTGTTCATCAATTCGTTGGTAAATGTGTTTCCACGAATTGAAACCCGTTAGAAATTTGCTGGGGTTCTGATTGCTGCTAGTAGTAGTACCATATGCAATGCAAAGATTGCAAAATAGAGCTTCTTTTGCTTCACAATACGAGAGCCATAATCGCTACAAACGACCTCTAGAGTCATCAGGTCGGAAATGCACATTTGTAGCGCTGAATTTGGTTGTTTCTGGTTGATAAGGGTCAAACTCAAAATATTCGATAAGTTTATCTCGTTTTGGTTTTGCAAACCACGAGTGGTACGCTGTGGCAGAAGGAATTACGGACTGATCTTGTTGAACTTCTGAAACTTGAGCGGATATTGCAGAATAGTCTTCACTGTCTGATATTGCTGGATCGAGAATTACGGACTGCTGACATTGACTTTTTAAAACTTGCGTTAGGAAAGCAGAACATACTGCAGGGTTATCTTGGCTGAGGCTGTGTGGTTCTGGTTCATCAGTATATTTAGTCTGGACTTCGCTTTCTGATACTGGCGGAGTAGATATGTCAGAGCAATTTTTATTTACTAAATCTGATACCGGTACATCATGACAACTTTCATACTGATGCTAATCTTGATGTTCTAATAGCAAAGTGGGATTAACTGAGGTTTGGCTTTCCTTTTAGGTGTTTGCTCTTGCAAATGCTTCCTGAATGTTCATACATTTAGCAGCAATTTCTTTCAATTTCTTTTTCTTTCTTTCACGCCTTTTCTCAGCTCCATCTTTCCGCCTTTTCGTTTCATTTTCCATTACTTAAAATTTAGAGAGGTCTGAAGAATGGATGCTAAACAACTATGTCGCATACGCGATACCAGTTATCCTGCGACTCATTATTACGTCATTGTACTGCATATTAGGGAAAGAAGTTACCATCGACGACGTCAAGTCACGACAGTGACAAATCTCAACAAGAAAATTATAGATAGACTATACAAAAATAATGTTACTGAAAAATAATTGCGAAATCATTATGTATGGAACTGGTTCATATTCTTGATCATTTGTTTGCTTCTTAAAGTTAGTTTTGAAGCAGTCCAGTGAATCGCTGGACCGGCCCACAGTCGAGCGGCCCAACGGGAAACTCCCGAATTCCCGCCGGGCTAATCCACCCCTGTAAGAAGGGTTACAACATGGCTTGCCCCATTAAGTGCAAAACCCATTCATAAAAAACAACAAAGTCCAGACCAATTCATGAAATGCAGTTGAAGAAAAACCGTAAAAAAGAAATGAATCTTTATATCGCGTACCTGAGGCGCAAAAAGTTCATTTTCATTGAAGTTTTATAACACAGAAGTGGGATCAAAAATAGCTTGAGATCCATGGACATTGGCATCACTTAAAATAGAGGACTAAATGAGCGAGTGAGATCTGTTTTAAATTAAGGTGTTGGTGTTTTGGTATTAAATTGTGTAATGAGTAACACGTAAAGGAATTATTCTATTTTAAAAAAGACTATCAACAAAGTTATAAAAACTTATTTCACGTTTTTTTTCATATAAAGTTTGTATCTGAGGTTTTGCTATAACTCAAGAGAGGGCAACTATTAATCATGAAAAGGTAGCAGATACAATTGTAACAGTGCTGAGAAATACCAAATAATAAGCTTACAAATTGTATGATTATATTTTCTGACAGAAAAGCACACGCAATTAATTTACTCACAACTCAAAATTAGTATAATGGAATACCTGATACCTTTTGTTTCTACTCGTCAGTATTGTTATTGCTGGATGAAGCGGAGATAAGCATTTGAATCTTTCACCGCTCAATTACAAAAGTCTAAATCAGTGGATCTCAACCTTTTTCGTGCCGTGATCCATTTCGAAGAGCCACAAATCTTTCGGAATCGGAGTCGATTTGCAAAAGAAAATAAGGTCAATGCGCCTCCAATTCATAGGTGCTGTTCCGTATGGTTGTTCATATGCACCGGTGTTTCTCAACCATATTTGACTTGCAAACCCATTATTGAAGTACGCAAACGTCTGTGGCCCACCCGACTTACATGCTGTGGCCTATTAGTGGGCCATAGCCCACCGGTTGAGAGCCAGTGGTCAAAATTGATATGTGATATAACAGTAAATCAAAAATGCCGCTAATGATGTCACAAACTACATTCTGCAATTCATTTTAAAATAAATGTCATTATTTTAAGACGAATGTCATTATTTGAAGGCAAATTTCATTATTGATTAAGTTGAACTGGGAGCGGGCGACACACGCAACGTAAATCCGCCGATCGTATTTTGGCTCGGGGTTGTATGTTGCAGTTGTTGAGCACCTCTTGTTTATAAATACGTAGTCTCAAGTATACAGCATGAAATGCTTCTTTCACGTAAAATTTTCCTTTTAAGTTGAGTGAAATACTTTCACTGCAATTTATAAATGATTTTACAAAATATGATTCAATATTTCCTTTCTTTGATGATAACAAATTAAGGGAAAGTTAATTGATAAAATCTAGCTTTCAGCGTTGACAACAGATTCCCACACTTGTATGCAAAATCGCTTTGTAAACTGAAAAAATTTTGGGACTTTACTGGGAAATAGCATATCAGAATTGCGGGCAAGATATCTGGAGTAAAACCTGGATCTTTTTGCTTTCTTGGCTTTGCCTATGCCGAACAGAAAAGTTATGCTCCCTCCAAAAATTATGACAACTTTTCGGTACTGTTTTGACAAATGTTTTTTGGGTATTTCTTGCCCATAAGTTACACCGAGATGTTTGTTAGACTGAAATATTTATACAAACTTAAAAATATAACGCATAGAGATGTTTTTTGTATTTTTCCTCATAATTTGATTTCATTACATTTCTGTTAATCAGTGATCATTAAAAAACGGAATACATTTGTATTAAATCGATTTGTGCAATCTCGATAACACATTACAAGCAAAGCTGTTAAATACATTTAGAATGCAAAGATATCACAAATTTTTGAAATTACTTAACGTTTTCTTTCAAATATTGTTTTTGGTAAGGCATTTGAACCTTAATCCATATTTACTTCAGTTTAGGCTGTTTTTTTCACTCAATATGTCCTAAATAACTGACTGTTGACATCCTGTTTACGCTCCTATTCTTAACTATTGCATTCTTGAGCGATTATGCTAACATCAGCTTTGTACCCTCTGTTTTCATTAAAATAAATATGCGCTATTATAATAACTTCACTGACTTTAGCTTGTTTTTTGTTAGCAGCAGCAGATCTGCACGTCCCATAACATTTTAGAACAAACAAACTCTGCTCTTTTTGTTGAAATGGCCCAAGACAATATTTTGGTGCACCTGACATAGATAAATACAATTAGAAGCACTGAAAAAATTTATGACAAGAAAAACTTTATTAAATTAAACAATTTATTCAATTTATCAAGTTGAATAATTTATTTAATCTAATAAATTTTTTCTTCTCAAAAATTTTTTTTACTATTTTCATTATTCTGTTCTATTTTGATAAAATTTAGTAGAAAAATTTATTAGAAGCTCTAAAGAAATCGCAATAAAAAGTTAACTTAAAATACAATTGCTTATTGCGACACCATTAAAGCTCAAATCGTTGCAAAATTCTTATATGGAATTGGTTTTAATAACAAGATTTCTTGCATGCCTTTGCTTCAAAGGAACTAGAGTAGTTGGAGTCGTCCAACCAGCGAGTCGTAAAAAAAGACGAATAGCAAATCATGCGCGTAAAACTTGTTTAGGTGTAGCGCTGTGGATTGGTAATAGCAAAGTCATGCACTTTGTAACTGGCGGTAAGCTAAGCATTCACGTGTTTTGTGCTTGATATCCACTGAAGGTTTCAGATTCTGAATTCGAAGATTTAGTGCATGGCGTGAACACTAGCGACGAGTGCATTTTGTAGGCCTATATGATACTGATCGATTGTGTTGAACTCTGAATTGCTCTTGTGGTTACCCGGCCCCTTCCAATAAATGGGGACATGGCAGAAGACCATAGAGCTCTAAAAGCCGGGCAACTCCCCAGGGTCTGGACCAGAGGTTGTAGAGAGACAGAGAGTCGCCAAAGAGCGAGCGGCGCAAAGAGTCCGTAGCAGGGCAGTGCAGAATGAGATGAGAAATTCTGGGACCGATGTCAGCAGGCGCTGCATGAAAGATTCTAGATTCTGCCAATCTTAGTGAGATAAGAGTTTAACAGAAGGCTTTGTCCGTTGCAGCGAAGACGAGGGAGGACACAGCGAGCGTGGCGAGGGAGCACAAGCTTCTTAGTGGAAACCGATAGTACGTTTTCAGTCCGAGAAAAGCCAAGAGTGGACTCGAGAGATAAGAGAAAAGCTAAAAGGGAATGCAGAAGGCACAAGAAGCGCTCCACGTCTGGCCAGCTCATGAGCCGCGTCGTATCTCGGAAGACGTGAGTGTCCGGGGACCCATTGTAGTCTGATAAAACAAAAGAAAAAAGAAGACAGTTTCTGTCAGAGAGATTGAGGTAAAAGGAATAACGGAAGAAAGAGCAGAGCAGAGCGAGTGTTAGAGAGAAGGAAAAGAGAAGAGAAATAACACACTTGTTGATGCTTCCGAGATCAGCGGAGAGCTTGCAGAATGGCGCAGGCTTCAGCGGAAAAACTTGAGCATACTGGGCTTGCCGAAAAGGAAAGAGTGGCCTCAGTGCCACAAAGTAAGCAGTTGGCAAGAACTCCAGAGTCGCCTTCGTAAAAAAAAAGAACAGAGCCATCCGTCCAGATAACCAGATCGTGAGGTTGGAGAGAGTCAAGGTGAGCGAGAGCCGCACTTTGGAGAGAAAGAGGAAATCAGAGCGAGAGCAAGGAGAGGAAAAAAAGGACTTCAAAGTGAAGAAAAGCAGTTTCCAAGGAGAAGGAGGGCATGCAATGAGAGCCTCCCAAGGAGAGATAGAAGGGAGCATGAGGGGATGAATTGACGCAAAAGCTCTCCAGGAGGATTTGCAAAGTTTTGGTTTCACTCCAAGTCTGGCCAAACATGAAATGGGAAAGGAGGTTGGGAGACAAAGGGCCCGCTCATGAGATGACAGAGGGAAATGAGTAAGGGAAACTCGTGAGGGAATAAGAGACACCTCAGAAAGGAGAAGTAGGATAGGGGAGGAAGAAAGGCAGTTGGTGATGACGCCACTAGCCGCTCAGTGCAGGTGTTCCAATTTGGTAATATCGGTAACGGTAAAAAAGAAACTATTCGGGAGAAACATAAGTAAGAAGGGATCGAAGAAAAAATTTATACAGAAGGAAGAGGGACTCCTTGTAGGGGCCTCCACGAGGAAGCAGAGATACATCGTATGGCCTTGAGACGAGGGAAGAACTTGGCCTTCAGCAAATAAACATGTTTAGAAAAGGAAAGAGTGCAGTCGAAGGTGACCCCAAGGAAGTTGAATTGAGATCAAAACGGAGAAGATAGTTGAACAAGATGAGGTTGGGCTGGAGTTTGGGTGGGGATGCACTGAGATAAAAGAGGCCTCACATTTGCTCGGATTGAGAGGAAGACGCCAGTACTTAGATTAGCGCTCCAGTCGAATTGGAGCTCCCTTTGTAGCTTCCACGCCAGTAGGGACCGAGAGGTAGGGGAACCTAATGACCAAGTCGTCAGCATAAAGAAATCAGCTGACAGAAGAAGACAGAGAAGTAGGAAGATCATTGATGAAAAGAGAGAAAAGAATTGGGCCAAGAACGGATTCGTGCGGAACACCTCGACAAACTCGAAAGGAACGATTTTTGTGATTTTGATAAACCATGCAAGCGCGCCTATCAGAAAGGATGGATCGAGTTCAACAAGCAAAGCAAGGAGGGATGCCAGCCAAATCATGTTTGTGAAAAAGGGTGGGGTACCAGACAGAGTCGAAAGCTTTGGAGAAGTCAATAGCAGCAAGGATTGTCCTAGAGCCCGAATTGGGTTTGTTGCATCCAACTGAAATGGACTGAGAAAGATAAAGAATTTAAACAAGTGTAAACCGTCCAGGGCGGAAATTGGCTTGGTGGGAAGAGTAAATGAAGTTCGACTTCAGAAAGAAGAGTAGACGCGATAGAACGATGCGTTCAAAAAGCTTTGAGACACAAAAGGTGAGAGAGATAGGCCAAAAGGAAGTAGGAGAGTCGAGAGACTTTTTCATTTTATGGATAGAAATAATTGAAGATGTCTTCCAGATGCAAGGAAAGGAATGCGAAGACCATATAAATTGAAATTGTGTAGAAGAAAATCTATGCCAGAGAGAGGAAGGTGCTTCAGAACAGGATAGACAACTTTGTCTGGGGTGAAAGAATGCAACCAGATCGCAGAGCAGAAAATCCAGGGATCAGGGAAAAGAAAGATGAGTTAAGGTTGGAATTCTAGTTACAGATAAGGTCAACAGAATGAGACGAAATAAAGTGTAGTAGTTTAGTGCTCCTTGTTCGGAGACCTCCAACATTTTATTGAAGAACCCTGTTCGAGTCAGGAAGAAAAGAAGAAGCAGGAGGTATAGAAAAACATCCAGGCACATGAAAAGTTGGGGAGGGTGCAGAAGTAGGAGATACAAAGTGGGTGGAAGGAGGATAAGAGGTTTGAAGACGAGGGTTGGGTGGGAGCGCTGAATTAGCAAAGGGGGCCAGATGGGTCAGGTTGAATTGTGGAAGCATACGAGCTGGAGGAGTCCGAAGACCAAGACACAGTGTTAGTAAGTGTGGGACCTCCGGAAGAATCAGCGACACATCAAGGAGGACAGCTCCAGGAGTAAGATCTACCTAGAGCATTAAATTTGGAGAAGGAAAGTAGTGATCATCTTAAATGGTCCCATTTAGAGCAGGTGCAACATTGCACCGACCTACTCCTCCGGGTCGCATTTCCAGCCAGCGCACACTGAACACAGAAATATGGGGCCAGGATTAAGATAAATGCTGTCGGTCATCAAGAAAAGGAGATGAATGAGAAGACGGGCAAGAGAGAGGTAGGAGAAGAGAGGAAACAGTCGATCGATTTCAAAGAGGCTGCGTCCTGCCCTTCTGTCGTTCAGCGGGACCCTCGGAAAGGCCAACAGCTATTTCGACCCGACCCAAACGGGGTCGAGAACAGCAATACCACATTGAGGTGGCTGTTGATTGGTGCAGACAACTCTGAATTCGTGGGCTTAGTTCATTGCCATAACACTAGGAATTTTCGCGTTTTGTTCTTAATATCGTCTGTTGATATATGAATCGAGATTTACAGGTTTGTCCCTGACAGAGTTGTTGTTATTCGCGTGTTTTGAAAGTGATGCTAACTGAACCTGTAAGACAAAGGAATTCGGGAATTTATGCTCCGTCAGGAACACTTGAAATTCTTAAATTTTGTAACGGACGCTGATTAATGGTGTAGGACTGATAATTTTGGAGTTTAGTCCTTAACGGAAACATTGGGTTTGTTTTTCGTGGGTCTTGTATTTGATGCAAACTTATGGGGTAAGAAGCGAGATTGGCGAGTTTAGGCCTGGTTGATGCAGACTGACGGTGTGGTCCTCAGGATATGCGAGTTTTTCGTGGATGGTGAGCCATGTACTTGATTTACTAACCTGTCGGTTTTTTGTCGGACTGCTCTTCTCACAGCAGTATTGTGTTTTTATGCTTTTGTTCAGTTCTTTTTGTGATTTCAGCAGTGTTTGTTGCAACGAGCCAGTCTAAAGCCTAAACAATGCGCTGGCTTGTAACCTAGCAATTTGTGCATTGTTCACCCGTCACCGCTGACAATATAGGCAAAACAAAATTTTCTGCACAACCCTTCAATTACGTTTCTGCGCCAAGTACTTCTTGAGCAAATAAAGAAAACAAAATCTACAAAGCAACAATCTTAATGATGTGTTTTTACAGTCAAAAAAGTAAAATTATAGCCTTTTGCAAGACGTCTCTAGTGCAAAATTTTACTTGAATCCTACTTTTGTCGATTTTTGACGCTATGAGAAGCAAATACCAAAAATTTGTTTCGAATTTTGACACGATTAACTCTCTTACTACATACACTTCGAGGCAGTGATTAGTCGTGCCAACTTCTGTATTTGCATCTTAGTACTTCGTTAGGAGTTAAAGCACGTAATCACGCCACTCATTAATTAATTCCGGAAAAGAATATCAGTTAAAAAGTTTAAAGCAAGGTTTCTCAGATTTATTATTAATTTACTATCATGGCCTTCTTCTAACGTTCTGCGTTTACAAGTTTTCATATCTGTAATTCAGATTAAAGGCAAAAATCTTTTGCTTGGAAATCAAAGTCTATGTTTTCGTATTTACTCCCCACTCTGGAAACAGCTCTCTAAAAAAGTTAAGATTTACATTGTGGCCCACCAGTTGGGAACCACTGGTTTAAAAATAAAAACAAAACAATGCTTTTAATTACACCCTGAACTGTCAATAAAATACAATAAATCATTTTATGAAACGGTTTTGACCGTAACTTGTAGGTGATGTCAAAGGCTTTTAATTTACTGCATTAAGAAAAGATTGATGAAATCCGATATAGGAGAGTAAATGGAAACACTTCAAAAACTTTTTCTATTTAACCTCTACATAATCGAGTTCCGGAAAAAATCAAAGCACTGTGCCTCGCTTATACAAGGGAATGCAACTCAATCTCATTTAAAGTCAATTCGGTAACGTATCGCAGAAGGCTCGACGATATTTCCGACCAAAAATCGCGGCTATATCTTCTTCAGATATTGCAAAAAAGTTTCTTCCAACGCCTTTGGATTCGGAATGACCAAACTACAAACCCAGGTCAGCATGTAGTCTTTTCTAAGACTTTAGATTAGGGGTGTACAGCCTGCAAACCGCGACCTAAAATTCTGTTGCCCGCCGAGGAATTATGTGGCCAGGAAAGAGTTTGTATAAAACCTATTATTTCACTGTTTGAAAAGTCGATCTCCAAAAAGCAATGTTTATTGGTAGCAGTTGGATAATAACTTTGTAAATTAGCGCTTTGAAGGTATTGGTCTCAAAGAAGTTCACCTTCTATTATTTGGATGGTAAATGCAACTTTCCTGTGATTAAGAGCTTACATTTGCTGACAAAAAATGTCGTATTCAAACTCTGACTAGCCAACGAAATTTTCAACTAGTTTGAAATTCGCCCGGTTGCAAAAAAAGATGTACACCCCCACAAACGTAGCCAAAGAGGGTTTTGAGGTGACCCCCCTCAAGGAGTTACTGACGTCACACTTAGGCGCTATATCTGTTTCCTTTTATATGCTCGATATAGTCTAATACTTAAAGCCTTGCCACATAGATCATTGAAAACTTTGAAATTCACTACTTCAGTAAAAAATGGCGGCAGCTTAGCTTATCAAAGCTACTACACCTGTTTTTTTCCATGTGAAATGCAAATACGTACATAAGTAAGTACATGGTTAAAATTGGTCAACTTTTTTCGGCAGAATGTTTCTAATTTAATGACCAATGCGTTTAACAGTGATTATCATTTTCATAGTGTACAACTACTTTAAAAGGTGCCAATTTACGCTTTGAAGAACTATTTTTAAAGATTTAGCGCTGTTTCTGAACAGAATGGGGCAAAAACATCAGCCTAGTTTATCAGCTTATTTTGGAAAAGAAGCGAACCAACGGAAATGAAAAGATGGGAGTCGAGTCAATGAGAACAGAAGTAGTTCCACCGGAAGACGATATAGCTAGAGTAAATTCACCAGTGCAAGCTTGATTTTTAGCTCACAGCAAAATTTTAGAAGAATTCTCCTGTTTGCCTCCCTTCGATTCAATTGAGGGTCCTTTGCAAGAACAGACGGATAATCTTAAAGAACTTTTGCGTTAGCAGACCTTTCTTGCGTAAGCGAAATAGCAATTTATTATAGCTACGTGTGTGGTATTGATGTCTTTCGCAGTCAAGGCAATCCAGCTTTCCTAAAGATCCTGCAACTACGTTGTAGCTTTGTCATCGACCCACGACACCAATATTTACATTCTGCTTCCAATATTGCCGACACTTCCAGTTACAACCTGCACAGAAAAATGTTCGTTTTGGACTCTTTACAGATTGAAATCATATTTGAGAAACGTTTTTAGAGGACAGGCAAACGGTTCGGCGTTGATGAACATTTGACTCCTACTGTTGATGATGTTTTACACAAGACGGCCCTAAAACGTCATCAACTAAACTTCACTTTGTGACAAAAGAACACTACTTTAAAGACAAGTTTTTCTTGCATTTTTATTTTCAGTGGCATGATTTTTCATGCTTTTCTAAAGTAAAACTATGCTGTTACTTAATTTGACTAAAATACATGCTTTTTATGTGCAAAGGCTAACGTATTGACGTTTATAAGCATATGATGGAAGGCTCATTCAAAAAAGGTAGTATTCTCAGCCAGCCTTCAATGACCAGAATGCCACTGCAAAATTTGTTGTAATCGCAATGCATTCGAGTGTTGTCTCTTATTTCCTTTCTTCTCAATCTGTTTGTCTATATTAAGACATTCTCGGGCCCTTTTATCAATGCAGAGTACACCCACAGGCAGGTCCATTACAACATCTACGTTATACAACTTTTTCTGCATTCATCTTAGACTTTACACTAATTTGCAAAAATACCTAAAGCCGTCGCATAACTTATCTTAATTGCACGAAAATGCAATTAGGGCTTTTTTGCAAATTTCAGTATAAACAAGCTTCTTTTGTGAAGTCATTTCTGTATGACTTTGATGCTGCGTTAAATTCTAACCTTCTTGATGCTACGTTAAATTTGTTAAATTCTAACCTTTCCCACTTCCCCAAGAAAAATTTCTGGCTACGCCACTGCACACCCCTGCTTTAGATAATTTCGCATTTTTCGGCATTTTTGCTGAACAGTGTTCAATTGCTCATATATATAAATAGGGATTGCCTTGCCTCCATCAAGAAACAAAAACTGAATTGTTCAAAAATAAACTTGCCTTTTCAAAAATTCTTAAACTTTTGTTCGTATGCGCCTCGCACAGTTGTAGCTAAAAAATGAAAACAATTGGAGATCAGCGTGGTCTTTTGTATGGAAAGCAAGTGGCATGCACCCTCCCACTTTCAGTTTAGTTGCGCTTTTTTGTTGATTTTAGTATGAGCTAAATGAAGGCATAAATGAGGAACCCATGGGTTATATCACACCCTACTCCAACATGTCTTTTTCTACCATTTACAGTAGCTTTGGTCTCTGTTTTCACAGCTGTTTCTTGGGTGAAACAGGCCGAACTGACAAACTTTACCCTGATACGGGGCCAAGTAGAAGACGTTGCCTGAACCCACAATCAACTAATGAAATGTTGTTGTTGTTGCAGAGTTATCACGAAATGAGAATAAGTTGGTTTACTCGTTGATCATATCTGCCTCAATTTCTGTGAATTTTTGATATACAAAAATGCAATGGCCGCACGAAAAAGGTTTTGGCGAAGAAAGACGGCAATTAGTAAGCAGTCATTCAAGTTATTGTCATGGCTATGGCCGAAAAGACTATGAAAGTTTGGATTACGACAAGTGTTACAACAAAGCCTTTCTTTCCTCGCAACAACAGCTACTTCAAAAACAGGGAAAGTGTTACAATATAAAGAGGGAAATGTTAAGTTGGTTTTCAATTTTCATTATTGGTTTTTTCACTGCTCTTGTTGCCTTTGGTATTGACAGCGTTATTAGACTCTTATCAAGTAAAAAATTTTCCCTAGTTTCTGATTCTCTGTCCACTTGTTCTGATAAAAGCTGTGCGTTGGTGCCAATGCTTATTCTCATTGCTTTTAACATTATGTTTGTAGCAATTGCAGCTGCTCTTGTTGTTTTTGGAGAACCTCTGGCTGCTGGCTCTGGCATTCCTGAAATCAAATGTTATTTAAACGGTGTAAAAATTCGGCATGTAACTAGAGCAAAGACTTTATTTTGCAAAGCAGTCGGTGTGCTCTTCAGTGTATCTGGAGGATTGTTTGTTGGCAAAGAAGGTCCTATGATTCACAGTGGAGGTGTAATTGGTGCCGGCATACCACAGTTTGAAACTTCTTCTGTAAAGAAATTTGGATTAAATGTTCCCTATTTTCGATCTGATCGAGATAAGCGGGATTTTGTGTCAGCTGGAGCAGCTGCTGGTGTTGCTGCAGCGTTTGGAGCTCCTATTGGAGGAGTGCTATTCAGTCTTGAAGAAGGTTGTTCGTTTTGGAGTCAATCTTTGACTTGGAAGACTTTGTTTTGTACCATGACATCAGCTTTTACTTTGAACTTTTTCTTGTCAGCAACACTAAAGAAATCGTGGGGAACGTTTTCTCAAAATGGTTTGCTTACATTTGGTGTTTTTGAATGTCCTGAAGATAAATCCGATTGCCACTTGTGGACTGGTCTAGATTTATTGATATTTGTAGCAATTGGAGTAGGTGGTGGCCTGTTTGGAATGTTATTTAATTTTATTAATACAAGGATTACCATATTTCGGTTAAGATATTTGTCCCGAAAGCCTAAGATAGTTAAGTTTCTTGAAGCTGTTCTCATTGGTGTTGTCACATCTTTGGTTGTTTTTTTGGGTCCTTTGCTGATTGGACAATGCAAACCTATTCAAAATCCTAGAGTTAATTTTACTCGCATGATGTCTGGTGATAATGATTTACAGCCATTTCTCTGCCCAAATGGCACATATAATGACATGGCCACATTGTTCTTCAATAATCAAGAAACAGCCATTAAGCAATTGTTTCATCATTCTGGGGTGTTCTCTCTTTTGTCTCTTGGAATATTTTTTATTTTATTTTTTATTATGGCATGCTGGACGTACGGTGCATCAGTTCCAAGTGGTTTGTTTGTACCTTGCATTTTATGTGGAGCAGCTTATGGTCGTTTTGTTGCCACACTTTTATATAACCACTTTGGAATGAATCACATCTATCTTGGAACATTTTCTTTAATAGGTGCCGCTGCCTTTTTAGGTGGCGTTGTTCGAATGACTATTAGTCTGACTGTAATTTTGATTGAGTGTACAAATGAAATTTCATTATCATTACCTATCATGGTCACGTTGATGGTTGCAAAATGGGTTGGTGATTTGGGAAATGTTGGTTTATATGACATACATATCAATCTAAAATCTGTGCCTTTGTTAGAATGGGATGCTCCTTATTATACTGTGAACTACAATGCATCTGATATCATGAGCACGCGCTTGAGTTTCGTATATCCTCATTCCACCCTCCGATCACTGATCAATCTTTTGTCCACGACTACACACAGTGCTTTTCCTGTAGTGACATCGTCTACCTTTAGTGCTAACAACGCCACTGCTGCTACTTCGACTGGAAGCACAGTAGAAGATGCAAACTTACGATATCGGTCTGAAAGTCATGTAAGCAGAAAACTACTGGAAAACAAGAAATCTCGTTCTAATGCAAGGGAATTAGTGCCTATCAAGAATTTTAGAGCAAGCAGCAACAACGCTGCTTCAAGTCAAGAAGAGCAAAATTCCTTGAAAAATGAAATGCATTCAATGACTTTCCATGGTCTTGTCCTTAGAAGTCAGCTTGTTGCCTTAATCAAATTAAACGTGGGTTACTCGCTAGCAAATGGGCCTTCTGCACAAGAAGACATATCCCACGACGTATTGAATGCGGAATATCCACGCTTTCCATCTATTCATGACATCAACTTAAAAAATGTGGATGAAGACAACATTTTAGATATTACACCATACATGCATCCATGTCCCTATGTTATTTATCACGATTCACCTGTTTGTCAAGTATTTAACTTGTTCCGAACCATGGGTCTTCGGCATTTACCGGTAATAAACAGTGCAGGAGAAATACTTGGTTTAATAACCAGGCATAATTTAACGCATGAAAATTTGGAAAAACTACACAGTGATAATGGAAAAGACTGCGGTAATGTCGAAGGACTTACTCAGTAGATCATTAAATTATGTTTGAACAACCACTGTCTATAGTTTTTTCTACATTCAAGGATGGTGTTGCAGCCTTCGTTTAGTCCAGTAACTGGTCAGTGTAACACCAACTGGCCGACACCTTTCAGTGAAAATAAACAATGTGGGTAGTTTGATGTTTCATCCGTGCCATCATTGATGTATGTTCTCTGCATGTTATGTTTATGTCTTTTGAAAAACTGGACATCTTTGGAAATCATGTTATAGATGTAGATTTGGTCACATTAGAAAAAATTCGCCTTGTTATGTGGAGTTATCAACTTTCTTGGTTTAAATGCTTTGTTGCCATAAGGGCCCCTATTATTCCGCTTAATAGAAAATATGTTTAACATGAACATAATGGTTTCTTTGTATCTGGCCGTGTTTGTTGACAAATCTGTTCAAACTTTTGATAATCTTATTATGCTTACATTTTTAACTTCAAAGTTTGTACAAATTGCACTATGTGCATCTTCATGAAATTAGGGTACTTGCAAAAATATAGTTCTGCTGTACCTTAATGCGTTAAATGATAGACTTAATTGTCATTTTTGCCCACTGAATGTAGTTTTTACGACATGTTACAGCTTCCTACAGGAGACCAGCTCTCGGAGGCAGGAAGAAGAACGATTAGTACAGCATTCCTGGCTAACCCGTATAGAGCGCTATTCTGTGCTCGTGTGTGTCTTTAACTCCTACAACAGTGCTGGGCCTATGAGCATGAAACTTGGCACGATTTATCCTCACTCCGGGGTGAGTGTCGAAAGAAAATTTATGACGTCATGATAGCGTCATAATTCAAGATAATTTTCTATGTTGCATTTCTTGACGAAGGAAGCTGTTTTAGCGTAGAAGGAAAGCCAGCACCCGACTTACTAACTTTAAAAATTTCCACTTTTTAGGGAATCAGATGACGCCATAATTAACGAATGATTGTAAAATTTGATTTTTCCTTATGTAAAATAAGCATGCTTTCTTTTTCTTAAAGCTTTAAAATAGCTTTGCTTCGTCATGATGCTTAGTGACATCATAATACTGCGTCGTACCTCTTCAGTGAATACAGGAGAAGGAAACGACTGTACTTAATATGCACTGTCATGTTGAAATCAAACGTAAACAGGAGTGTTGACGAAAGAGTTCAGGGGGAACCTTTGGTATCAGGCCCGGAAATTTTTCGGGAGCCCGAATTTTTAAAAACATAAAATCTGGTTCCTGTAACTCTTAACTCACATAACTTCCTAAACGTAACATAATTTTAAGCCCCAAACCCCTAAATCCTAAACCCAGATATCCCATATGGATTACTCAATTTGTTTATGGTCAGATTTTACAAAATCACTTCACATCAGTCCTGTCATGTTTTGTTATCTTTATTAAACAGGAAGATCGCATTTTCTTAACGATTACTGGAGGCTGATAATGCTGCATTGCTTGTTATTCACATTTCGTTATTTGACTTACTTTTAGCTTTATATTGTTCCGTATACGTGAAATATAGCTGTGCTTGATTTATAACCCCACATATACATTAGAAATTTGATTTTTGTATATTAAAGTGGTCAGACAGCAATGTCTTATTCGTATCAGAGTGGGGCTAAAAAAAAGCGCAGATAAAAGCAATTTCTGAGCAATTACGCCAAACATTTATCCATTTGCAATTGGACAAAACCCGCCAACTCTAGTTTACAAGACCCTTGTCAAAGGGGGGCCCAAAATTAATGTTGGTATTGGGCCCGAGCCGTTCTCTCAACAGCCCTGAACGTAAATAGTAAAACCTATTTTACTGATATGCTGCCGGTTAAAATTCAGTATTATACTACAGCACTAACATATCCATTTAAATTCGTTTTTATAATATTTCAGAGGCAAGTACAAAATTATGATAATTATAGCTGCCGATCAATTGTTGGTTGGCGGCTATAGAAATTTGGATGACTTGAAGAGGGATTCACACGGATTTGGTTTGCGTTCGTTTTATTGCTTGACGAACTGGTACCATTTGCTGTAAACAAATTTCAACGCATTATGCAGGGTGGTTCAAAAGTAACATACCGAAAGTATATCTCATATTAATGAATAGAATACAAGCTATATAGATTCTATAACATTTATTCATCAAAGATAACATTACAGAGAACGAAAATACGGAATATATACCATATACATAGGCATATTCTATGAATATTTGCTACATTAACTAATCATAACAGTTGCTGGAAATGTGAGCCATCTTCTTGGAGACAGAGCTCGACTCTCCGACGCAGGCTGCTGAAAACTGGGTACAGTTCCTCACATCTGATATCGGCAATGACTTGTCTCATATTATGTTTAAGATCATTGATTGAACGAGGATACGCTCTTCTGAAGACAAAGACATCCTGTATGGCCATGAAAACTGGACTTAAGATCATTAATTTTCCCTTCACTTTTATACTACAAGTGCCAAGTATTTTTGTTGCCATTGGTGTACTATTATGACGTCATAAAGTGACAATCCATCACATTTGAAATAAAACTGTTTTTGTAATTATAGAGATATATTTTGCGGCAATAAATGTAACCATTATTCCCTGTAGATATACAATTATTGTCATAATGTATTTCAGTAATATAGTGGTATGTTACTTTTGAAACACCCTGTAATATAGAACAATACAGTCAACTTCGGATATAAGGAATGCCCATTTCAAATGGTCCCAATGATTTTCAATGTAATATAATACTAAAATATTCGCTCATGAGGGATCCAGATATAAGGGATTTTCGCTTATAAGGGATTAAATTTCAAAGTCCTAATCATAATTTTCTTGGTAATTTCAGTCGGTTACAAGGGATCGACTTTTTTGTTCTAATGATGCGTCAAAATAGAGGTCGACATCGACATCTGTTCTTTAAAATCTTTGAAAAAAATTGCTATTATTGCCACTAGCAATACACCGTTGAACATAATAATACAATATATTTAGAAAATTCAAACGTTTTCGGCGCTACATATCGCCCTCATCAGGATCTATACACAAATATTTACAGCATTAAAACTTTCGTTAAACGAAAACACAAAAAACATAAAATAACTTGAAAATAGTTCTGATAAAAAACAGTAAAGCTTCATTCTACGGTCTTCGTAATTGTCTAGTCACTGCTAACAAAGAATCTGATAATAGAAACAATTGCCTGCTAGGAGTTGATCGGATTAAAGGTTTTGTAAATAATTGTTAATAAACTTTACTGTTTTTTATCAGAACTATTTTCAAGTTATTTTATGTTTTTTGTGTTTTCGTTTAACGAAAGTTTTAATGCTGTAGATATTTGTGTATAGATCCTGATGAGGGCGATATGTAGCGCCGAAAACGTTTGAATTTTCTAAATATATTGCATTATTATGTTCAACGGTGTATTGCTAGTAGCAATAATAGCAACTTGGATACTAAAAGTCACCTCTCTACCGAAATTGTATCATTTGAAAAAAACTATTACATGTTCATTGTCGATGCATCTAAACGTTGTTCAAATCTTTGATACAAAGAATCATTTGCACAAAATTGACCTGAAACATCCGTTCCAAAAAGCGCGCTTTCCGATTTCGAACTTTGCGGCAGTCGGTTATAAGGGATATTAGGATATAAGGGATTAATTGAGCTGGTCCCAGCGGATCCCCTATATCCGAAGTTGACTGTATTATAAATAGTAGGTATAATTGAATCAGCGAATGGAAATTATTTGGAAAATATAGAAAGGAATTGAACGTTGAACCTGGTAATAGACGGCAATATACAATAATCCGAGATAAGCGCAATATTTTAGTCACTGGCAATTCCGGCTGTCACTTTGGTAGATTTGGCAATTTTGCATTGTAAGTTAACATCGATTTATATGAGTAAACATAGACACGGTAAAATAAATCATTACTAGCTATCGTATTTGAATTTAAGAAACTGCTGCTAACGCAACACTTCAAAATCAAACACTGCTAGCTTTAACAAACTAAAAGCTATTTTGAACAAAACGACGCTGAAACAAAATTATAACGGCAGTTCTACTTACTGTTTAAAACAGAAAAGGCGGGTTTTATTTGCAGGCAAGGTGTTTTGATTAAGTGTACTGTACATTCTGGCAACTGATTAATCAAAATAAGATTTGTAGGTGGCGGTTTAAATCTCATTTATTTATTTATTTGGCGCTTACATACCGGCCCTTAAAATTTCCAAAGTAAGCTTAACACAATATTCTGTGACCTAAAATTGCTAACACACATCATTGAATATTAGCAAATAGCAATGATTGCAGGTGCAAATTAAAGTGCAATGAGATAATTGCACTCCTCGGTAAACTTTCTCCTTCAAAGAGTCACTTATAATTCATCGGGTTGCAGTCCGAACGTTACGGAGGCGATTCAACCTTCTTGATGAATTCTGGTGTAGTGTCCTTCATATGAACCTGGGTTACCCTACTGGTGTGGGAAGGAGCCCTGTCTTGCTGAAACTTATTACAAATGGCAAGTACAGGGCTTATCAAAAATTTCTTGCGTAAATTTTACTATGACGTTGCATTTTTAGAGACGTTGTTTTGAATTTGACAATACTCACATCATCTGCAGCTGATCTTTTAGATACTTTGTAAAAGTGTTGATAATATCCTAAGGTTACTGTGTGTAAAATTTCAATAAATTCGGTTTCATTTTCTTTGAAAAAATTTTTAACGAAAAGCGGTTCACTTTTTCTGGTACACTCGATATATAGCCACAGCCAATAACTCCCAACCGATAGGCTACGGCACATATTCCAGGTATCGGCTTGTTATCTTAATTTTAGGTAACACGAAAGACTTTTTTGAATTCGTGAAAAATGTAATCTAAACTGAGTCATAGAGCTCTATTTAGTTTGAAAATAGGTCACGTGCATAATAACGTTGAGAAAGAGTTTAACTAAGCTTTAAAAATGCGTAAATCTTTGCAATGATTTCCGCGAATTTTTCCTGGTTGATGTACTGCAGTTTTCAGAAGTAGATTCATGTACTTTCCTTTAAAGCAGCGTACAAGCGGTTACAAGCCAATAATTGTAGTTACTATTCAAACTGCTGGCCAATATTTCCAAATGACTGTTAGTTTTTTATTCAGAGCTTAAAAAAGCTTTGGCTCCATCGAAAATTGCTTAAATTCTTTATTTTTTAAAATTTTCATTTAGCATTGAATGAAGCTCAGTCAGTGGAGCCAACTTTAACCAGAAGCGGTTCCACCTGGGAGCATACGTCAATGTTATGAATATTCCTTTCTCACGGATGGGCAATGTCGTTGATAAAGCCCCCAGCAACACGCTTGTTTTTAAAGAATAATGTATTGATATTTTTGGTTTGGGTAGACTGTACTGTTTCTATACCGTAACCTACGTGCATTCCTTGTCTTTTTGCCTATCGACACTGAATTGGGCCGACATTGGAATACACTGCACAATCAGTACCGCTCAACATGCAGCCATTATATATTTGTCACATTTTGAGCACGAGTAGCTCAAAGGTTATTTCATCCTGAGACCTGAGTTGGTTAAAATTATCAAGTCACCACATAGCGCAATTCATATCACCGTTGCCACTGAGATCAGTCCAGTTAGCATCAGATAGTTGGATTTTTTTAGCATCAGATATTTTTCAATTGTTTTTACAGTCGATGCCTTAATGCTAAAGGAAAAAAGCACGTGATGTAGGAAAGAAATAGCTCTAGTAGTATTCAGGAAAATGAAAACACATGTGTTGTTATACAATCGTTATCTTTCATGCATAACCCGATATTTTCAATCGTTTTATGATTTACTTCCGCATGAAAATATAAAACTATGCGCTAACCTAGTATGCTTACAGACTTCTTTACAAATGCATGCATTCATGCAATAGTAGCATCAATATATATGTATACTATTACCTAAAACAACACATGATTTACAGCTCAAAGTAGTAAAGCTACCAAACTGAACGCAAAAACCAAGAAAAATTAAGCACTAAATCAGAAATCATCTCTAAGTGGCATTTAAATTTAAATAAACAAAACAGGCTTTTTAAAAATAAATCAAGAAAACAAGATTGAATTAAAAAAAGCTATCACTACTTTTTCATCTAGCTATTAACCTTATGAAGCAACAAGGTGCACTTTGCTATCATAAAAACATGGCAAACCGAGAGTAACATTAACGCAGGCAATAACCAAAATAAAAAGTAGAACCAGTAAACTTAAGTAAAAAATATTCTAAGTATCTGAAAAAACAAATAGAAAATAACACTTGAGTAAGCAAACAAAGAAAGGGCCAGCACTTGTGTAAAATTAAGCAATAAGCTGGAGAAAAAGTTGTGCCAGTAACCGTAGGTTACTGCAAGCTTAGCCAACCCGTTGCCCAAATAATGATACCGGTGTCATACCCTTTGTTAGCTGACTTTTTTTCGTCAAAAAAATTGCTTCATCACCAGTGGCGAAATCACGATTTTGAATGGCTATAACAAAACTTTGGGGTAGTGTTGCCTATAAAATTTATTTTAAAAGAAATCAAGTAGTCTTCCAGCACTCTAAAGGTCAATTAGCAAAACAATTCAAACAGTTCACGGTGTGCGTAAAACGAAAAGTGACATATATGTCTGATTGGTTGAGAGAGGGATATGTTACAAAAGCCAACTCTGGTCATGCAGTTGAAATTTATTGCTTCCAACGTGAAGGAAGAAATTTTTCCTGTTGGAACAGGCGTTGAACGCGTCTCACGTTTTACAAAATAATAAAGTTTAAGTGTTTTGCTTTCTCAAACTTCCGGCGTCATACCATAAACTTAACCTAACCAACTCAACACCATATTAATATCCAAATCACCAGATTTTTCAACCAAATCATCACAAGCGGCAAGCCTGCTCTCAAAGATTCGGAAGCCCTAACGCTGTTACGCAATAGTAACCAGTAAAATTCAGAATTTGTATTTTTTAAAAATTGTCTATTTGTGATAACTAACAAGCTACTAACACAAACTGTTTTCCGATTTTTCATGTAATCCTTGTTGCAAGCAGGGAAAGCATACGAAAATTGCTATTCATAAGTGGCTAGGTTAGCTAGAAATAGTCGATGTGATATGCGTGGCTTAGCTTAGCAGTAGTAAAAGATGAAATGTCATTTCACTTACCACCGACGGACATCGCTTTAGTTTGCTATACAACTTTACTAGGGACAAACTTAATGTTCCATACCTTTTATCGGCTGTTACAGAATACCAATACAACCAATAAAGTAGCCTAAAATGAATACAAAATATAAAAAGGTTGAGTGGGACATGTCCTCCCTGAAAATACAGTGGATCCCTGCTTTTGCAGACTTGCGTTGTCATGTATTTCTCCTCTTTTCAACTATTTAACAAAGAGTTTACTATAAATTTTTTGCGTGAAACTTTTCCTGACAAAGCAGTATTGCTGAAAAAATGCATCAAAACGTCTATAAGCGCATAAAGCAGCACAGTGTGTGCTCAGACATGGGAACAGTAGTAGACTAATTTAGGTATTGTTTTACCTCTGATGCCACCCCAATAAATACAATGACACTCATTTTGCGACGTTTCAAAATAAATACTGTTTTGAGCAGTGGTAATCAATTTTTCAGATAGGATAATTTCATGAGGCGTATATTCAATTTTAATCATTAAAATTTAACAAATTTGAAACAATAATATTTTAATTGCATACTGATTACGCCACATCGATACATTCAACATGAAACAGCCTTCAAAAAAAAGGCCTGAATAATTAGTCTTGGCTCTCAGAGGGCCAGTCTTTTTCTTCTAGTAAATCAATTTTTGAAAGCAATTGTTTTTCCCTACTCGCCGCACAAGATCGTTTTTTTCTTTTGTGTGTTTGCCCGTCCTCAAGCTAAAGGCCTTTATGAAAAGACGCTTTTAACCTTCAGAAAATCTGTACGAGGTCAGGCCCGATTCCACATATACTCCTGTCTAAGCTACTGTACGAAACCTCGTTGATTGGTCCTATAAGAGCTTTAAGTTTACACTAGACCTGATAGGTTTGTTTCGGCAATACGTTGTTACCGCTGTCAATTTCGTTTTTGTTTTCCAATATTTAAAATTAAGCTTCAACAATGAAAAACCGCTGTCTTCTACCAGAGGTTAAAAATAACAATCCATTACTTTAGTTTCAGAAAGCGTCAACGTAAATATCGGCCCTAAGTAATGCGTTTGTGTGGAACAATATTAATGATAGGACGTAGTGAGGTTGGCTTGGATAGCATGTTGAAAAAGTAAGATGGCAAAGGACAGAGGCGCATTGAAACAAAAAACGCACATAAACGCATCAATCAATGCGCTGTAGGCAAATAAAAGTGCAAAAGCGGAGACCTAATTTGCCTTAAGATCCTTACATTTCCTTTTTGTTGCTAGCTAATGATTAACCACACAGGCAGATAATTTCCGATTCTCAAACGCTGATTTTTTGTCATCGCCAACTATTTTTTCAATTGAATCTAAATCCGGGGTCTCCAAACTTTTTCCATGGAGGGCCACATCGCCGATATGTTGAAAACTTGTGGACCCAAGTTAACTCAAATTAACTTGGAAGTAACAATAAATGACGTTGGAGATCGTGTTATGTTGCCCGAAAAATGTATGAAAAGTGATCCTCAAAAAAAAGGTGATCACCTCTCTCGCTATCACAAATTTTGCTTTTCGCGATCAAATTGATTGGCTCGAAATGGTTCTGCCAAGGAAGCACTGCGCTATACATTTGTTTTGCATTTAAAAAAAGGGCTCAGCGGCCCTGATAAAAAACCTTCGCGGGCCGTAGTTTGACGACCCCCGATCTAAATGAAAGGGCAAAGAAACGAAATTTGTGGATGCCGAAAGATTAAGTTCTTTTGTGATGTCACGGTTTATTGATATGTTATTGTAGTTTGACACCATGACCGGCATTACACAACTTTTTTTTGAAAATCTTCGTAGACAAAACTGCGAGCAATTTTCGAATGTTTGGGAAATTTCTTTCAAATGCGGCAGTTGGCATCACGCAAAGACTTCGAAAAAAACTTTGCAGACACAAGCGAGGAAAGCAAACAAGGTATATTTTTATCGCAATGTGATATTTTACTGCGAATAATTAGATTTAAGCAGAAACGTGCCAGTATTGCACGAAAGACAATTACTGGTGGCGAGTGAAGCATAATGCAAGAAAACCTTTGGCAAAAAAGAAGTTCCAAGTGGTCCTGGAGTGATGAAATCGTAGACTTGGTAAAAGAAGCGAGGCGCAATGCGGTCCAAGTTTAGAGTCCTTTTTGCGAACAGTGGCGGCCTAAACAAAGAAAGAAACATGGAATTAGAAGCATAACCAGTGTTCCTCGAAGATGTGCGCATGTGCGCGCGCAAACAAGAAAAATAATGCCGCACATGAAATTTATATATTTTTTCGATACAAAGTTAGATTTTTTTCAAGAGCGCACACTTCAAAAATTTTCCCGCACATGACGAAAAAAAATTAGAGAAGAGATTGAGCATAAGAGCGAGATTTATTGGCGATTCTAGGAATAAGAATAATTGGCGAAATGTAATTTAGTGTGGTCTTAGGTAACTACTGTAGTTATTCAACAGATGATGCTTTGAGTGTAAAAGTGAAACGTTTTAATAAAATGTTTGCTGGCATTTCGGGTTCATTTCGGTTACTAGGAAACTTGGATTTCATTTATATTAAAAATACCCTAAATCATAATACTTTTTTTTATTCGCCAATAATTCTCTGGCCCCATGCATGAACCTGATAAGCCACATTTTCTACAAAATGAGTTAGCAACCTGACACAATTACTTTTACTCTATATTTGATTCACAAATTTTTTCAGCGATTGAAATTGTGTAAGTAAAATATTATGATAGTTTTTCCAAATATTGCTGATATTCCATTTCACATTTTCCGTACATGAACCTGATAACCCACAAATCAAGATGGCGGCTCTTTTGCAAAGTGCTGCAGGAAGATCAAAAAGAAAGCGTAAACTTCCGCTTAATGCTGCAATGCTGCACTAGAGCTAGTGGATAATAGTAAGTTTATGATTCTCTTAAATTATACCTCTTGGCGTGATTTGTGCTGAAAGTGTGTTGCATGTTGGGTACATTTGCTGTGAAAAGTGCTATTCTATGTAGTTCTGTCTCTGATCCTGCTGAATCGTTTGGAATTCTAGATCTACCTCTGAATAAAGATGCTCTATATAAGGATGCTGTTGCAAAAGAACATTTGCTTAGTCTAAGCAAGGATTCAAATGAAAGGTGTATTTGTCAAAACTCGGAATGGGGTCTCACATTAGCTGTAGAAACGGATCGACATAAGAAAGTGTCAATACATAACAACCGACAGTTTGCACTCAATGTGACTAGGATAAGAAGGAAATGAGTCCCATTTTTTGATAGACTGCTCTGCTGGTCAGGTTGATTGAGAGTATAATAGTCTCATCTCAGTTGGTTTTGTGATTTTGAAGGAAGTGGCGACACATCTTAATTTAGATTCTTGCTAATGGGTGGTAATTACTTCAATATTTTAAGTCACATTTTCACTTATTTAAAAGCGTTATCTTTTAAGCTCTTAAATGTTCAGATAAAAATTTAGTTAATTATTACTCACAAGCTGGTCAGACTGATTTATTGAGTTTGCGTTGATATCATCTAGCTACATTCGTTACAACCAGTCAGATGATGTTTTTTTAGGGGAGTCATGTACCAGCTTGCTCGTTCGACAGCGTTTTGAAATAACTGTTTAGACTTTGATAACTTTTTCCTCCTTCTTTCTTCGTATTGATGCATGTACGAAAGTTATACCTCATACTTATACCTCTGATCTAGACCGTGGTGGGCACTAGTGGGGCTAAAAATAGCGACCACTATCAGCGCCGCTAGTGTTGCGTTAGCGTGTGCTTTAGCTCGGCTGTTGTCGTTGTGAACTAGCGACAACATTAGCTGGCGTTATTTTTTGTACACAATAGCGCTAGAGGAAGCTGAGCTAATTTTTGCAAAAGTAGTTGCCGCTAGCGCTAAGCCCGCCCTTTGTCAAAATATAAATATCGTCTCAAAAGTGCAAAACGTTCAAAAGTCACAGGCTGCCACAGAGCATCTTCCGAAGACAAATTTTTATAAAGAGCGTTTGCGGAGAAGTCACGAAAATAATACTAATGCAGCAATACACCATTGAACATAGTAATACATTATACATAGTAACACATTATACATGGTAATACAATGTATTTGACAAATTCAAACGTTTTCGGCGTTTAAATTTGTTAAGTGCTATCAGGAAAAATGTGCCATCAAAGAACATATAAGAAAATGCAGCTCGTGCGAAACTCAGCCTAATAACATGAAGCAATTTAAAATAACTAGAAAATGTCAAACATCTTACGAAGCCAAAATCCTTGAAGCCTTGCTGATCAAAAGAAGTATGTGTTGAACCTGTGTTAAACAAACAACTGTGTGCAAACGGAGCGTCATTTTTACCAAACGTGTTTTAATCATAACTATTTATTAAATTGTTTAACTGAACAATTTTGTACTGAACTTTACGGTAATTTTTTCATTCATTCAATACTATTACATGTATTTGCATAATCTCAAATCCGATTACCTCCTAACAGGCAATCGTTTCTATTATCAGGCTCTTTATTAGCAGTAACCAGACAATTACTGAGACTGCAGAATGAAATTGTACAGTTTTTTTTGGCTATTTCAACTTATTTTGTGTTTTCATTCAACAAAAGTTTCAATGCTGTAAATATTTGTATACAGATCCTGGAGGGCAATACGTAACGCCGAAAACGTTTGAATTTCTTAAATATACTGTATTACGATGTTCAACGATGTTAGTAGCAAAAATAACAATTTGCATTTTGAAAGTGACCTCTCTAACGAAATTGTATTCCCAAAAATATTGCGTAATTTTCGGAAAATATCTCTCGGTAGAGCCAAGGCCTATAGCCAGGCTCAGTGTATTTTTATTAGAGAAATGTTCTCTAGCCACCCAATTAACACTATCGGGATTTAATGCTGTAATCCAAAAAAGTCGTCGATTAGATTGGTGCTGAAATAGATACACTACCACAACATTCTCACTTTTGTTGGTTATCACCTACCTTCAATTTGACTCTGTTCCACAGACGTTTTTGAGCTGCAACTTCTTGGCAATCATCACTAATAACACACGCCTTTCTAACCGTAAAGTGGTCGACTATTTTATTTGGCGATTAGGAGGGTGTTGAACACCTCAAATAATCTTTCAAAATCAGCAATCAATGTAGGTAGAAAAGCACTTGCAGTCAGTGATCAATTGTGCCAAGTTTAATTTTTGTACGTCTAGTTGTTTCGGAGGAGTTTAGGCAAATGCACGCACTTACAAAAAGAATATTACCTATACATTACAAAAAATATTTGGAAAACGCTACACCCACTTTTTCTCTTTGGAAAGTGGCAAGAACCTCTGTCCCCTACTTCGGTCGGCAGTTTTTCTACATTTTACTGCCTCTAGCTACATCCGTCAAGTTCCAGCTACCTCCTACTATCTACTATAAAATGAGATTATTTTAAAATAGGTGTCTTTTTCTGAGATGAATCTACATCCGTTGGAACGTTGTAATGATTTTATTAAAGGAACAAAAATTTTTTCATTTAAGTCGGGCAAAAGTCAATGAGCCTGATACTAAAAGACTAACTGGCATCTCATGTTAATGTTTTGTTTTGTCATGCTCGGGCAGTAGGAAAATAGCCTGACACGCTGTGCAGAGAAATAAAGAGAAAAACGATTTACAAGACATTTTTTAAACAAAGAAAATTTGATTAAAAAAATGTTTTGTAAATCGTTTCTCTTTGTTCTCCATATAAAATTATCTCAGCTCTAACAGTGGGAGCGTTTATTGCGTTGTTTCCAAAACCTTTTGGCGTGATTTTTTTTGTTAAACTAGCCGTAGCTGTAATTAGGGCTAAAAAAGTGTGCCAACAAAATTTTGAAGAAAAAGTTACAAAAATTGCACACTTTTTTAAGCCCTTGCTACAATTAAAGAAAGATAGATAAAAGAGTCCTCCACAAGCGCATGTACAGTACACAATTGATAAAAGCAAACGTTTTGTTCAAACAGCCTGTGTAAGTCTGGAATCATAAATTGGTTTAATTATTTAAATCTACTATTTTCCTAATTTATTAATTAATTGCTATAGAAGTTAAAATTAACTTCATCCTATGACTGATGACATTAATAAAGCAGCTTCCAACAGTTCATCTTTCAGAATCTAATTTTTTGGTATTACTTTGCCCTTCATATTATGGACAAATGGTTAAAAAAGTCAGTTGAATTCGACGACGATGAATCTTCAGTTAATCAAAAAAAAGAAAATTCAAGTCAATCAAAAACAAGTCAGCCAAAGCGAAGAAAAGTCGTGAAAAGGTATGATGATACATACTTAAAAATGGAATTTACATTGAATGAAGATGAAGAAGACCCGCTTCCACAATTCGTTATTTGTTTTGAACAACTTGCAAAGAAGAGCATGTGTTCAAACAAATTGCTTCGCCATGTTGAGACTAAGCATCCCGAGTAAAAACACAAACGCCTTGATTTTTTAAGAAAATGCTAGCCAATTTAAAGACAGTACAGAGAGTTTTGCAGCGTTACACCAACGTAAATGAAAAATCTTTGTATGTGTCTTACTTGATTAGCTTGAGAATCACGAAAGCTGGGAAGCCACACACAATTGAGGAGGCTTTAGTTCTTCCAGCTTTAAACGATACAGTCAAAGTTTTCTTTGGTGATAAGAGTGAAAAAGAAATTGAATCAATTCTTATATCTAATAACACGGTCACACGTAGAATCGATGAAATGTCTCAATGGGTAGAAAATCGAGTTATTGAAAGTCCTTTTTCTTCTTTACAACTTGATGAATATATTGACGTACAACTACTTGTTTTTGTACGTTGTATATGGCCAACTACTTATTTTTGTACGTTGTATATGGAACTCCAAACCTCATGAAGTTATGTTGTTGTGTGAACCAATCAGGCGAAGTACCAGCGAAGAAATTTTTAATACTGTTGATACTTATATCAGAACAAAAAGTCTTGATTGGCATAAATATATAAGAATATGTACGCACGGTGCACGTGCTATGTGCGGTAGAAACAGTAGTGTGGTTACCAGAATACTTGAACGTAATCCCAACGCATCATGGACTCACTGCAACCTTCACTGGGCAGCGTTAGTATCAAAATATATATCTGATGATTTTAAAAATGTTTTGAAGACTTCCGTTAAAACGGTGAATTTCATCAAGTCAAAGCCTTTGCAGTCACGATTATTTGAGAAGCTTTGTAAAGAGATGGGAAACAATTATAAATTCCTTCTTCTGCATACAGAAATACGATGGCTCTCGAGAGGCAAAGTGCTAACGAGACTTGCAGAATTTCGCAAGGAAGTTGCTATATTTTTAGAAGGTGAATGCGATTTTGCGAAATACTTGAGCGACGAAGAATATATTCTAACGTTTACGTATTTGGCAGATATTTTTTCGAGATTAAATGAACTAAATGTGTACTTACAAGGAATTAAAGGTAACAGTATATTCGCAGTTCATGACAAAATTTAAGGTTTTATGAAAAAACTTGTTCTGTGAAAAACTGTATTAACAACCAAAATTATGACTGTTTTGAAACATTACAAACCTTTATAATAGAGATTGAATCAAAAGTTGATGATGGTATAATCAGCGAGATATCAGAACACTTGAATAAGTTAAAAGAAAGCTTTAAATTTTATTTCCATGAAAAGATGAATGCTATGCAACAGAAAAGATGGATTGTGAATCTCTTTAGCCTGCCATGACGACTGAGATATCAACAAAAGCTGATGAAGAACTTATCAATTTATCCGAAGACTCTTCCTTGAAAATGAATTTCGACACAAGAAAATTGGTACAGTTTTGGGTGTCTCTTTAAATTCACCCACTCATTTCCACCGAGGCATTTAGAGTACTAATGCCATTCTTGTCATCTTATAAGTGCGAAGCTGGACCTTCAGCAATGGTTGGAATCAAAAGCAAAAATCGAAATAAACTGCAACTCTCAAATTCTTTACGCCTGAAACTATCGCACATTGAAATTAATGTCAAGTCCATTATGGAAAGTAGCAAGAAACAAGCTCATCCTTCTTACAAGCCTTACTGAATATGTAATTTGAAATAATAAATTTGTTTCCTTTATCAATGCTTCATTAACGTTAGTTTATTTCCTTTGTGTTTCATATTCTTTAATAAATAGGCTCATTCTTCTCAAAGACCTCACTGAATATGTAATTTGAAAAAAATTTGTTTTTTCATTAATGTTTTTACCCAATAAAGTTAAGTGGGCCGCCACAAGCTGTGGTTATAAATAGTGGGTCGCAACTCTTAAAAGTTTGGGAACCACTGGGCCAGACCATTACAAAAGCGTTGCGCCTGCAGGCCGACTTAGTGCATTTTTAAATCGTATTTACCTCACATATCTTTAATCTTGATATACGGTCACCAAACACAGCAGCTTCACCATTGAACAGTTTCGTATTGCGGAATTATGAACGGACAAGATCGCACGCATGAAAAAAATGGCTTAAAAAATGAATGGCCCTACAGTGTGAAAAACTTTACTCATCGTCGGTCGAAGAATCATCCGAACTTTCGGAATCTTTCTCCGACGGAGATGACGCGTTTTGAGGAAGAGTCAAACCGATTGTGTCGTCATTCGGGTTTTCGGCAACCTCGCTGTCATCATCGGTGGTGATGTCATCTACATTTTCGGCGATCTCATTGTCGTCATCGGTAGTAACGTCATCCGCTTTTTTGTCGATCTCGCTGTCGTCGTCGGCGGCCGTGACGTCATCCACTTCGATTTTATTTTCAACAGTGACAGCAGAAGTGTCGTGATCGTCAGATGAAAGGATTTTGTTGTCGTGGGCGCTAGGATGCGACACTGATGATTCCCTATCGTCACTTCCGCGATTCGACGTTTTCGTGCGCGTAATCATTGCCATCCGCACCGCTGCTGTTAACACCTGCTTGTGTGATGTTGATGACACATTGACGCGCGATATCAGAGTGCTCGCCTGTGACATCATACTCTCGTCATCGTTTTGGCTCGCGTCGGCAAGAAGACTGGCCTGTAATATGATGACGTATGACACGACGTAATGAAAATAAACGAAATGAAAAAATGAAAAGGATGAAAAATGAAAAGAATCTAGAAAAAATAAAATATAATAAGTAGGAACTGTATCGTTACAAATTAATTTAACATATTGGACCCACTTTTACTTTTTATGAAGCAGTGGGAAAGGCTACAACGATTTCGACACAGACAGTTCAACCGATCATTTAGCTCCATTGGTGATTATGAGCAATTCCTAGTACGTACAGTTGTACATTGCGTGGGTAGCAAAATATAGACTGTCATAGAATAAAAGATAGGCTGCATATTGTAATTATAAAATATACATAAAAATCGGTCATCAAGATATTTATAAATTGCGAAATTATTCTATCTATGACATAATCGGATGCGGTTTTTGACTAAACGCTTATATTCACATAAAATTTTTCTTTCGTTGAATTTATAATCCCGCACAACCTCTTACTAAAGCAAAGCAAACACCAGAAAGGCTTCTAGCTATAGTCCAATCCTATTGTATCTTCGACTCTTGTACAGAACAATATATGTACTTTTCAAGCATTGATTCGAAAATATGTCGCTTGCTTTATGATTCGATGTGCAAATTCCTGTAATATCTGGATTTCCTCACTGGTAAATTCGGACGATTTCCTAACCAGCCAGTTCTATAAACACTTTCTTCTCCTTCATGACCGTTAGGCTTTTGCCTTCTTAGGGATTTGAAACATGTCTGCAACTCTGTGTTTGTTTGTTGTTTATGCTCTGCGTTTGTTTGCTCTCGTTGAGCTATTCTAGTGTGATTTATGCTGGACTAAAGTTGACTTTGCTGAAAGTTAACGGGTCTGTTAAATAAATAAATACTATTGTCTAGTCTTATGCATTAGGCTGTCACTAGTCAGCACTAGAGAATAAGTAAACCAAATGCAAAAGATAACTTTACCACCACAAACAAGTTTGAAAGAATAAAAAATCATACAGGGCATACATAAAAGATGCTTTATAACGTTTTCATTTTTACTAAGGTATTTAAGCAGTATTTAAAGTAGAAAAGTTGCCAGCAGTCTATTGACAATTTTAAAGAAGGACCAAGAGCAGATTTTACGAACAACTGCAAAAAGCTTTGGCGACCAGAAGACAGAGGGAAACCCAAGTCTTAAATCTGGCAGAACAGAAAAAAGTATAGCACTGTAAAGTTTAAAAAGAGTTTAGAAATCGAAAACTTACAGAAAAGATGAAGTTAAGAATGGGAAGAACTGGTTTCCCCTTTGGTAGTGACCACTTTGCGTGAAATGGTGTAAGAATAACCACCTGAGCCACCCGAACCACCACTGCTTCCAGCACTAGACTAAAAGAAAAAGGAATGTTGAAAAAAGACAAAGACGTAGCATAAACGTTTAATACGGAGTAAAATCAAACCTGACACTTTTCAAGGTAAATCGACTTAAAAGAAATAGAGAAAAACTTTAAAGTAGTGTTCAACCAGATAACCATTAAGACTTAATAAACTTCTTAAAGCTGTGTCCAACCAGTTAACGAGTATAAACCAATTCAGATTGCGCTGCTAAATATATGAGTTTTCAACAATTTATTGGTATTTTAAAGTAGCTTTGAAAACTTATTTTCCTGAAAGCTTTTTGTGACGCTTTCAATGGGAATAGTATCGAGCAACGTGGGAAGAACTTGAGCGGCAAACCACCGCTACTGGTAAGCGGATGATAAAAAGCTTTTCAAGAAAAACGGGTATAGCGTTGCAAACTGTCAAAACCAACGAGAAAGTTTACATTAATCTCATAATATCTTGCGAGTGCCTGTTCTCAACTTCAAAATCATCCTAAAACTTCCGTGTTAATTTTCTTTGATATCTCAAAAATTATTAGTATTTCAACTCAATCGCTTTTATTTCTTGACTTAATTATTTACACTGATCTTTACGGTAACACTATTGTAACATATTTTTGTTGACGTTTATAAATTTTTGTCGATCGTACACGTGGTCTTCTGAACTAGCATCTATTTTTTCATGGTATACCGATACCTCAGTAATAAAATACTACACCGTGCGCTGTTTGATTCTTCAGCAGTCAATTTCTTTTTATTACTTCTGATATTTACAATGTTTTATCAACCTGATGAAGCAACATGGTGGTCTATTACATTTCGCTAACACTCAAATTTACTGCAAACTCTATGACTGCTATTTAATATCCACTTTCCTAACTTTTATATGGCATCAATCCAGATTAAAAACACTTTTTCGAATAAAGCTGTTGTTTGGTAATTGCTTTATTAGAGCGTTGAAAAAAACTGTTTTGTCAAAAGCGTTTTGTGGCGAACTCATCAGCGTACCTCATCAGTTGGAAAAAGCTCAACCTAGATACGGTGTTTTTCCGGAGACAATCCGCACTCCGTTTTTGACATGAAGTTATGATAAAAATACTTATCTCCGCATATAATACACACCCCCAGATTGGAAACCGCAACAGTTATTCTTTTTCACAATTTTGATTGTACTGATCTGCACACACACACATATCATAACGTTTTTCTTACTACATAAAAAATAGTTTTGGCAAAAAGAGTAACTTCAAACTTACTGTACCCGCGGATGATCCCCACCAGAAATTCAAAACCCATATCTGAGTCATAAAAATGAGGATTATCTCCGGAAAAATACAATGGCTTTTTAAAACTGCTTTTTTAACAGTCATGTAAAATAGCTCTCATGAAAAAGTTTAACAATATGGAGCACAAGTTTTCTAAAAAGTCTTATATGGCCGTAAATGCAGAAGATTGTTTACATTTGGAAAAAATCAAACTCTTTTTTCCTGCGACAAAAAGTTTTTGGTCCAACAAGTCAACCAAAAACTCACCATGTATCTTGTCTTGGATCGGACTTTATTGAGTGCCGATTCGCTGATCTCAGCTCTCTCCTCTGCTTCTTCAAGTTCATGAGTTGCTTTCCGATATTTGGCGAGGTTCTGATTTGCTTGCTCTTCCTATAACACAAAAGTAACTGAGATAGTCTTCGGATACAAGCAACCACAAACAATAGAATAGTTTAGACTTTAGAGAGACGAGACGTTGATTTCTAAAACAAGAGGTCGCAAGTTTAAAATTATTCTGCGTGGTTACAATATTTTTGGCAGAAACGCACTCTGCCAACAGTACCAGTAACGTCGAAGCGGGACTGAACAGAAGTTGTTTTATGCAATAACTGGAAACCTTTTCCATCACCGTAGTATAAAGATTTTAGTCACACATTTTATCAACTTATCTAGAGACTCATTCACAAATATATTTACAAAAGGTACGTTTTGCTCCTTTCAGAAACCGCGTAGCACTGTAAGATATTACATTTGCCGAATAAATATGTGGATCTGTTGATGAAATTCATGCAATTGACAAATAACAATGCCTTCTAGTGTATATTCAGCTACCGCAGCTATATTTTCAATCACGTCACTTACAGCCTCTTGAGCCATTGTCTTGTATTGTTTTAGTTTGAGTTGAAGCTTTTCAACCAGTTCCTGCATACGAGATTGATTCTTCTGGTCCTCATCAGCCTAAGAAGATTATTGATTTTTAGTTTCTCAGATATGCCGTGTAAGAAGTAAAAATCCCTTCATATTTTGTTGCTGTTTTACCGTGAAAAAAATTACTTTTGGTCAGATTTGTCTGCTTAACTACAATGAAAATGGTAAAAACGCACTGAATCAGCGATACTTCCTCTTTCGAAGCGGTTTTAACCACCAGCTGTTTCCGAAACAACTGTAAAGAGTAATGTGCACTGAGAGTGAAACTAATTAGCACTTAATTCACAAAACCAACCTGGAACATGAGTTCTTTCAATTTTCTGTCCATCTTGCGATAATTTTTCAACGTCTCAGCATGGCGACGTTGTTCAGCATCAAGTTGACTTTCAAGATCTTTTACTCGCGCTTGAAGAGCCGCCAACGCCTTACGTCCACCTTTCAAGGCATAAGCTTCAGCCTCGTCAAGTTTAATCTGAAAAAAATGGGTGCAAGGTCAGATATGACTAAAAAATAAAATGTAAATTTATCGCAGAGAGATTTCTTCCGGGAAATGATGTTTGGCGTTCAATGAAATAAACACTTTTCCAAAAAAGGAAGCTACACGTCAATAGTTTTTTTTACATATTTGTGGCACTAATATTTTTGCTTTATGCTATGACGACAATACAAAAAACTTCAAAGCAACGAAAAACACTGGTTGTTTAATGGAACATGCTGGCATAGAAATACAACTGAAAGAAACATTTAAAACGCCTTTCTTCTGTGGCCTCAAAAATATCG
Organism: Trididemnum clinides; assembly: GCA_963675345.1. Lineage (NCBI taxonomy): Eukaryota > Metazoa > Chordata > Ascidiacea > Aplousobranchia > Didemnidae > Trididemnum > Trididemnum clinides. The sequence goes on along the minus strand of OY776289.1, from coordinate 35,490,003 downwards.
CTTATGACAACCAGAGAAGGAGAAATCAGTGAAAGTGTAGCGTGAAAGAGACTAATGTTTGGGTGCAATTTCAACTTACCGACATCTCGTGCACTTGCGTCTCAAGAGTCTTCTTCACTCTCTGCAAGGACATCGATTGTTGCTGTTCCATGCGAAGATCTTCAGACATACGGGAAGCCTGGAAATAAAGTTAGCAAATTACATATCAGAATGACAATAAGGAGGACAGGCACTGACTTTTCGACAGCTAACCTCTCGTTATAGAAAAACAAAATCTATTCACACATAAAAAAAACTGATTTAAGGAAACCAATTTAGTTGATTTGCTGTTTAGATCGGCCAAGTAGATGATACTGGCAACATATATTCGCTCGGACAAGATGTAACATTGAACCACCAAAATCACCTGATTTGTTGAATTTATTAAAATCAACCGAGTTGCTAGCTTTTTATTTTTAAATCAATAAATTTTTAAGGATCAAAGAAACAAACTTTTGAGAATCACGAGATAAAAATGGCCACCTATGTTAACGGAGACCAAACCGGATTTAAAACACTGGATCTCTCTCTCTCTCTCTATTTCTGTGTGGTTGTATTGAGTGGTCTCGTCTGATTAACTTTTTAATTAATTCTCAAACAAAGCGGCCAGTCTAATACTAAGCAATCCAAGGTGTTGGTAACTATTCTTGGCTTTATTGCTTTGCGCAGTGGTAATTATTTCAAATCCATTGAAAATGTCCACTAGTAGCTCCACCACCAACCACGTGGTATTGATCGGTAGCCATTGGTTACATCTTACAATCTGCTGAGTGAGAACCGTCACCACTCCAAACCATACAACACCATTGTTCGTTCCTGCGTTTATCTTCAGTAGGCGTATTTTCGACATGCTAACTCGATAAAGAATTGAACCCAGAATAACAATATCAATACTAACGTCCATAGCCGCCTTCTTCGCTCGTTCATCTGCATTCTTCGCGTCAAGAAGAGCCTCTTCAAGCTCGGCTCGAAGCTGTTCGTTATCTGTTTCGAGCTTCCTCTTCCCACTTGCAAGCGCAGAGTTCTGTGCAGCCAGTCCGCTAACGCGATCGCTCAAGTCAAGCAGCTCAGCTTCAGCGTGCTTGCCTGGAAATTAAAAGTTAATAATATGTCTTTGTAGTTCAAAAAACGGAACGTCTTTGCAATCAAGCAAAAGCACGAGACAGCTTGTGTTCAACTCGCATCAAAGTTGCCGACACTGTCAGCACAGTATATTTCTACCACAAACGCAGCAACAAAGATAAGAAAATTGTTTTTCCGAAAACAAACTGATAGTATAAAGTGGTGAACATAGTTTTTGACATAAACCTGTGGAAGCTTTGTTGTGAGAATTAACTTACAAGTTAATAACAGCATGTTTTTGATTCTATTTGATGAAGGTAATAAGTTGTTTTCTACTGCTAGTGTTGTTTGCAGTCATGTATGTAATAAGTCGCATGTTTTTTGACTTTTATCATTTAGAATACTGGATGATTTCTCGCAGGAAAAATAGCACCGGTACGTATATTATTTCATTGATTTGTAATTGATCCCCTCAGTTATATAGAGCGGTAATTCTATGTTTGTTGTAGTAGTAGCCGGAAAAAACAACTGGCCTCGGGAATCCCCAAACAATGCTGTTTTTTTTCTCGAGTTAATACTGTAAATGAAAACGTTGCTTGACTTAGTTTCCCAAAGAACTAACGAATTCAATCGTATTTGGCTACTCGTACCTGATATTTGTTTCTGCATTTCAATTTTCTTGTGCAAATTTAATCGTATACATGAATTAAAATTGTTCAAAAGACCGCATTACCGAGTATTAGTGAAAAAGGAAATCCATCTATCCAGTATCCTTGTTAGTGCCCTTAAGCGTTCCTTAAGCCAAGGGTGTCAAACTCGTGGGCTTCTGGGGGCCACATTGTACATATGAGCAATCGTGCCCCGGGCCGCATAAAGTTTTCGGTTTGGTAACACCACTTCTTCGGGCAAAGATCTCTGTAATGTAGCCCGAAGTGAGATCGATCTCGAAAAAAAAGGGGGGATCATCACTTCTCCAGCATCTCCATATCAATCATCGCCCTTATGAGGGCAAATCGAGTTCTGTTGTTGCACCAAGTGGAGTAATCTCCAAATGAAAAAAAAATCTGTACCTCTCAAGTGTCGCCTGTAATCAGGAGTTCAAACGTTTGTTCAAAGGTGATAGGTTGAAATACTACCGAAATTTATTAAGAATTTTAGAATCGTCTTGCGGGCCGCGAGTTTGACACCCCTGCCTTAAGCGTTCCTCAAACGTCCCCAGCCGCTATTGAGGGAAGCGTTAATACAAATAAAAACTAAAACCTTATGAGCAGCCTATTCCAAAGTAAGATTTTGTTGCTTTATAGGAAGAAATCTGTTGATTAGTGAAATTAATCTAGGTGCTGCCATCAAAAACCAAGGTGCTTTAGGTCCCAAAAGGGAAGATCGAGCCAGGTCTGAAAGCCTTGTATTACACCACAAATCAGGAAAATGAAGTAATAAACCTTACCCATCTTGAGCTCAGAAAAAGGAAGGGGTTTATCCATCTTTGAAATGTGTAAATGATATGTTTTCTCAACATTTTTGAAGTGCTATTTTTAGTTCTGTAACCTCTAACAAACACAACTTCCAACAACGCCTTCCAACATAGCTTTGAGCACTCAAGCGCAACTAACTACTCACGTGCCCTCTCGTTTGCCTCCAGAGCCGATTTCGACTCCTCGTATTCCGATATGATGATGGTCAGTTTACGTTCCTGGATGCTGTACTGCTCTCTCAACTCCTCGTGTATGCGTTGATCTTCATCCATTTGATCTTGGATTTCCTGATTGTGAATTTTTGTTATGATTTTCGCACCACTAAACCATTTAACAATCAATACAGGAATGGTAAAAGTAAACGCAGCGAAACTTATTGTTTTTGGACAGGATTCGTAGTGATTGCCTTGCTAGAGTGGGTGTTTATGGCAACAACACAACTTAAAACTAAATAACAGTGAGTGTCTGCATTCCGAAATTTACTCTTTGTTTTCAGCATTTTCTAAATTTAGTTTGCAAGCCAAAAGTAAAATTATGAAAGTTTAGTCGAAGAACGATTTAAAACTCATGTTAACCATGTTTTAAAAAGAAGTTTTTGCCTACTCCTCTGGTGACAGTTTTTTTTCCTCTTCCATAAGATAAAGACGCGGTGAAAAATGGAACATAGAAGCCCTATACTGCTCAATCAACCTAGTATGAAGGTGCTGATTATGTTGGAAAAAGTGGCAGTTCATTCCGAACCGGCAGTCTTGAACAGACTCTTAGATTGATAGCGCTACTGTCAACAAGGCAGACAAGTTATTGACGGGCATCCAATAGATATCTAACTGAACAGCTTTTCATATTTCTCCGGAATGAAATCAAACAGCACAATACCTTGATGGTGATCTGCAGCTTGCGGACCAGTTTTAATTGTTCTTGCAAATTCTTGTTCGCGTGATCGAGCTGCATCTCTGTGTCATTCAACTGGCTTTCCATCTTCTTTTTCGCGCGAACAGCGTCGGCGCGACTCTTAATCTCAACATCCAAGCTCGCTTGCATCGACTCAATGGCACGTTGATGGTTTTTCCTGTAAAAAGAAACGAAGCTGATTTAAAGTGAAAAAATTGCGAAATAAAGCTTGTTTTGAGAATTATAATTGGCCAAGTTTGCTTAAATTCTCAAGATATAAAAAAAGTGTGTAATGTTCACTGTTCACCCTTGCTCTTACTATTTGCTGCGTCATTGCCATAAATGAAAGCATCATGTAAAGCTTTTGGTTCAGCAGTTTTTTTCAGATCTACATTAAAATAATGTTCCACAAACAAATTAGTTGCAAGATCTTTCAAACTCTATTTTGTGTGGCTTCAATGGAATAAATTTACACAGAGATGCAACTGTTATTTGTCTGGCTCTACTAATTAACAGACTATCATTGTTGGCCTTTAGGTGCTCTAACCATTTGAAGCCAATTTGAGAAAATGAAAAATATATAACAAACCAACCAACCCTCAACTTCATCAAAAAAAGAACGGTAGATAGCTGTTAGCTTATTTATCAATCGGCAATAAAAGATACAGTTTATCAAATTGTACCCTATATTATTGTAGAATGTTCTCTTCTCGAGACTTTGGGTGAATAAAAGTCTCCAGATTCATAACAACACTCAGATGGCTGGCCAAGCTCATCTTTCAATTTGTAAAAAAACAAATAGCTTAATCAATTCAAAACTGTAATTTTTTAAAATCCCAGTAAAGAAGACAACTATCATGTCACATGTATAGCACCTAGTACTATCAAACTCTTCATCTTTTTCTTGGAGTTTACGATCAATATCAGCTTTAACTTGAGTCAACTCCAACTGCAGACGAAGTACACGGCTCTGAAAAATAATATGAGTCGTAATTTCAATAACTAACAACTACATTTTTAATTTTCAGTTGAGTTTTCGGGATCGGCGGTTGATGAATCAGCTGGTCGATCATTTGTCGTGAAGTTAATAAGAACAGAAAGTTAATAAGACAAATTTTAGTTGTCATCGAAAGTTTTTTTTTTCGCCGAAGCAGCCTTGTGTTAGCCATAAAAAACGTCAATAGCCGCCATAAGCCGGATTCAATTCACTTTTCGATAATTTTTTTTACTTGATGAATAAAATCAATCAAGTTTTCATTAAAGTCAGCGGTAGTGCATCAACAAAACACGAGCAGGATCAAAAGCGGAATCAGCCACTTCAAACCAATAGAACGCCATGTGGGGTTTGATTCACCAATTTGTGATAATCAATGTTTAGATGATCTGATGCATAGCATTAGTATTAGAAAGTTCTGGCTGTGTTCATTTTGGCCGATGCTTTATCGATGGGTAAGTCGCGAAAAGCTTTCAGAATAACAGCTTTTCGTCGCCGCTACGGATGAGCACGTGAGAAAAAGTGTTTAGCTCAACACTATTTAATTTCTGTAGCACAATTTTATTTTTACTTCTTCAAGTTCAAGAGCTCCCTCAGCTTCTTCAAGCGCGGCTCTTAGTTCTTCTCTTTCCATTTCCGCCTTCTTTCTCGCTTTGTCCAATTCGTGGAGCGATTTGCCTCCGGTGGTTAGTTGGTCGGTGAGGTCGCTGATCTCCTCTGCGTTACAACAAGTCAGAATGATTGCGCATCACCATCGAAAAAATTTCAACTTTCGAGTAGAAGCAGATTACATCAAAGTCTGTAATTTTCTGATAAGACTAAAATTACGAAAAACGACACCTGCTCTGTCGTTGAGTTTAATGTTAGCAAATGCCTCTTTACTCTCGGACACGGAATATTTTTACAGTCATGCATGCAACAAAATCAGTTCGGCTTCAGAACAACCAGTTCTATCTGTAGAACATATTTCCACAACAAGCAGAAAAAATTGCTAAAGTTGACGTTAATGATTACCATCAGCTTTGTCTTTTCATGTCAGAATCTTTAATTCAAGCCGTGCGATCTTAAACATATGAAGCTTCTGAAGAAGCTATTTACCGGTTAAGTTTTTATTTTCTCGTTTGATGATCTCCAGCTGTTCGATCGACTCTTCGTACGAGGATTTCAGTTTTATGATCTCAGTCGAGTAATTTCTAACTTCGCGTTGAGCTCCATCAAGTTCAGCCTGCAGCTCTTCAACTCTCTGGCGCCAGGTAGCTATTTCTTTGTCAAAGTTTCGTTGCTTCTTGTCAAGAGCAGAAATAGTGGCATTGGCCTGAAAAGACAGTAAACAATTGAAATGACAAACCAACCGTTTCATCGTTGCTCATCAAAGCCCCAATCTCACGCTTTATTGTTCAATCCCTCCGTGGTCTTCCGGTGTTGTTATGGTTTGGAAAAACATTACGCTTATTTGCAGTGTTTGCGGTAGAAATACACTATGCTACCAGTAGTGATAACTCTGGAAATCTGAGCGTGAGCTGTTTTGTGAGCAACTAAAAGTATTCTCTTGATTGTGGATAAAAAGTACAACAAACTACTGTATAGAGAAGTTTGATTATGTTATGATACGTCTTGTCATTGTCAGCACAGCAATTTTAAGCATAAGTTACGCAAGAACTTGTTTTAAGCTAAGCTAAAAACAAAGGGCCCACCGGACTTATGTGCCGTGGACCATGGCCTACCGGTTGAAAGCCACTGCTTTAGAGCATCAAAAATGGCAGGTTGTTTAGCGAAGCCAGAGTGCTAGAACGTTAGCAAGAAAAAGGCACCACCAGAAAATTTTCGTGGTTACTGCTGAACGTTAAAACAAGAGAAAGCATTTAGTCTCTATTCAATACATGGTAAACAGCTTAAACAAAAATATATAAGTTTTCCCACCCTTTCAAGGTCAATAGTCAGGTCTTCAACTTCGTTCTGAAGTCTTATCTTTGTTTTGTCGAGACTTGCGCACTTAGCAAGAGCGTTTTCTGTTTGTTCTTCTGCTTCTTGAAGTCGAATAGCGAGTTTCTTCCTGCACAGATTAGGAAACACTGTCTCTGATAATAAGTAGTCATTGGAGCACAATTAATAATGTAACGTTATGATGTTCAATTTTTAATAACCCTACATAGCTAGCTTTGAAGATAGAGCAAATACTAAGTACCACTTGTAGCACTGTTAAATTTGACCTAAACCTTTTGTTTAGGATTTCGTAGCAAAGATCTATCGAAGTTTACGACAAAATAATCGGTTCAAATAACTACTATATATACCGTTTCTAAAAGGTTGTGCTTTCGCATATTTCCAAGGGAGTAAACCCCAAAGTAAAACGCCTTCGGTATCCCATAGCTAAATTCAAGCACCCACTTCGCCTCCTCAAGCTCCTCCATTCTCTGAATAGCATCGGTTTCATATTTCGTTCGCCAGTTGGCTACTTCCGCGTTGGCGCGCGACAACGCTCGCTGCAACTCGCTCTTTCCCTCCTGTTCCTCTTCCACTTGTTCTCGGAGTAGATCAAGGTCATGTCGCGCAGCTTGAAGAGCGTGAGCGAGCGATTGTTTACTCTATGATTCAAACAACAGCTATTTCAGGCATGATCATAATGCATAATATCAAGGGTGTAAGCTTCATTTTCACATGGTTTCTACTGTGTGCATCTAAAAACTAACTTTAGGGCATTGCTTATAGTCGCATAGCATCGTGATTTTTTATGACACTTAAACAGAAAAACTGACTCACCTTCGACTCTTCTTCATATTGTCGTTTCAAATCTTCAATGTGCGATGTCATATGAGATTTAGCACGTGACAGAGCGTTGACCTGTTTCACATAAATAGTTGCTCAATGTTTTTTATTTTGAAAATCGTTATCTATTATTGAAAGTTACATGGAACTAATGCGGTGTTTGTCTACCATTTGGTCAATTCGCACTTACTGGCTCGTTTGTTTGAGTCGGACCAAAGTGATCTATTTCAAACTATGCGTTCATACCGCGATGATGTAACCATATTTCATCCAAACCGGTAATAACAAGATTTACATCACCAGGGGACAATTCCCAGCTACACTCAAAATAAAAAAAAGATTCTGATTGATGGGTTTCAGCAGTTGATTAAGTGATGTTTCGCTTAGTTATATATTGCAATGCGACGCTACGCGATGCTACCTACCTTTCCTATTCTTCCGTTAACTGTTCTCTTTATGCTGACGCCCATGCCATTATGTCCTCTTTCTTCCTTGGTACCTACCGCCGCGAAGGCCGAACAAAAAGCACTGATTCGATTGGAACACCATTTTGACCACTAGTGCCTTCCTCTCAATACGTACCAGTGTGAGACCTCTTTCTTCTAAGTTGAACACCGTCAAGCTAAATTTTAGCCCAATCTCTCCCTGCTCAATCCCTGCCTCCGCTACTATTCCACACCCACTTTTCTTGGGGTCACCTTTGACGGCACTCTTTTCATTTTTTACACATGTATCTTTGCTGAGTTGAAACGCATAGCTACCGGTGACGCCATCACCGGCTGCCTCTTGTCCTCCACGATTCTTCTTTTCCTCTCTACGGCGTTCCTACCTTTTCTACGAGTCACCCTTCCTCATATCTCCCTGTCATCTTATGAACAGGCCCTTTATCTTCCAACCTCCTTTTCCATTTCAGGTTTGGCAAGATTTAACGTGAAACCAAGACTCTCAAGGCCCTGCTGGAGAGCCTTGGCGTACACTCACCCCTTCGTGCTTTCTTCTTCCCGAAGAGATGTTCTCTTTACTTCTCCTCTCTCTCCTCCTAGGAACTCGTCTTCCTTCAGTGCAAAGCTCGCTCTTTCCACTCTATGCTACTGCTCTGATACTCCTCTTTCTGCTCCAATCAGGTTGAGTTTGATCTTGCTGCTCCAGCCCACCTTGATTCTTTGCCATCTGACGACCTCGTGATTTGAACTGATGGGTCTGGCCCTTTTTCTTTTGGCATAGGAGGCTCTAGCATCCTAACCAACTGCTCACTTTGTGGCGCCGAGGCCATCCTTTCCTATTGGGCAGGCCCAGCTCGTTCAAGCTTTTCTAATGAGGCCCACACCATTCTGCAAGCTCTTCACGGGTCTCGGCAACACCGCCAACACTGCCTTTTCTTCTCCTCTCAGACTGCCCTCCTCCTACTTTTCTTGCTACACTTTCCCCCCCTCGGTTCTTGCTTCTATTTCTCACTCTCTGGCACATCTGGCAGAAACCATTCATCCTCTCTCCTTTTTTAAGAAGCTACAATCGTGGTCACTAATTTTTTCCGGCCATCAACTCGGCTGATGAGCTAGCCAGAAGAGTTGCGCTATTCCAGCCATCTACAGTCCCAGGCAATCACTCTTCTCTCACCTGTCGTATCAATTCATCTCTTCTCTCGGACTGGAGGTGTACTGATCTAAATTCTTGGACACACAGATCCCTTCAGTATCTTCTGAAAAACTTGTGCTAACTCATCACGCTCATAGTGTTCTCTTTCATTTTCGATGCCTTTTGTTCAACCCTTACCTCTCTAGAATTTACAGAATAGAGAATACTTTATGCAGCACCTGCGGTCATTTGACTCAGTACACTTCTTGTCTCATTCTGCTGTATCCTGCTACGGACTCTTAGTGTCGCTCGCTCTTTGGCGACTTCCTCTCTATCTACAACCTCTGGTCCAAACCTTAATGAGTTGCCCTACTTCCGGGGGGCCATGGTCTCTCGTCATGCCCCCATCAATCGGAATGAGTCGATTAACAACAACGGCAACAACAAGTAAGTTACCTTATTTTCTGCATCTTCCAAGCGATGAGATGAGTCAGTCGATTCACTGATTAGCTTATTCTTGGTGATTGTCAGTTCATTGATGCTTCGAACATGCTCCTCAACACGCAGTTTGTAATCAGTCACTTGCTCTTCCATAACACGAACATTGGCCTCAGAGCGAGCCTGGAATCAGAACGTTTGCTTAAAAATTGTTGGCATCATGATGCAATGAACTGAGCGTCGAACTCGTATTCAGCAATGAGCGGGTTCAACACTTTGGTCGCGCTACAATGACCCCAAGAACTTGAGTAAGTAAGTTTACCCCTCCTCTTTCTCGGGATGGAGGTACGGCATGAAAAACAATCCAGGTTCACACCGTAAAGTGCCAACCTAATTGAAATTAGACCAGCGGAGAGCGGCAGTTAATTTCGAACCAGACGTGAATGCAGACTCATCACCAACAAGGTGGAGTGCAATTGGTGGATACACCCAATAGCCGCCTTTAATGACATGCTGGCCCGTGTCAACAGTTTCTTCATTTAAAACACATAATTTATGCTGGCTATGAACTAGCAACTTTTTGAGATAAGCAAAAAAAAGTGGTGATGTGAAAGTTAAGGAACGGTAGTGCCACGACCATGGAGTCATAACACATTGCGTTGAATTTTTCTACCGCAAGAACAGCCACTGTGAAATTTAAGAGAATAGACACACAAAATTTTAAAAACAATAAACACTTTCTTTTAATGTAAGCGAGAAACAAGAAAGTAGAGAATATTAAATTTATTAAGTCTTTAATCTTTCCCAACTTGATTGTAAGACAACCTTCCCTCCTACGAAACGGCCGCAATAACTAGGGTTACCATATTTTGAAAAGCAAAAATCGGGACGTTGGATGACGAATTTTGACGAGACGAAATTTATGGCCCCTCCAACGTTTTTTTCAAGAAAAGCGGGACGGTGAGTGGCGGTGACAAACGTGATTGTCGGTTACAGGTCACAAGCCTTAGACGAAAATTGGGGTGATCTCCAAAAAAAAAAAAAGGTCATCGCCTGTCAGTTCCACGTTTTGTGTCATTCTGAAGCCCAAAAGTGAATAAATGTCGTAACCGTGAGGGCGTTGACCCTTTTTTTTTTTTTTTTTTGGAGACCACCCCAATTTTCGTCTCCTGTTTCAGATCCGCTCCCTTGGCTCAATGGTTAGGCCTTCAAACGCACTTCACCGTCCCGCTTTTGTTAGAGAAATAATTGAAGTGTCCATAATTTTGGTAAAATTCGTTCTGTTACACAGAGGCAAAAAGCGGGATTTTCGATCAAAAAAGCGGGACAAGGCCTCAAAAAGCGGGATTGTCCCGCCAAAAGTGGGACGTATGGTAACCCTAGCAATAACAGCTACGCAATTGTAACGATTTAGTGGTATAAACCAAAGCATGCAAAGGTTAGTCACACAAAACTTCAAAGTTTCTTTTATAACCATAAAAACACCCTACCCTCAGTTTTGAAACTTCTTCCAACTGCGAGCTTACGTCATCAAGTTCAATCTGGAGCTGCGTGCGATCTTTCTCCACTTTGTTCTTCACACGGGACAGGTTTTCAACCTGCAACCCATAACCGGTTACCCACGGGCCTATTTTTCGTCAACATTCAATATCTTAACCAAAGTTTTTAAAGGCGACGCGGGTAAGCAAGCCATCACTGACTTACTTGTTCGACGAGATCGTTGATTTGATCTTGCTGTTTCTTCTTCATCTGAGCAACCATAGCATCGTTCTGCATGACTGCCTCTTCATATTCGCGACGAAGTTTCAAATAGTCTGCTTCTCTGCGTTTGATCAGCTCAATCTGAAAATCAAAAACTTCTTTACTCTCCGATCACCGAAAACTCTTTACAGTTACGCATAAAACAACTTGTGTTTAGACCTGCTTTGCAGTTAGCAGTATTGCCGGTGCGGTGCACTACTATTCAAGCATTGCAACCACATTTGGCGATATAACATCAAATTCTTGTGGTGTTAAAGCCATATTGAGCGCAAACAGCAGTTCGTAACTAATTTGCATCCATACAATGAAGCGCCATTGTGTCTGTCTGCGTGTGAGTGTGTATAAAAGCATGAAACTCGGCACCGATTGACTTCCATTCTGGAATAAGCGTGATAAAGGGTTTGCAATGTCATCATGGCCAAAGCCAATATTTAACTTTTAACTTCACGAGATTTTACTCATTTAGGAATTAAGATGACGTCATAATTAGGGATTGATGGTAAAATTCGTTTCTTTTTTTTCTCAGAAACTACTGAATGTGGAAACAGAGTTGAAAACTTTTTCGGCAGATATATTAGTAAGTTGCTTCCGATGAAAATGATCAAAAAGCAATTTAATCTTTATCGACCAAGCAGTAAGCGATTAAAGAATTTAGGCGTTTTCCAAGCACACTTTTTTTCTTTTTTTACGTCAACGTTTTAATAAATAGCACTGTTTCGTCATAATCTAGGTGACCTTACAATGGTGTCTGCCAACACTTCAGTGAAAACAGCAGCTCTAGCCTACTTATTACCCATTGTAGAAGCAGTGTCATTTTGAAAGCAAACGTAAATAGTAAAACCTGTTGCAAACATAGTGCCCGTTCAAGTGCGATGATGTACATGTATTATAGCGCCACTGACGTACCGGTTTATATCAGTTTTGCAATGGTATGTACGAAAATTATAACAACTGAGCTGTAATTGGACTTCACGTTAGAATATCATTGTGCTATAGTCATGTCATGCACCTGAGTACTCGTAACTACATTTTAGCACGCATAAAAAAGTGGAACAAAATCGGAGTTTCAACGTGAAATTTTGCAAGATTTAGAAAAAAACTATCCATTTCAACTATTTTCTAAGTTAATGTAGTGACTAAATTGATGATGCTGGACTCCTGACTCCGGGTCATTTCGCCTTATAATGGCTGCGTTTATGTCCGGAGCAAGAAACATATGCGCAGCCGGAAGTTAGTTTTATAACCAGACCTTCAGTTACGAAAAAGTTTCGAGTAGTTTATGCCTATTAATTTTACAGCTTAATTCCTGTAAATACATCAACCACTTCAGCATCGTTCATCAGCTGTGAATTTATGCCCGTATGCACTTAAACAAGGTTTGAGAAATTACTAGCTGTTGGTAAAAATAGCACAATGTTAATTTACAACAGTGGTTGCCAACTTTTTTCAATGCGTTCCTCCCTCTACAGGTTTTTGAAATCTTTCCGCCTTCCATTTTCAAAATCGTATGTAAAATACATTTTGTTTTTTACATCATATACTGTTACATATGGTCCCTACTCCACACATGATTGTGAAAGATTGGATCGCAGCCTGACTTAACTCATTGTCAACGACAAAGCAAAGATCGTTTCTACTAAACTTGAAGAGACCTCGTCTTTGGTTATTCAATGGCAGAATATGCCTGTCCAGTGTGGAAAGATCTTGCTTTGCTACAAACTCTACTCAGCCCTTTACCACCCCTGTCGCCTCAAGCCACTAACGCCAAATATCTTTAGATATTAGTGAGCATTGCATCATCCAAAATCAGAGGAAAGTTTCCTGTCGTGTGAAAAGTCGGAGAATAATCAGCAATAACAGACATTTTTTGTAAGGACGAAGTGCAATGAGACAACAATTGAAATCGAAGAAGTGTTTTATCAGACACCCCGCCGCTTAAACAAATCCTTTTCAAAGAAATACTGAGGGTTTGGAAAGAGATTATTGAGAAAGATCTCCAAGCCATGACATTAAAATGGTAAGATTCCTCCGTCAGAATCTCGTCGCTCCTACCACATAATAAAGCAATTTGCAACGATAATGCTTGAATCATTTTCAGAACTCCGCTCTAAAGTAGGTTGCGCCAAAGAACCCGTGGAAAAGCGGTGCTATTTTAAAACCTAAAGCATATGCGCGAGAGGCACTCCACCAGAGTGTAGCTGTAAAATATTCAGTATGGGAGCGCTACTGGCAATAAAATATTTCAATGCTACTTGACTGCAATCTTGCAATCTGGTCCATTGTTATTCTGCAGATGAATAAACGTTGGCATTCTGCAAGCATCCGACCTGCGCAAGTGGAGCAGAACGAAATGACATTACAATTCTCTCCTATAACTTTCACAAGCAGAAACTAATACTACAATTTTCATATTTAGGTGTTATCTATCAGCCATGCACGGGTATATGTCTACTGCATGCGTTATCCTGCTGCCTTTAGTGCAAAAGTTAGTATGCAATTGCTTTCCAGAAACGCTGTAACCAGAGTACGAAGCATTTTTGGAACGACCTCTTATCAAAATAATGTAGATTCACATTTTCAAGCTAGAAAAAAGTGTGGGATCGTCGTGACCACTCCACTACACCCACGAAATCATCCATCAACTCCTCACCTGCCCTAAATTAATAACACCCTGCCTAACCAAAGACCGGATACTACATAATACACGTGCACAACAACGTGTGGAACAGTTAGTAAGCAATATACTCCTTCTTTTAATGACCTCTCAATGAATAAACCATCCGATGATTTCATGCTTTTTGATAAACACAACTGAGGAAAATAAAGTACGTCCAAATATGCAAAATGAATTGATTGATTGGTGCGTGAGGGTGATGATTGGGGTGTGTGCGCGCGCGGACTCCAGGTCACTTTGCCCTTTCGTGGCTGCGTTTATGCCGAGATCAAGAAATACACGCCCAACCAGAGGCTTTAGGTCACATAAGTGGGCCTAAAATCATGGAAGGCTCGTAAGTAATAAGCCTTACTACCCCCCCCCCCATTAGGCCCACTATTTATCCTGTAAATATATCGATCACTTTAGCGTCTTTCCAAAACGTTGTTTATATCCTCATGTACTTGGTGATGCGAACATTCGTAAACTTATTGGTTGTTTTTGAGTAAGAGCAATCTTAATTTTAAAGCAGGAAAGTCGATATTAGGAGGGGCATAGTTTATGAATTCCAAAGCTTCAGAGGAAAATAATAAAAAAATAATCATAACCACTGTGAGGGATAGCATGTATGAAGGAAAATTTTTTTTGCATGAAAATGAAACATTAGATCAACGGGGCAATCGCATGCAAGGCATTTTGGCAGAGGTACGGCGCATTTTGCCCTACTACGGGACCAAGGCACAAAGATACAGCCAAAGAACTTTGTGTCGCAAATATCATCGCGAGGAGGATGGCACCAAGTTTTGAAATAAGTCTACCACCATATAATTTACTTCTGTAATTGTGCAGAAAAAAACATTACGGCACCCTCCATCAACTTTGACTTTGTGTCGCTATGCTTATTGGATGGTACATAAAGAATTTGTAAAATGATAGAGAGTTCGTGAGTACGACCTGTTCAATTCAAAGTACGGTGATCATGATTACGTCACAGAAGGGATGCTTCCATTTTTTACCAACTCATTGTTGCTGCCCTTAGAAGTGGTATTTGGGTATAGCCGGCACATTCAACTGACCGATATTTCCAATTCGACGCACTTGACTGGTAGCCCTGCAGGGCAATAACAAATCCGAACGCTGTGTTACATACAAATAATATACTGTATATCATGGCAATGGCTAAAGCACTGCTTGCTTAAGTTGGTTTCGATTTTGCTTTTACTGTTTGTTAGCAAACCAACAAAGCAACTGGTTAAAATGCAGGGAATTTTGTATTTCAACGACGTGGTCATAAGATTAAAATGACAGCGTTTAAATATAAAACCACTTTAGCATATATGCAAATATCAAATAAGAATGAGCAAAAAGCAGCGAAAGCGAGTATTATAACTTGGCTTGGTCATAAGATTGAGTTAAAGATATTTTAACCAAGAAAATAACATTAGCTTGCTCCAAAATTGCATACCACGAGTTTGTTTCCTTAGCAGTTTATTCTAGGTTATTTCAGTACCGTAAAATCGTTTACTTAAATCCCTCCTGTCTTTCAGTAACAGGAAAACAGGCCAAACTTGATTTAGGAGCAGTTACAATAAATATTGTACTTCTAGGATAGCCGTTTGCTTCTATAATAAGACGTATATACACGTGGTTTTAATATGACCACCATAGCTGATTATTTGATCGCTGGGAACCACAACATTCCAGTTGCTGTTATTGACTACTCCCAGTTTATGACCATGTTGCCAGTTGGGTTTCACCTAGGTCGAAATGGCAAAAGACGTCACAATCCTGAGGAGCTGAATTTATTTTTATGCAGCAATGATCGAAAAAGGATAGCTACAGCCAGTAAAAAAGTAGTCACAGTAGAATCTCGAGAAGACTTCGCAGAAATGAGACAACGTCTAATGACAAAACCGATATTTCTCAACGTAAGACTAGAATCTGAATACGTTGAACATTACGTCTTTTACAAAAAAAAGATAATATCTTGGATGCATGTGATGGTTTATATAAATCCTACGCATCCAGCCATAAAAAGCCAACTGGAAAAGCAATTCGACGAATGTGAGCAGCTTATGTCAGAAGGAAAGAATTTCAGTTTTGAAATTAGAATTAACCGATTGATGAAGGCGTGGTACATGACGTGCAAGGCAAACCCCGACGCTTCTTATCGCTGCTCTGGCTCAACCATATGTGTGACCAATTTCAGACAGAGATGCAACATGTGCTACAGTCCCTCGTCGTGGCTCCTCCCATGCACGTGGATTTTGGGACCCCCTTATCTCATTTACAGGGCTCTAAGCTCCAAAGACGTTATTTCTGAGCTTTCTGCAGTTGTTATTTTAATGAGACAAGGTCCTCAAATACAAATTTAACAAAATATGCACCAGGCAAATACCTGTGCTCCTCCACCTTACGTGGGGAGCTAGCCTCCTCAGATGCTACCGCAAGTAGCTCGTCCTATTGCTCAATCTATACAATAGCTGACATCATAGCCTCTACCCCAAAATACTCGGTTAAATCGAAGCAATGTTGCATTACTTTAGGAACGATAATAAAGGTTTTTATCAGATAATAAACAAAAGTACTTCAAAAAGATTGAATATTAATGGCAATTATCGATTGGAGTTGCCTATACTTAACACGGAGCAGTATAAAAACCAGAAACGATTTTTTTAGGTTTGATTTTAGCTTTCTCACTGCTGTTAGTATATTGACAACCCCAATTATTAACTGTGCATAAGCAAAATACAAACTTTCGTATGAGGTCACTTCTCATTGTAACCCCGATATTATTTTGCGCATACTACCGTACAGTAGGTTAAAATTTAAGCACATACCCCAGAGGATTCTGGAGCTGTGCAAAAGACCAAAACGAATAAATAGAATTCCAACAAACGATGAACCTTTCGATCATCGTTTAGGTTGTGGATGCGAATACTCGCAAAACCGTTTTTGTCTCTTGCATTGCTCGTAAGTATGTAGGCCAAACCCATTTCCATTTGTTTATAAATTTCCCACATGTGTTCGGAAAAAATTAGAGGACTTTTATATTGAAGGTTGTTTTTTGTTGTATAATAGCCAAACTGAATTTTAAATACTTTTTAATTACAAATTTTTTCTGCCAATTAACTATCATTTCTTATGTATTGAGATGTAACAGTGTGATGATTGTTAAAATGTACATTCATTTTTACAGTGTAAAGTAACTATAAAATGCATTCCAGCTACTAAGGGGCAACTGAGATTTTCTCTTATTGAATCACAACTTAATGGGGCTTCCAAATACTAAGTGATGGTAGATATTGCCCTGAATACAGCTCCATCTGAGTTGTGGGTAGATCAAGTTTTACGGTTCCTCCACTTTTTCTTGTTCTGCAAAGTGCTTACGCAATAATTGCCCACATCAAATATTGGCTTAGCTAAATATGTGCTGTAGGTTATGCATAATCGGAACAATTATGGCCAAAAACTGTAAGATAGCCTTCAGCCTCGATTAGCCAACCGCGGGGAACATATTAGGCCTGCTG
Source organism: Trididemnum clinides (assembly GCA_963675345.1). Taxonomy (NCBI): domain Eukaryota; kingdom Metazoa; phylum Chordata; class Ascidiacea; order Aplousobranchia; family Didemnidae; genus Trididemnum; species Trididemnum clinides. The sequence continues at coordinate 35,472,819 of OY776289.1, read as the reverse complement.
TACAAGCTCACAGCCGGGTTTGAAAAACAGACCAAAAACTGTTCCCTATAAATTTTTCACTTCCAATAAAGACAGAATGTGTGAAACTTGGGGCCCATGACATGTTTTGTGCTACAGTGTCGATCGCGGTATTATGGTCTGTCACCTGCTGGTAAGCGTGCAAAGTGCTTATTTTGAAATTGTTTCGTTACTGATTATACCCTCTCTCATCTTGGGATTGGAGGCACGGCACAAAACGGCAATTCAGGTTCACACTGCGAGCCTACCTAAGGTCAGCGGAGATGCAACCCCACCATCTAATCAATAGTTGGTTACCTTTAGTGAGAACCCAAAAGTCGCCGATTAGCTGAGTGAGCAATTTGGCTACTCTTACCTGGTGAAGTATTGGAAATAAATTGTTTTCGGTAGAAGCTTTTAACCCATGAAAAAAATTGCTTTTCGAAGCAGAGCATTTTGTCAAGGAATCAAGAAGTCAAATTTTGTTAAACATCTCAATGCCCTTTCACGTTTTATAGATTTTGAATAGCTTTTAAATTCGATTGCATCATTACAGAGATCGCTTTGATCTGTAAGGTACTGTTAATTTACATTGCCACTGCAAAGATACCAATTACAGTACCATATTTTTTGTATTTTCCTGTTTTGTCTGCCGCCAGCTGGCATAAACTTATGTTTTATGATTTGTGAAATAGTTTCTGTACAACCTGTATAGTATAAATAAAGTTTGTTTTTGAATGTATTCTATAAGATGGTGGCAGTTGAGAACTGAATAAATTATTGGGATGAATGTATTATAGTTTCCAAACAATGACCCAAAGGCTATTGTGACGTAGAAAGCTATATGTCGCCATCATTTCGGTTTTGCAGTCATTATTTTCCAATGCTTGCTCATTTTTTCTTAAATGGAATACAGCCCAAAAAATTTCAATTTTCTTTTTAATTTTAGAGATTAGACTACGCGCTTTTTTATCGAAAGTGCAACAATTTTTGAATTTATATTATCAAGCACAATCCTGTTCTTCAGTGTAAACTCCTCCAAAACAATTGAGTGTAAAACCACGAAATTTGGCACGATTGCTCTCCATTCCGAGGTAAATGCCACAAGAGGGACAGCTGATGTCATGACAGCATCGCAATCGAAGACAAACTTTACAATTTTGCGTTTCTTGACGGCGGAAAGCGGTTTTTGCTCAAACAAAAGCCGGAGTCCGACTTTCCAAATTCAAGAAATTTCACACTTTTGGGAAATAAAATGTAAAATTTGTTTTCTTTCTTGTCTCAGAAACCACTGAATGTGCAAACAGAGTTGAAAGCTTATTCGACAGATATTTGTTAGCAAGTTGCTTCCAATGAAACGGATCAAAAAGCAATTTAATCTTTATCGACCATGCAGTAAGCGATAAAAGAATTTAAGTGTTTTTTTTCCTTTTTTTACGTCAACGTTTTAATAAATAGCACTGTTTCGTCATAATCTAGATGATCTTACAATGCTGTCTGCCAACACTTCAGTGAAAACAGCAGCACGCAGCAGCTCTAGCCTACTTATTACCCATTGTAGAAGCAGTGTCATTTTGAAAGCAAACGTAAATAGTAAAATCTGTTGCAAACATACTGCCCGTTCAAGTGCGATGATGTACATGTATTATAGCACCACTGACGTACCGGTTTATATCAGTTTTGCAATGGTATGTACGAAAATTATAACAACTGAGCTGTAATTGGACTTCACGTTAGAATATCATTGTGCTATAGTCATGTCACGCACCTGAGTACTCGTAACTACATTTTAGCACGCATAAAAAAGTGGAACAAAATCGGAGTTTTAACGTGAAATTTTGCAAGATTTAGAAAAAAAATCATCCACTTCAACTATTTTCTAAGTTAATGTAGTGACTAAATTGATGATGCTGGACTCCTGACTCCGGGTCATTTCGCCTTATAATGGCTGCGTTTATGTCCGGAGCAAGAAACATATACGCAGCCGGAAGTTAGTTTTATAACCAGACCTTCAGTTACGAAAAAAGTTTCGAGTAGTTTATGCCTATTAATTTTACAGCTTAATTCTTGTAAATACGTCAATCACTTCAGCATCGTTCATCAGCTGTGAATTTATGCCCGTATGCACTTAGTCAAATGTTTGAGAAAACACTTGCACAATCTTAATTACTAGTAGGGGGTGTATTATGAGAATTGTTACTGAAATTCAAAAATTGTTGGGAGAAATCAACAAAAAAATAGGTCAGTAGGTTTACACAAATGTGTGAAATCTTGGTCACCATATATACAATTGTATCTATGAAAGGAAAATTATCTTTGAAAATGGTTTATGAGGCCAACCGAGAAAACAAATGCGAGAGGTATAGCAGTAGTGGATTCACAAACTTTTGATGAGAAAAATGAGAAGTATAAATTGACTCTTTATCACTACAAATTCGAGTTGAAAACCACGTGATATAAAGATCAACTTTTTCGAAGTTCAACTTTATAAAAAAATTTCCATCGTGACAAATACAAACAATCTTCTCGGCGTATCCCCATCAAGCTAACCTGTAGCCCCAATTCATCTTATTCATCTTATTCAACTCCCCTCTTTGTTTTAATCCCATTCCAACTTTTCTTAAAGACACTTTCGATCGCACTCCATATTTCCAACTCAACGAAATTGACTGATAGCTCTGTCGGGCGATGTTGCCTAGTATTTTCCATGTAAGAAGAAATAAAAGCAAGCTTCGCATGTCGAAGTAGCCATGGTAGTTAATTAAAAACTTACAACAGGAATGATAAAGGGCGCCAGAAGAGCGAAAAAATATTTTCATAAAAACGTGGGGTTGTTAGGAGGTAATCTGATTTTATGCTCTCTATTACATAAGCCTTACTGGTTGTTTGTACCTGGGCAGCAGTTGCACCGCCTGCTTCCTCTAGCTGTTCGGATAAATGATCCATTTCTCGGACTAGATCATTCCTGTTGCGTTCAATCTTGCTTCTGGCTGTTCTCTCCACTTCAAGTTCGCTCTCCACGTCTTCAATTCGCGCTTGAAGCTCCTTCACTTTCCTGTGAAGTTGCGAGCTCACATTCTGCTCATCCTCGTACTTGCTGCTTAGCTGGTTGATTTCAAAGTCTTTCCTGTAAAAAAATTATTTATTTATTTAATACGACAAAATGCTGGCAGACAATCAGAAGTCTGCGAGTTTAGTGCCTGCTGGAGTTGCAGGTTTTTGTCCGAAATCTTTTTTTTTTTAAATCAAATTTCTTCCCGTTGACGGAGATGGTCAAATTTACTTCTTATTCCTTGTAATTTAAAACCACCGCCGCTCTACTTTGCTTGGTTAATGGCATCTTCCTTTTCTAGGAAAATCTTGTATTCTCTTCCCCACCCGCCTTATCCACGTCATCTTCGGTCGATCTCGCTCTGTAATACTAACCACTTCAAAACCCAACGCTCTTCGCAACGCATCACTTGTGCTCTTGGATAAAGAAACTTTTCCGGCTTTGTAGTAACTTACCGTGCTACATCAGATTGCAACGTTTGTGGCCGAAATGAACTGCAATGGCAGTCCTAACAACTCCGAAGCAGGTCTGAGCATACGTTGATTTATGCGTTAACTACAAAAAGTTTTTGTCACAGGAAGACTAAGCTACATCACTCAGCTCGAGTGACAAGGCGAGAACAGAAAAAGGTGTTTATTGCAACGAGTTTACTTACTTTCGTAGATGCTCTTCCAAGATGGATTTATCTTTCTCGAGATCCATGATCGTGTCGTTGGCGTTCCTCAAATCATTTTCCAATTTCCTCTTCGCTTTTTCCAGATCGGATCTTTGTTTCCTCTCCTGCTCAAGACTGTCTTCTACCTGAAAAACAACAGGTTTATGTAGAAGCACTCCGGTTATTTTCTTTATTTTTCAAGCCGCCAAAAAAGGAAACACTTTGCGGCATTTTGTTAAATTTTAGAGTAAGGCTTGATTCAAACTAGAAGCAAAAACCGCAGATGTCGAATATCTGCCTGTCAAAAATATTGAAATTTTTTCCGAATCTATCATTTCCGAATTTAAGGTGACTCAGATTTAATGCAGCAGATGCAATGCAATGTCATTCTCTAGCCGCAAGCTTTTGTCTCAAACTTTGATCAGTAAAAGTTGGTTAATACAAAAAATCAGTTAAGCCTTCCTTATATTGTAAGAAAAGTAAGAATTACTCTACAAAATCAATGGTGATTTTAAGTCGCTTCTTGTTCAAACTTACACTCGAGCAATCTTTGTTTTGTTTATTTAGTAAACAAGAGTAAGCTAAGATGAGCGTACACTAAATAACACAAATAAGCAAGTAATGATTTAGCTCATACTCAGCTGCAACCGGCTCATGGAAATTCCTGACGCGGTGCATAACGACCGCTACTGATAGTGTTTCCCAAATTTCCATCGCAACGAGAGCCATTCAACCAAACGTTTCTCACAGCCTTAAGTCCAGCTACATGGCATGAAATACTTACATCTTCAATCTGTTGTTCCAGCTTAATCTTCAACTTGCTCAGATGGTTCGCTTTATCCTCCATGGCTTGCAGGTCTTCTAGGGTCTGCTGGTTTACATTCTCTAGCTGTTTCTTCTCCTTGGTAAGCCTGTTAATGTTTTCTTCCCGTTCATCAAGATCAGCAGATAGACCACGCAGCTTAAGATCCAGACCCTGGTAATAAATGTGTAGTTCTTAAGTCTGCCACCTACAGTGGTTTAACTATCGAGGAGTTGCGAGATAAATTCAAGAAAAGAAAAATTTTTATTTTCACAAAATGCTTGAAAAAATGTGTTGAGTGCTCTTGGAACTGCTGGATTTCTTCTGCTAAGTTACTGCTTTCGCGATAGAGTTTACTGTACTAATAATTCGCAAAACTGCCCTGATTTAACTGGATGAAATGAAACTCGCTTATACGAAGAGACGTTGTAAATTGCGTGATCAGCAGATCAATATGTTAGCAACCAAAAGGTCGTGACTACAATGCAGAAACAGGTTGTTCGGCTTTTAACTGGGAATGTCAAATGATTTTGATTTGGAGCTACTAGTCTTTTTTCATGTAGTATCACCTGTAGTTTTAGATTTTACGTACTGATTTTGTCTTTTTCTATATAGCTTCTGCAATATAGAAAAAGACAAAATCATAATTGCTTGTCTACATCTAATCAAATGCTGTTAAACCAAACATCAGTATGCAAGCGAGCACTATAATTCAAAGGACATTTTAGATGCAAACCAATGACGCTTCAAGGATAATGTTGAAGTACATTACAAGACAAACCAGTGCGAAAGTAAGACAAAATGAATGGCAATGCTCGCAATATATGACTGCCTGTTCACCTGCTTGTCTTTCTCGAGTCGGTTAATACTGCTTTCTGCTTCTTCAATATCATGGGTCAGTTCTTCCACTTGCTTTTCTAGCTTCTTTTTCGTTGCGGAGAGCTGCATGTTGGCCACTTCTTCTTCTTCAAGTCTCTCAGATAGATCAGCATTCTGAAAGAAAAACTTGTTCGTTAAGATGAAACTAAAGGCTCAATTGAGCTGAGCATTATAAAAAGAAGCACACGAGTGGGTTTCTTTTACGACTCACGCAAAACGTTTTGAAAGCACCAACTACGAGTATTTCATTAAATTAATTTTTCTAGTAGTATCTACAGTCCTTGAAACAGCAAAAAAACTTATACAATATCAAAGACTATTGCATAGCTTATTTACATCACTGAACTGACAGAGCACTATTAGACGATCACGGTGCCACTGCGGTTATAACAGTGTTTCCTTTACAACAGCATTTTGCAAACTTTTTTTCTGCGACCCGAAATCGTTAAAAACACACTTTGCCGGAAGACTGCGACCATTTTACAGCGCCAAATGTATCGATCAACATGTTCTCTGTCAAGTTAAAAACTTTTCATTTTCGCAGGTCCACTTTTTGAAAGCTTTTGCATTGCCTTTTCTCAACCTGAAGATTTATTTATTTTTTAGAGATTTACTTTTTGAAAGCGATTACATGATTTTTTGGTAATTTTTTTGGAGATCGCCAATAAAAACTAATGTTTGTGCCTTTTGTCAACTTGAAGGTCCATTTTTTATACTTTTGGAGTTCAACTTTATGAAATCTGTTATAGTAAACGCAAAAGATATTGGCGATCAATCTGTGAGGCCTTTGCAACTCTTATTTGGTTTGCGACCTAAGGGTTGAGGTACCCAGTCTCAAAACGTGCCAAGTCAAAAGCTTGGGTTCCCACCCGGGGTAGTTGGGTGGGAACCCAAGTCAGTTTTTACAGATTCCCAACCCAAGTCAGTTTTTACTTGAAGCCAGTTTTTACAGATTCCGCCATATGGTACTGAGTAGTCTTCATCAAGGCTACAATCGTGGCGTAGGCATAGATCTATAGATCTGTATACCTGCTTGCCTTGCCCCGTTACATTCCATGTGATTAGATTGCCAATATCTCTCAATTTATGTTTTTGCTGACTGATCAAACAAATAAACACCTAGTTAAATAACTGGTAGTTGCCATGGTAATCAAAGCAACAACAAAATTTATTGGAATTGGGAAAGTTATGTCCGACAATCTAACAGGAAACGAAAATTGGAAATAAGAGATAAGATACAAGATGAAATGCTGTCATTGAAAAGGTTATCAGTCGTTCAATAAATACGCATAAGTATTAACGCGCTGAGCTTATTTACACAACCGCGTTACTCTACTTTTGATCTATTTATCTGAACATATTTGCACATAACTTGGAACAATGTATAGATGACAAACAGAACATGAATTTTTTTTGATTAATTGAAAAGCATTACATTTAAAAATTGTTGCTTTACTAAATTACTTTCTAAAGTTAATTGATGTTAATAACTTTATTTTGGTATACCCAACTGTCAGGTTCTAAGTTCATTCTCACGATACTCCTTAGGCTCTTGGGCTGTTTCTTCGTCAACTTTACTGCTTGGCTGTAAGGGTTACCACTATAAGTGCACTGTGCCTAAAAACCGGCGATTCCAAAGCTGCTCTGAACACAGCTTGTTTTTTGTTCAACTGCTTTCCTACATCGCAAAGAACGCGGCCAAGCAATATCAATAGTTGTTTTAACAACAATACCTTAAGTTGTCTAGCTAATGCTGTATAGTACTCACCTGATTTTCAAGATCTTGTTTTACTTTTACGAGTTGTTCGTTCCTTTCCTCAGCATCAGCTAGATTTTCTTGTTCCTGCAAATAACAACAACATTAGCATTCCATAAACAAAGGAAAGAAACTCGCTTTATCGCAAACCTCATAACAAAGTTTATATTGTTTGCTGTGAGACACCCGAGTAACTACAGTGCTGGATTCTTTGATCTCAATTTTCGAGTCAGTGATTTTTTCTTCGCGAGTTTCCTCATCATCGACTGATGATGAAGATGATGACACAGACTTTGCGTCTTCTGAATCTTCGATGTCGGATAGCTTATCCATTCCCACTGCATTTACATCCGTGGGGTCCAAATCCATAGTTACAGGCTCCATATCCACAGATCCTATATCCAAAATATCTTGTTTCTCATCTCCTAGCTGCATGCCGTCATCATTGATGTCATCATCGTAGTTGTAATCATTATCATCAATTTCACTTCCACCATTTTTCACACTGCCATCATCATCATCATCATCACCCTCGCCAACTTCTTCGTTTTTCTCAATTTCATGAGCCGCGTCATTTACAAACGAGTCGATGCTTTCATCCGCGTATCGACTACTCAGCTCTGCTAGTCTCCCCCTGCGAGAGGTCCTCAAGGGGTTAGATTGGGAGCTTTCACCTTCTATTAGCGATGAGTGATTCATATCAGTCTTCACTGCTTCGCCGTCTTCAGACGAACTTTCCGACAAATTCGTTTGACCAAAGTCTTTTGTCTCGTTTGTTTGTTCCTCTGAATTTCTAATTCGTCGTTGTCTTCTTCGTATAGAGACTGTGCTACGAACAACTTCAGCCATATCAACTTTGCAAAGTCACCTATAAACTGTTCTCAATGCTATCTGCGGAGGCGTATCTAAGCAAGCTTGTTTCTGTTACCAGTGAGGTCGCAGAATAAATGGTCCAGACATAAAAGAAAGATAGCTTTTGAATGTAAATATTGGTGCAGGCCCGATATGCTGCTATAAATTATTTCCAACTTTTGTCTGTTCATCAAATATGGAAATGACTACAATGTTTTAAGTCTTGCGCATTTTTTAGCTAAGATTGAACACTCAAGTGCAAACAAATGCCGCACAGTAGCGGCAAGAAATAGATAAAATATTATTTACAGATAGCAAAGAGCGCAATTATTAACTTCTTAATCATAATAAAAAAAAGCAGGCAAGTATAGAAACAAACAACGCTAGTAAGAAGACCAAAAATAGTTCAAGATATTGTCGCTAAACTTTACAACCATTCAGCTGCTCATATTAATGAGCAAGATGTTGGACTACAAAGTCAATACTGGAATACAAAGCAAATTAAGAGCTAGACCTAAAATTCAGACATAATATCACAAAATTTCGACTGGACAAGGATAGGTTTTGAACCAAAAAATTTGTGTTTGTAACTAGACGCAATCAACACACACTTCACTAGACCACTCAATCCAGAAATAATGTTAATGTAGAGTTCTATTCTTCAATGTACTTTAAAAGGAGAGTAAACCAATGGATGTCAAAATACGTCAGTTTCACTGCATAATACAGTAAAGTTTAAGGTCGGTTTTTAAGAAAGAGTTCTAAATTAACCTTATCGGATATTTGTGTGATAGGTGGTGTAGCTTACGTGACTTTAAAGGCAATTTCGCTCAATTATTTGACTTTGCAATTTACATTGATTGTGCCGGCTTCTCATCAAATAAATTGCCCGCAATATTAGAATTAGATTTATTACCGTTGATAAGATTAATTACCCAACCGTCTTTGCCTTGTAAGGCATAGAAATGTACAAAAAATTCCTTCTGTCATAATTGCAGTATGCGAAGCTGTCGAATTTCTGAATCTTCGACGGGCTGGAAATAGTTTCACTGCAGGGTTAGCGGGTGGCATGTAGGGCATCTATCAATGGCAGTCCGAATTATTAGTCATTGGTATAACAGTCTAAGAACTCGTTTAAAATGGATTCTTCTTTTCTTCCCTTTCAAGAGCCCCCACAGTGGGCCATTCTTCTCCATCTTTCTTGGTCCATAGCATCCTCTTCCATTAATGCAACCACTTTCAAATTATCCGTTACTGCGTCCATAAATTTTCTTTTATTTGGTAGGTTTATTTCTACCATCCTTCTTTTAACGTAGTTGTTTTCTCTCTTCAAAACGTGCCAAAACCATCTCAATCTTGCCTCCCTCAACTTGTCTTTTGTCTTTTAACATGAAGTCTTGGCTAATTCTGGCATAATGGATATTCGTTCCAACAAGATAGCGGATATCATTACTATATCGTGTCCTCCATTCAAGCACGGAGAGGATAAACAATAGCAGGTGTCTAAACAATGCTAGCTAAACTAGTTAGTAAAATGGTGTGCAGCCGATTAACTTAACAAATTAGGTCTGGCTTATACTTTTCAGCGAAAGTTTTATTCCGATTACTGTCACGTTACATAAATTTTGTCTTTAACTTTGAAAATATCTAGATGGTAATTACCGTAGATACTCGTAGATTGGTCGCACTAGTAGACAGGTTGTTGTTGTTGTTGTTACCCGACCCCTTCCGAGGGATGGGGGCATGGCGGAAGACCATGGAGCCCCAGAAGCCGGGCAACTCCCCACGGCCTGAACCAGAGGTCGTAGAGAGACAGAGAGTCGCCAAAGAGTGAGCGGCGCAAAGAGTCCGTAGCTGGACAGTGTAGAATGAGATCAAAGGTGTCCTGGGTCGAGTGTTTGCAGGCACTGCAGGAAGGATTCTTGATTCTGCCAATCCTAGAGAGATAAGAACTTAACAGAAGGTTGTGTCCGTTGCAGCGTATACTAGAGGACACAGCGAGCGTGACGACGGAGCACAAGTTCCTCGGTGGCAATCGAGAGAACCTGTGTGTCGAAGAATTTAGATGAGACAGTACGCCTCCAGTCCGAGAAAAGAGAAGAGTGAGGCATATGTGAAAAGGGGCCGAAGAAAAGATTTATACAGAAGAGAGAGAGGGAACTCCTTGGAGGGGCCCCATGAGAAAGAAGAGATACAGCGTAAGGCCTTGTGACGTGGGAAGAATTTGGCCTGCAGCGAAGATACATGCTTAGAAAAAAAAAGAGTGCGGTCGAAGGTGACCCCGAGAAAGGTAAGAGTTGAATTGAAACGGAGGCGGGAGTTGAGTAAGAGGAGATTGCGTTGGAGGTTAGCTTGGTGGGGATCCACTGAAAAGGAGGCCTCACATTTGCTGGGATTGAGAGGAAGACACCAGTACTCAGACCAGCGCTCGAATCGAAACAGAGCTCCTTGTGTGGCCTCCACCGCAGTGGGGACCGATGGGGAGGAAAACCAAATGGCCAGATTGTCAAAGAAAGCAGCTGACAGAAGAGAGCAGAGAAGCCGGAAGATCATTAATGAAGAGAGAGAAAAGTACAGAGCCAAGAATGGATCCTTGCGGAACACCTCGAAAGGAACGACTTTTGTGATTTTGAAAAATCACAGAAGCGCGCCTGTCAGAAAGGAAAGATTGAGTCCAACGAGCAAAGCAAGAAGGGAGGCCAGCCGAAATGAGTTTGTGGAAAAGGGCGGGATGCCAGGCAGAGTCGAAAGCTTTGGAGAAATCAATAGTAGAGAGGATCATCCGAGAGCCCGGCCTGGGTTTGTTAAACCCATCCGAAATGGACTGAGAAAGATACAGAATATGATCTAGAGTAGACCGTCCAGGGCGGAAACCGGCCTGACGGGAGAAAGAATGGAATCAGATTCCAGAAAGAAGAGTAGACGGGATAGAATGATGGGTTGAAACAGCTTTGATACGCAGGAGGTGAGAGAGAGAAGCCGGAAGGAAGCAGGAGAGTCGGTAGGCTTTACCATCTTGTGGATGGGAAAAATAGAAGATGTCTTCCAGATGGAAGGAAAGGAATGCAAAGTCCAGGAAACATTGAAGATGTAAAGAAGTAAATCCATGCCACAGCGAAGAAGATGCTTTACCATAGGATAGACAACTTTTTCTGGGCCAGTGGCAGTGGACGAGGAAAAGTTAGAGGCAGCCGCATGCAATTCAGCCAAAGAGAAAGGAGAGCAAAAGGATGAATGAGACTTCTTAGGGCACGTGGCTCGGCGGAGCTCGGAAAAGCAGCCTCTGGCTCTGCTACGCAGGACCTTTGGCTGAGAAATGGAAAAGTGAGATCTCAAGTAAGCATAATAGACCGAAGCCGACTTCATGGGAGAACAGCTGGGGAAGTTAGGAGAGGAGAAAGACGAGGAAGGAGAGCCAGCGACAGAGCGAAGAAGAGAGTGCACAGATTTAGGGTTAGATTTGGATAAAAGAGAAGAGCAAGTCGTCTACCATGCCTCAGCCTTGGCATAGGCGATGACTGACCAGGCGCGTCGAGAAGCGAAGATGTAAGCCTGGGGATCTTCATTACTTCTTTGAGCGCCAGCGAAAGCCTTGCGTCTTTCACTAACCACTTCTTCCACCTCAGCAGACCACCAGGCTTTAGGATGGCGTTTGATGCGGCCGAAATAAATGGAAGATTTGGCTGCATTTAGTGTCAGAGACGAAGAGAGCAGCAGCAGAGGAAAGAGAAAGAGAAGAGAATTCCTCTGCGGAAAAACAGTGAGAGTCAAAGTAGGAGTCAAAGCCATCCCAGCAAGCTTTCTGAAAATTGAAGGAAGAAGGACGCTCGTTGGGGCAAAAGACCGGAGAGGGACAGATAGAAGAATTGGTAGGTGGTCAGAACCCAGGTCCTGAAGCATCTCCCAGGAACAGGAAAGGGCGAGAGTGGAGGGAGCAAAGGAAATGTCAGGGGAGGAGCGACAGCCAGAGGAGCGATGGAGAAGGGTGGGTGTGTCAGGTTCATTGAGGGGGAGGAGGTCAGAAGAGATTACCCAGTTGAATACTTCCTCCCCGCGGGGGTCGGAAGTACCTCTTGAGTCCCAGAGGGGATGACGACACTTGAAGTCCCCCAGAATGAAGAGATTTATGGAGGAGGGAAGAATGGAGGGAGAAAAGGAGTCGGTTCTGCCATCCAATAGAGAAGAACAGATAGGGGAAACATACACATTAAGAAATGAAAGCAAGGAGGAGTGGTTTAGAGAGATGTTGACCCCTACATAATCAGAGTAGGGGTCAAGTGAAGAAAGAGAGGAGGTAGAAAGTTCAGAGAAAGATAAGCCCTGCCTGACGAAAATGATGACGCCGCCGCTAGCGTGCGTGGCATCACAAGAGAGAATGCCAGATCAGGAGTGGGTGCGATCAGAACGCAGAACAGAGAATCCAGGAATCCGGAAAGAGGAAGATGAGTTGAGGTTGGATTCCTTGATACAGATAGGGTCAACCAGGTGGGACGAAAGAAAGTGTAGCATCTCAGTGCTCCTGCCTCGAAGACCTCCAGCATTCCATTGAAGAACCCTGAGGGAGTCAGGGGGGAGAAGAAGCAGGAGGCGTAGAAGGACAGGCAGAAAAGCAAGGGACGGTGGTAAGGAAGCAGAGGAAGAAGATAAAAATGGGCAGATGGCGGATAAGAGGTTTGAAAACGAGGGTGAGATGGGGGTGCTGCATTAGCAGAGGGGCGGCCAGATTGTACAGTGGAGGTATACAGGTCGGAGAAGCCCGAGGAGGAAGTCGCAGTGTTACGAGTAGGGACGCAGCATGGAGAAGCTCCAAGAGTGAGAGCTGCCAAGAGCTCTGAATTTGGGAAGGAAAAGCTGTGATCACCTTAGACGGAGCCATTTGGAGCAGGTGCAGCATTGCACTGACTTGCCTTGCCAGGTCACATTTCCAGCGCACACAGAGCAGGGAAAGACGGGGCCAGGGTTGGGATGAACGTTACCACTCATCAAGAGAAGAAGAAGAATGAGGAGACGATGATGGGCAAGAGAAAGCCAGGAGAAGAGAAAAAGAGAAAACAGGCAACCGATTTTAAAGCAGCTGTGTGCTGCTCTTCTGCCGTCGTTCAGGGGGCAGCACAGCAAAAAAATGAAGGGGAGTGCCCGGGGTAACTGGAACCTTCGGGAAGGCCAACAGTCATTTCGACCCAACCCAAACGGGGTCAGGGAACGCACCACCACGTTGAGGCGGCTGTTGATTGGTGCGGAGTAGACAGGTGGCAATAGAGAGGTCGCACCCTTAGTTTGAGACAAATAAAGTGGGTAATCGGGTTTGACTCGCAGATAAGTCGCATTAAAATCTGAGGAGTCAAATTAACATCGATAAAATCAAATATTATAAAATATTTACCTTTATTTCAAAAATTTGCTTAGAAATATTGAAACATTTTTGCTGTAACTCTAAACTAGACAATTACAACATCATCATCACTGTCAAATATTCTTCTCAATTGTTCATCAGACATTGTATTGTCATCAGTGGCCATATGATAATAGTCATTCAGCACATCATCACTTATGCCAGTTATGATATGATAACTTTACAAGTATGTCGAGTAGATAAGTCGCACCCCTGTTTTTTGAAGAAAATTTTGGTTAAAAGATGCAGCCAATCTACAAGTATCTACGGAAAGTTTACTTGTCGGAAAAGCAATGGGAATTTGAAACAAGCAATGACCCAGTTAGCACCCTCACAAGCAACTAGATGTTTTGTGTAGCTTCCTGCCAAACTTTGTCATCAAGTTATGTTAAACAACGTCGTAAATGTAAGGGAACAGCTTCCTTTAAATAAGTAATCACATTTTCCAACGTACTTTTTTTAATTTTTACATCCAGACTTGACCTCAGCCTCTTTTTCTCTTTCTTTCAAATTTCTTCATTTTGCACTTGACCCAACTACATTGGCATCTGACTAGAAAACCCTACAGATTAGCCCATGCTTCCTCACTTTATACCTGCACCTCTAGCGAGTGCTATTATGATCTATCGGTGGCAATACCTACCGCCTGCAATTGCAGCGTGAGGTCGTTCTTTTCTGCAAGAAGAGTGACGCATCTCTCTTCATAATCCTTGCGCAGTTTTTCCTCCTTTTCAAGTTTATCAGTCAAGTTTGCAATCTCTTCATCCTTGGCTTTCAGTTCGTCTTCAACGCGCACCACGTTAAGAAGGGGCTTGACCTGTTCAGAAAGAACAACGGGTATTTTTATTCATATATTTTTCTTATCTAATTATCTTTTCAAAAGACTACCACGAACAGCACCCATAAAAGCTTTCGAAAACGTCACAATCTCAAACTAGGTCAGCAAGCTCACTGGTTTAAGTTCAAGCTTTAAGCAAGCCAAGAGGCTAAAATAGTGTACCATCGTAAACACATATTCAGCTCCTTGACACAGATAACATTTGCGCTTCAACAGAGCAATCAAAGTTTAGACCAGCGTCGGAGTTAATGACATTGCTGGCGCAAGCCCTGAAGAACTTGTCGCAAAATATCTTTTCCTACGTCGCAGCAACGCTAAACCTACTCAAGCATTGAACCAGCAACCAATAAATTACAAGACAAGCAATCTAGCAAACAGCGACTGATACGATAATTTTGCTCACCTTGGTATAGAGTTTCCACCACTGCCAATCGCGGAATTGAAGGAATTTACGGATGTTTCGCTGGATGACACGCGTGGCTCGTCTAATAAAATATAAACCAATTTAACACCGCCCTTGATGTTATATAAAAAGCACGCAATTCTAAAGTGTCCTTGTTCCAGGTTATACATTGCTGATGCAGCATACAGTATGTCTACACAGACCATTTGCTTTTACATCAGAAATTGATTAAGTAGTCTTTCAATTATGAGTTGTGATGAATATTGAGCAGAAATGGTTTTTGACCTAAAACCATGTTTTTCGGAGACTAACATACTTCAATTGCGTCGCAACTAATTTCTTAAACATTTCGATGTTTTTTCAGCTCTCAATTTTTCCTTCGCCTAAAGGCTGATTATAACTAAACTAGCCGGCTCCGCCGGTGTCGCCAGGCAGGGCTACCACTCCGTTATTTCCGGATAGTAACATTGGTTCTGCTGGCTTTAACCAAATTGTTTTTAAGAACATAAGCAAAAAATAGGTACTAAAGGGGTATCGCCCCTATCCCGATTGTAGTACGATTGCATTCAATTAAGAAAAGTCTGAAACTCCCCAACATTTTACGAAGTCTGTCCGTTCCTTCAAATGAGTGTAGGAGAAGTAAATCAAAGTTGGAAATGGGCGCCGAAATGGCTTTTGTTTTACGATGGCACAAATCAATTATTTGATGGTATGCGTAATTTACAACTTAGCAACCCCCCTAGCAAACATGATCTCCCTATTCCGGATCTTCCTGTTGCTTCTTTTGCGACACGCTTGCAAGGGAATTGTTTGTGTTATATAGTAGGATTACCACTTACTACTTATTAGTAATTGAGTGCCTAGTTGTACAATCTAAAGCCTCTGGCTGGGCGCATGTTACTCGGTCTGACGTAAATGCAGCCAAGGAAAAAACAAACTAACCCGAAAAGTTGCAGTTACTGTCGCAGCGCTCATCAGTGATGTCGACGTTAAGAACATGGCTAATTGTGAGAAGAGTAATGAAAAATTAATGTTTCTCTGACATACCTAATTCTCGTTCCACAATAAAAAATACCGTTTTAAAGGAAATCCATTAAGCCTAAAAACCATTATAAGGATTTGTGCATAGCCTTTGTATTTCTTTCCGAG
Source organism: Trididemnum clinides (assembly GCA_963675345.1). Taxonomy (NCBI): domain Eukaryota; kingdom Metazoa; phylum Chordata; class Ascidiacea; order Aplousobranchia; family Didemnidae; genus Trididemnum; species Trididemnum clinides. Next base: position 35,457,044 of record OY776289.1, on the reverse strand, counting down.
TTTCCAGAGTTCCTGGCTAATTCTTGCTTGCCTTGCAAGGTACTTAGGAAGTGGACTAGCTTTTTTAAAGCAACCTACGATTAAAAAAATTTTGTTGGCTCATTTTATAAAGTGCTCGGAAGCATAATTTGAATGTTGTGAAGTGAGGAGGCGATTTACATGAATCTTTTCGAAAACTTTGATACATAACGCCAACGAACCACGTTTTTGAAGAAGTATAGTAATTCAATCTTTTTGCACACTTTGATTGATAATGCAATAGAGCCATACTTTTGAGGAAAAATAGTAAAAATGTACCAAAGGACTTAAATTTTTGTAGAAATTGCCATTTTTTGAGGCCAAGGCACAAAAATTTTGAGTAGTTTTGACCAGTAGGCTACATTTTAAAGTTTTTAGAGTCTTCATTTTGTAATAAATCTTTTTGAAAATTTAGACAAATAATGGCGAAGAAGCATGCTTTTGATGGAAAATAGTCAAAATGCACCTAAGAATTAAATTTTAAAAAAATTGTTAATTACTTAAATATAATCAGAATTGCGCTTTACATGTTAGATTTAAATTAACAATGGTTTGGCAAAAGACCAAATAAATTCACTTGACTTGAAGATTTGATTAGCCGCTCCAAAAAGCAGCGGAGGTCTCGCTTTCTTTACTTTTCACAAACAAGAGCATGCAGTAATGCAAGAGGCCAGGGATGCACTTAGCAAACTGCATTTTCGACCTATCAGGTCTCTTCAGTGCAGTTGGTGACCAATAAGAAGCTAGAGGCTTTTAATAGTTTGCTAAGTGCATCCCTGGCCTCTTGCATTACTATACATGTAAGAGCATGCAGCATCCCGGATCCTCTCCTTAAAAATTCTGCTCTCTCTTCCTTTTCAAAGATAAGAGCAACGCTGCCGCCCCGCAATACCTCATTAAAACAATGTAGCGGTGCCCCTGCTCCTCGCTTCATGAAATGAAAATGTTGTGATAAACAAATAAATTTTCGAAACATAAAACCGCAAGACAAAACGGCGCTACGGTTTTTGCTTTTTTACAGAAACAAGATTGGGGCTCCTGTTTTTGCTTGAAATAGCAAGTGCACTCCTTTTCACCTCTGGACTTGAGTTATGCTGGTAAATATAGCTGTTCACAAGAAACGCTTACGAACTCACTGTCTTTCCAACATTCTTTGGAATTCAATTCGCATCAGCTTGCCTCTTGCTTTCGCTTGCATTTTTGTCATGATCACGGAAAGCAAATCGTCCCTTTTATCTTCAAGATCAGCAAGAACTCCGGCTTTGAAAAAGATCTACGAAAAAATGGGGCAAAATCGATATTGCAATTTCAATTTTCAGGTGCGATTCTATATCACAAATGTTGGTCACAGGGAAACCTAAGCAGTTGCACAAGAACATCGTCGTAATCATGACGCCTCAAAGTTACCTCGCTTCTAGCCCAGTGCATCCCCACGGCAGGTATTTGCCAACAAAAAAGAAAATAGCATCAGCACATGACTTCATTCAATTTTACATTTCAAATTTTGAAATGATATTAATCGCTTGCGTTTTGTGCTTTTACGCTAATCTTTACTAAAGGAGTAACGACTTTCCAGCGCCATTCAATATTAACAAAATTCAAAACACATATTCAGCAGTTTATTTTAAATAAAGTTAAAGCAATGGAAGAAAAAATATTTGCAAGTCTTTGACAACGATGCTTATCCCTCTAAGGATCATAAGATTCTCATTCATAAAATTTGAGACAATTCCTTAATTGTGTGGTAACAAGAAAATTACACTAAATTTCAGAAAAATGGTTGTTACATCATAATGATGTAACAATAACAATCATGTAACATATGTGTTACATTATCTCTCAAAGGGTGTATGCATTTCGAAACCAATCTTTGGTCTAGGCTGTAACTGTCAATACTAAATTAGTGTCCTCTATATTACATAAATTAGCGTCGTACATAGTAACTTTACCTTTGTGTGGCCGATTTTGTACAGAGCCAAATCCAAATCAATATGAGTCAGAATGGTCTCCGTTGCCTTCTTGCTGTCCACCATGTTGGCGACTTTCTGTGCGGCCAGGATTTGATAACTAAAACAAATAATGAATGTTCAGAAGGTTGTTCAAAAATACAATTTTTTTTCAAAACTTAAAGGTCATTCCCCAGATTGGTTCCAATTTATGACAAAAGGCCCCACCAATAATTTGAGCTCTCTCGGTTAAGCATTGACCGTGTTAATCAAGTATAAAGTTTTGAGGGACAACCCGGGGGGGGGGGGGGACCAAAACATAAAGTTGATCATAACTCCTTAACCAGAAATCTTAAAGGACCATACGACCACTTAAAATTTGCAGAATACCACTACGCATTGCACTAAAGTATAAAAATGCATATTATTTGAAGCAAAAAAAATTAAATGAAATAAAAATCGGGACAAAAAAATGAAATTTTTTGAGATTTGACATAACTTTCGATAAATTTCAAAGACAATTAGTTGAAAAAATAAATTTTCGAAATGTTTAGAACATTTTCTATGGCAAAGAAACAAATTAGCCGAAATAATAAATTTCATAAATAGGTGTTGGACTGTTGGTATCTCGTATTTTTATAATTTTCCCTGCGTTAAGCTGTCCAGGTGGTGAATGTCATTCACAGTAAGTAAATACAAAGTGTTAGAATCATTTGAATACTGTTGAAAGATATATTTTTATGAAGAAAAGCCTGCTAGGGTGGTCATCTAAAAATCAGGTTGATCACGTATACTTTTCTTCACGCAATGTAGTGTCATTTGTCTTCAACTGCAAAGTCAATTGAACGCCTTCAACTGCAAAGTTGAAAGGTTGAAAAATGATAACTGAACTTTCACCAACCAATTTTTCAATTTTTTCATTTTCCGATATTGATTGAAATACCGGCTTCTGTGAATACATGTCTGTCTATGAAAATTGTTGGTAAACACAAAATAACTTAGAAGCCAGATTTCGTTTAGTGAGCTCCAGCAATTGGTGAGAATACAGAGTAAATGGGATTAGCTGTTCGCTCAACTACCAAAGATGTCTTTTTAATGTTGAGAAAGTAGCATGAGATATATCCAGTAATGGGATTCAAATTTTTTTAGAATAAGTTCTCTCATTCCAGGACTCACTAATAACAGGTTCTCTGATTATCACAGTCTCCAAAGGCAAGTCATGCTGGTTGGCCGACTATAGGTGCAGAGTTTGATCTTTGTGTTGCCAACCGCTACAGCGTAGCAAGGAAAATTATCAATTTTAGTTATTTTCCTAACTCTCGTTCGAACGAAAAGTCAGTCAAACCTGATTTTGGTATTATTTTGCACTATTAAAAGCTAGTGACAAGGCTATGAGAGATTTGCCAAAATAAGTTGTAAGTAAAAGATGGTCATGGGAAAAATTGAGAATTCCTGACTTAAGCCAACAACCGGTTCTCAGGATTAGAGAAATTCCAAGAACAGATTCTTGCAAACCAGTTCAAATCGGTCGAATCCTATCACTGGATATATCTTTAAATACCGACGTTTGTTCATGAACCAGCAGCAGCTTCAGCGTCTACAAAGGCTTTAAACCAGTGCTTTGCATAAATGATAGCAACAAAATAACTAAACAGTTCTAAACCGTTGAGAATTTTTGCATCCACATCAAGTTGACTTTGGAGAAGCAACAACTTAAGTGCATATATTGCCGAAGACATCCAGCGTGCTCGATGTTGGGCACCAGGGAGCCGAAACCGATGTGCCAAAGAAATTTTCTTCAAATAGTAAACAAGATCCAACAGCTCTGCATAGTTATCTCGAGGAATGTAAGAGTTAAAATCGTATCTTATTTCGTGATAAGCTTTGAAGGCATTCTCCAAAATTTTAGAATTTTTTCATATGAAGAATTTGCATTATGGGTCGTGTCTACAGCAAAGTAAATAATACTTCGTTTTTTTCTTCAAATTCTCAAAAAACATAATTTGGCGACTACCAGATTTGCCAAAGATGCTTTTAAAAACTTGTAGCTGCATTACTTCATGCACATAATGGCGGCTGGCAGTCCATAGCAAAGAATGGTTTAGCACTGCTTACTCTGTTCTAGTACCAACATTTATGATTTTTGTAAACTTTTAACTGCTATAGATTGCTTATCTCTGTGCTTAAACTGGCAACTGGCTTTGAAACTAAATTGATAAATAGCATTCTATGAGCTTTAACTGGTAACCTGATTCCCATATTGATAAGTAGCACTTTTCACCATTACTGACTGGTTTAACTACTGTACTACTAAAACTAACGACAATCACAATTTAAGATGTAACAGTCCAACACCTATTTATGAAATTTATTATTTCGGCTAATTTGTTTCTTTGCCATAGAAAATGTTCTAAACATTTGAAAATTTATTTTTTCAACTAATTGTCTTTGAAATTTGTCGAAAGTTATGTCAAATCTCGAAAAATCTCATTTTTTGTCCAGATTTTTATTTCTTTTAAGTTTGCTATTTTGCTTCAAACAATATGCATTTTTATACTTTAGTGCAATGCGTAGTGATATTCTGCAAATTTTAAGTGGTCGTATGGTCCTTTAAGATTTCTGGTTAGGGAGTTATGATCAACTTTATGTTTTGGTCCCCACGCGTTGCCCGCCTAAAACTTTAAAGTTGATTCACACAATCAATGCTTAACTGATAGAGCTCAAATTATTTCTAGCGTCTTTTGTAATGTATTGGAGCCAATTTGGGGTGTGACCTCCAAGTTTTGAAAAAAATTGTATTTTTGAACAGCCCTAATGTCCAATTAGCTTCTGTTTTAACGTCAACCATAGATCAGGAAAAATTTTTACCATCACATACATAAAAACATTTTTTATGAGTGGGTAATTAGCAAATCTGGTCGATTTAGTCGTCATGGTTTCTGAAGTATTGACAACATTAAATATACCTCGGTTGTTGTGACAGTTGATGGGACGATCATTGAGCAAAACAGATTAATACTTCAAAAAAATTTGTGTTTGCAAAGCAGTGGTTCCCAACACTACGTCCGCACAAAATTGCAGCAAGGTACTTTGCATTCGGAATTGGTGGTTGTAACAAATGAGAAACATCAGAGGCTGATGAATTCACCACAGAAATCTGCGGTAGTGTTCCTATTTTTCTTATCTTTGACGAATGCTTGGGGCGAGGGATGGTGCCTGTTTTGTTTGCGATTTTTTGTAGAATATATTTGCACAACAGAGGCCAGTTATAAAGTGAGGAGATTGACAGTAATAGTTGAGCTTTCAAAGAGAAAATAGCACCGAAAATGTATGGAATCATTGGCATACATTAAAACTGTACAAGACGTTGTTGCTTTCTACGAGCGTATCAACTCAAATATCTTTAATTATTTACAATACTTTTCCCATATGCAGACGTATAGTCGATGCTACATAGAATCAAAAAATTACGAACAAAAGTTTTGATATTTTGGGAAAAACAGTTAGTTAGCTGCAAACTGTTAGGCCCTGACCTGTAAGTAAATGGTCTATAGTTGAGGTAGGTTATGTTACAACTAGTGTTGGGTTACATACTCAAATGGTAGGGGCTACAAAGAAAAGCCATCGGCCCAAAACGGCTCCGTGGGGACCAGCGTTTTAAAAATACCCTTTGCGTATTATGTCAACTGAGATATTATGACGTGCATCGTCGATAACACTTCTATATAAATACCGGCTATTACGTGCGTGCGACAGCGCTGGCTTCGTTATCTGTTAATAAATAAATTAATTTCCCAATAGATCTATCGCGTCACAGAGAGGTTTTTGTGATTTCATATTCAACAGGACAGCAATGAGAATTCAAATTGGAAAGACAGCTGCATTGCGATCGTTTATGAGGGAGGAGGAAGAGGGGTTTCACTCCAGCAGAATCAACAAAAGTGAAAAATTTATTATTTTTGTAAATTTATATCTTCCATGTAACTACAAACATAGGAACCAAAGAGAAGAAGGTTTAAAGCTCCTTTTGCTCAACATTAGGCAAATTTTTATTTCTTCATCAATTAATACTCTCCCGATTTTTGAAGGCCCCTTTTTGGCAACCATTTTATTTAATTTAGACCATCATCACCACACTTGATTTTAAAATTACAATCAAAGCGTAGTTTAAGCTAACTCTCCATTTCTTAGTTGCGATTTGCCCTCCTTCCTCCCCCAAAAAAAACAAATGAAAACTTCTTAAATTTCCCACTATTGAGCTTATTGGTGACGCAATTATCTTACCGTTGCTTGAATTCAGGATACTGGAGTCTGTTTGGAAATCCCTTTCTGCAGATCCGAATTCCCTCCAACACGCCGTTACATTTAAGCTGGCCAAGAATCAGAGCTAAATAAAACGACAAATGTTGCTCCGATTTCACGGCTAAGCTTCATCTACGACGCAACCATAAAAGCAACCACAAATAATGAAGTCTTGGTCGTCGAGCCAAGAACTTGTTTGGTAGCGAAACAACTAGATGATCATGGCAAAGCAAGATTGAAGGAAGTCTCCTTGCAGAATACGGCAATTTCAGGTCTTGATGACATTTGAAAATTAGCTATTTTCCAAAGGGCAACTTTACTTGCATCAAATAGCAACTCTCTTTCATTTAAAATAAGACGATGAGAAAGAAAAATACATCATGTCATATACAACAGTTTTGCTCAGCTAATTTGAAGCTTCAAATAAAAGCTCCACCAAATTTGAAGTTCAAGTCATTGCCAAATTTTCTTCTTCTACATAGAAAAAACTTGCGCTAACTGAAAAAACTATACCAGCTCCATAAAGAATTCCAAAGTAGCTTTGAAGATATTGACTTTTCAATCAAAATGAGTATACTTTTTGCATTTAATTTAGCATGGCAAGACTTCAAAGTTAGAACGTCAAAAGACCTGATTGTTTCACGCAGTATTTAGACTACCTAATAGTTTTTTGGATCAAGCCAATATTAGGATACTTCAGTAAATCCCACACTTTCAAACAATAAAAAATTTCATAAGCATTAAGCAGTTTTTGAGTGCTCACGAATATGAACTGCAGTAAAAACTTGGGTCAAGGACGTCAAATATTGATTTAGTGTTTGCATAGTAACCACATAGGAACGGTGCTAAAAAGCTATAAAATGACGTATTAGGGCCAAATTAAAAACGTCATCAAAATGTAATTGTATCAATTAAAATATTTGAATTCACAAATGAAGTTTTTAGGAAAGAATTTATTGTTTCTAATTCATTGGCTCAAACGGTAGGGGTAAGGTAAATCAGTTACCAATTTTAGCGTAAGGTAAATCAGCCTTGCATAGGAGCAAGACTAATTTCAATTCAGCACAAAATAAATGAGCTTATGGCACTTTTGCAGCACGGTTGAGTTTGACTCAAAATTTGAGTCAGACTTGTGACAAGTTCTTGTACATAAACCTCAAACTGGTATGTAAGTTCAAGTAGCTTACGTGCATCCATGACTCCAGACTGTTTCATCTCGTTTGGAATGAGGCATCGAACAAAATGAGGTTTGGTGTTGCGTAGATTCGTCATCAATTTGTTCAATTGTTCCTGGTGATCAATGAACGCTTTTACAAAGTAATCGAGCTTTTTTCAAAAACAAAGATGTTATTTACAGGTCTCCTATTCGGCAATCAGCAATAAAATTTTGCTCTAACCAGTTTTTCATGGACTGTTGAAAAAAAATTTATGGCAACTTCACCCTATTTGGTTACAAGCTCACTTGCAACAAAAATGCACTGTGCCAGTAGTAGTAGTAGCATCGAATGGTGTCCGAACACAAGTTCTTTTGTACACATCTGCCGGTGACTGGAGAATAATAAATCAATGCTACCGTAAGTATTGACCAGTTGTTAAGCCCGACATAAGATAAAAAAATATTGTTACCCTGTACAAAGCAGAGACAGTTTGGAAACTGCCACCTCCCTTCTTTCTCTTCTTGCTTCCTCCCTCTACAAAAAAAAGCTCAATCATTTTTACACCACAGCTTCTGCTGGAAAAAGCTAAACATAAACTAAGCGTAAATAAATATGATTGTGATGATGCTTGCTTATACAAAATTTGGTTTTGGTAGATGTTTTCAGGGGAACTGACACTGTGCAAAGACATCATTCATCTCACCTTCTTCCTTTACTTCAGGGAAGACAGTAGCCATCAACTTGTTGGTGGATTTTCGGAACAATGCAACGACTGTGTCGTTCAAAGGATCCTTGTTTTTGTGCAGCCAACCGTCAACGTTGTAACCGACCTCAATAAAATATTTCTACATTTTCAAACCGTTCACAAACTGGTTCAACGCCACGAGGAACACACTACGCGACAGGGCTTGCTGATTTTGAAGCCATGTAGTGAAACAATTAGCTACAGACAATGAGTGATACCGAGGTCGACTAGAGCTATTGTTTTCACGGTCACCCAAAAAGAAATACGGGTTTAGAAGATGTAAGATGTGCATGAAAACAATAGCAAATTTTTTTGACAAAAATCTAATACTGAATGAAGACCTGATACTCGCGAAAATGATGTTCTCTAATACTTACTGCCTAATCATTTCGTAATTTATGTCTTGCTTTTTGTTTAAGACAAATTAAATATGAATAAAGTCATTTTTCTTTTCAAAGTATAAAGAGTATTACATCAAAATCGGATCAAACAATGTTTTAGTAACAAACCTGGCAATTCAAATGTTGCATAAAGAAAAGTTTTTCTCATCCTACAAGATAAAAAATCTTCTGAACTGATGATTTTGCACATTTTAGTGCCTGCGAGAATAAAATGTACAGTAAAAGATTACTTACCACTCCGGCATAATGCTTCACTTCGAAATGAGCATTTGACTTTGCTTTTCCTCCTACTTTCGGCTTCATAAAAGCTGATGAGGTCTTCTCATGTCTTTCGTACAACTTCTGTTTGAACGTCTCATCAGTAGCTTTGGGTACGATTGATTCTTCCTCAAGGATCGAAAAGACGCCCATGGGCTGACAAAATACAGGTAAAGTAAGAAACAAAACCTCATATCAAGTCATGACAGTACTGTTAACTTACTATTGATTTACTCAATAAAGTAGCATAACTAAACAAAAAAAAGTATGCATAAGTGAAAGTCAAATCATAAGTAAAAAAAAGTCTTATTTTACAATTTTTCCTTTGACATTCCCCGTGAAATTGCGGATAAAAAAATGCAGTCAAAGCCACTTTAAATTTGACAAGATCGGTGATATTCTTATCACAAACTTAGTAATTACATCGGAAAGAATTGGGAAATGTCACTTTAAAATTATCACTATTGCAGAAACTGTCCATGGCCATCTCATATGTGATGCCATAAATAGCTGAGATGTTGTTGCAATTAAGCGTTACTTTTTCCAATAGTTCAATGCAAGCTTGGAGATCCATTCCAAAGTCGATGAAAGTCCACTCGATTCCTTCCTTCTTATATTCTTCTTGCTCCAACACGAACATGTGATGATTGAAGAACTGCTGCAGCTTCTCGTTGGTGAAGTTGATACAGAGTTGTTCAAACGTGTTGAACTGAAACAAGGTTGCGTTTCCTTCACATTAATAGGTTATCTGTTTTATTAAATATTGCAATGTTCCCACATTTAAACATCAAAGTGGAGCACAGAATCTGCGCATTATTGATCAAACACCAGTATTGGCTATCACATATTTGCCTCAACATGTAGTCCACAGAATGTAACATAGATTTAGCCTAGTAAAAAGTAGACCTCTGCCCTTAAACTTGGCGATAACAATGTAGCTCAAACGAAAAACAATATTTTATAGTAACAACATCCTTGATCTTGTCCAACAATAGATTTGAGTAGGACTTCTATTTGAAATAACTTACTACAAACTACCAAGCAGAAGGTTGCTGTAAAATGTCTATCACGAGCGAACAATGCGTACGTTAAAGTTGCATCATCTCAAAGCAAAACCAGAATCTCACAGTATTTACTATCATTTCGAGCGCAAGTACCGCAACAAGGCTGTAGAATTACCTGAGAGTGCCTCTTTCAAAGGCACAACAACACAGAGCCCGCTAGGAAATTGAACTCGTTATTCTTTACTACAAACTTACATCAAAAATCTCGAATCCAGCAATGTCCAATACACCAACGAAGTAGTTTCGAGGGAGTTTGGTATCAAGAGTAACATTTAATCGATACACGATCCATTTGAACAGATTGTCATACACAGCTTTACCGAGAGCTCCAGTTGCATTGTCACACTAAATAATAAACCTTTGTTACCTTATAATGAACACTATTGCAACAGTTTTTGTTCACAAGCAGCTTAATAGTAGCATAAAACTATAAAATAGCCTTAAAAATTATTTCTCAGTAAGATTTTCCTAACAAACTCATCAGTAACTGAATGACAATGGACGAGCTAAAGTAAACAAGTTCTTATTTTGACTTACTTGTTGCTAAATTTTTGAGATTTAAGAAAGTATTATCTTTTCTCTTGCTAGGAAAAAATACAAGTGTGAAACGGGTCATCGTGATCCTTATAGCAACCCGATTAAGACCAGATGAGCGAAAAGTCCTAGTTTACTTCGAACCAGTCGTACATACAAATTATAGAGTAATTGTCCCCAACCAACAAAGTAGACTATCATTGGCCAATAGCGAACAGTCGCCTCTTAACGATAGTTTTCCCTTTCGCTCTTTTCTTTTTGACGCTGCGCAGTTTCTCACTTATGCACAACAAAAAGTTTATAGCAAAGCAGCGTTTTCCAGACTTGCAGACTACTCACTTGCTCGACGTTCTGACCTTTCTGAACCCACTCTGTTCCAACTTTAACCCTGGGACGTGTAATTGCCTTGCAAAATTCAGGTGAACTGATGCCAAACAGATAAGCAACTTTGTCAGCAACTGGAATACAACAAGAGTATAACAGTAAAAAATTAGACATTGCAGAAAACAGTTTAGCTTTATCTTGATTTCTCTTGCGGAATTCTTATAATGAATGTCCTCTAATGAATTTCCAAACGAAGGCATAAAGTTCCTGACTCTTTTTAATCACAACAGTTTTACACAGCCAGGGGATTTTAATAATGACCGAGCAAATTTAGTTTCATATTTTATTCTTCTGATTTCTCCAAATGTTGATTATCTGGCAGGAAATTTGAGAATATCATTTGTAAAGTGTGTGGCGTGATGGAACATGAAAATAAAATCAAATATAGTCTACTGCCAGAAAACCGAACGTTCTAGCTTTTATAGCATGACGGTGAATACGTAGATCTGGTAAATAAAACCTTCATTATTGCTTGCAATAAGCTTTATTTATACACCAATATAAATATTTTTTATTAGTGTATTGCCAGCACTTCGTACCATCAACAGTGTCAACTTCAGCTTGCTCTTCTCTTGGCTTTTGCTTGTATTTCATGTTGCCGAACATCATAACACCAGCAGTCAGCCTGTAAGCACCCCATTTTTCATCATCAGCAAAACCAAGAACTCCAAAGGCTTCCTGATAAAAAAAAGGTAGTACAGAATAGATTGATTTAGTTACTTTCTTTTACTCTTTTCATCATAGAAAAACTTTCGTACTCACACATACAACAACTAATGTTAATAGCTGCATTAAAGTTATCGGTAATGCTGGCACAGTGATATCCTTTCTCAAACACAACTAACAAGCCAGGAAAATTGCAATAAAGCACCTCTCCTAGTAAAAAATTGGACAGAACCTATATTATATATATTTTCTTTTATTGTTCCACGTCTTAGTTCATAATTTCTTGAAATTAGCACTTTGATGAAAATTCTATTAACCTAGTTTTGCGGCAGTATGAAAGAAAATGATTTTAAAGAAGAAAGTTTTAGAAATTTAACTCACAAAACAAGTAGGCTACTCTAGAAAAGATTCTCAGGTTTCAAAATGATCAACTTGCAATTCGGTGAGGCTGTTACACATTTCATTTAACAAATTTTAAAAAGGAAGATGCAATTGACAGAACAAAGTGACGAGATGGTGTTTATGAACTTTTAAGAAACATGAGGTGAATCCGGCCACCTGCGTTAGCGAAGACAAAACCGGATTTTAAAAAGCGGATCTTTCTCTCCCTCTTTTGAAGCATTTTCCACTTGACACAAAGCTGATGCTCATTATTTTGCCACAAAACGCTTCAACAAAATACAGTTTGGCGATGTATCCATTTGCAAACTCACATCAGTAAAGTTAAATTCCTCCTTGTCGTCCATGTTGTCAACTGTCACCACTCCTTGGCTAACCCAAAAGTAATCGCGAGGATTGCTGGTGATCTGAAGTTGCTCCAACTTTCCAGGATTACCGCAAGACATAAGCTGCGTGCAACATAAAAAAGTCAATTCTTTGACAACGGCAGTCATGAATTAAGCACAAGGATCATTTGATTGCCTGTCCTGACTTTCACCGGCTGCGTAACAAAAAAACAGCAAACGCTACGATCAAGTGGTGGCAACGGGGCAAGAATAATTTTAGAGACTAACATAATAATAAAAAGTACCCAAAAATGCCTTCCACAAACCTGATAAAAAATGTGATAGCCACGTTCAGCTTTGAGTTGGAAAATTACCCTCGATTTCTCCAGCAAATACGATTCGATATCACCACCAGATAGCTTGCCACTGGTACCGAAATGAATGCGAATAAATTTGCCCTGAAAAATAATGAAGTTACTTTATAATTAACTTCTCGACGCCATTATGAGCGAGCTTGTATAGACTAACTGGGGCCAGCTAACGAGCGTACGCTTTGCTGAGGCAGCATGGACATCATCCTGCATTAATGAGTGGTTTAAAACGAGCAGTCACTTTGGTGTCACCCGACCAATCATCGCGCGTCAACTCGCTTGATTGAACTTGAGAAGTGGAGCTGGGTGATTTGCAATACCATCCTAAAAAGAGGATTAAACATAGCCCTTTTTCCAAGACATGCCGGTTAATTAGTCTTCATGATAATCAAGATTTGTACCATAAGAACTTTCAAATGCTCTAATTTGTTACAATACACTGTTATCAAAAAAATACCGTGTGTGCATGGATGTGCATGCACCTAGTTTCAAGTCGTAAAAACTTAAACTTCCACTTACAAAACGCGAAGAATTGTTGTTTCGAATCGTCTTTGCATTTCCCCACGCTTCCAACACGGGATTGGTCTGAATGATTTGATCTTCAAGATTCGCTTTCTTCTGTTCACCTTCTTTAGCAGTGCCACTAGCAGCGATGTTAGCAAAGTATTGAATTACTTTCTTGGTATTTTCGGTTTTTCCCGCACCAGATTCACCACTGTAATATGAAACAGCTTTCCGAAAAAGTGCAGTTAAAATTTAAATAATTTAAGATAAACTTCTGGAAGCTAAAACAGGAGAAAAAAGCTCTCACAAAAGTAAGCTGTTGCGCTAATAAAAGCTTTTTACGGCATTTGAGCTTGGTTGCCCTAATTGTATTGCCAAAGCGAATCTAAATACTAGTGATTTTGTATACAACTGCCAAGGATTTTCTGTACCCAGAATATGGAAACATGATTTAATTTTTACATATATGTTTAAATTAAATGCCATGCAATCGTTTCTCAAAAACGTTTAACTGTCAGCGTTTACTCACGTGATTAGGATTGACTGGTTCTCTCGGTCCGTCAACATGTCATGGTAAGCGTTGTCGGCGATTGAGAAAAGATGTGGGGGCATTTCAGACCGCTTTTTTCCGCGATACATTCCCACGACCTTGGCCCCATACACTGGCAGCCATTTATAGGGATTAACACAGACGCAAAACAAGCCGGAATAAGTCTGCAATAAATTTTATGACGATTTTATTTTAATAATTTAGAGGCTATGTCGTCATGACAATACAGTAGCCACAACATTTATTGGTCAAAATGTGCTTTCCATGGCAAAACGAGAGTCTAGCCGGAGCGGCTATAAGCGACCCTGTAATAAATACGTTTTCGTCTCCTATGTGCCCAAAAGTAATAACCGGTTGGCGGTGAAAAAAAACTTTAGCAAGCAGCTTACCGCCTAAATCAACTAAAAGCTGAGAATGGAAACCGTTAAGTTTTGTCATCATTTTAGATTTCTACTCTTCACATATCTTACATATCATACGTTGCAAATGAAGTATTTGCTTTTTTTTAATACCACTTGCTAATGCATCATATTTTAATCAATAGCCTGTTATAAAGATGATTTTGTTTTGCGTTTTATTTGCAAAGTCTTGCATGAAATGACGTCACGCATGCAAAGCGAGTTTTTGTTTTGTATAGCTGCGTGATTTTTGCAAGCGCGCTTGTACTTGCGCGTGGTTTTACAAGCCTGCTGCGTTGATGGAAATTTAAGTTAAAGCGTATTTTGTTACCAGTTGCGATAGAATTTTAGTTTTCTATTACTTTAAAGTTTACATTAATATACGAAAAAACTAATAATCTTCTTTTGATTGCATGTATTTAACTTTTCTGTTATTCTATTTGAATAAGAATAAATTGTTATTATTCAAGTAAAATTGAAATTGTGTCGGAATTTGAACGAGCCTGGAAAACATCGGAAATAAACCCGAGTTCGAAACGTCGAAACAGAGCCAGTTATAAATCTCGGGTGCTTTTTTGATCAATATTGCAGAAAATGGCTGAAAATTGTCGTCGCTGTAATGAAAAAGTTGGTGATGAAGTCGATGAGATTAGGAGTGCCGGATTTTATGGCAATGCTTCACAACTCCGCGCGAGTCCGAAGAAAAAGCTGCACATTTTACTCTAATAACTCTATCGGACATCGTTATCATATATTAACAAACCACATCACCGTGCATTAAATTTGCCATTGATCACAGCGTTTGCACTTATTGTGACTATGCAGTGTATTTCAAGTAAGTTGATTTTAGGAGCATGAAGATGAGCTTTCTTTGCTAATCTAAGTAGATATATGATAGATAGTAAACTAGTGAACATTTTATTTGAAAACGTTTCGCTTTATACTTAAAACATCATCAGTTATGATTAACATGCTACCGATGCTTTACGTATAAAGCGAAACGTTTTCAAATAAAATGTTCACTAGTTTACTGGCTATCATAATTCTACTCAGATAAGTTGTTTTTATTTTTGTACATATCTTTTTGATCTTTTTTGTTTGAGGTCAAATCCTTAAAGCTGTTAAAACAGAAATGACAAAATTATTCTAAAACAAATCAGTCCTACTGTTGAATAGAATAAAAATTGATATCGGTTTTAAAATAATGCGGTAAGTAAAAGTAAAATGTTTCCATCGAAAGGTCTAATCTTCTTGTTTAGGAAAAATAGCTAAATAACTTTTTAATTGTTGAATTTTACAATTATCACTCACATAGATTCTCATGCATTGGTATCTAGTGCGTAAGTTGTACAACACGCTTGCTTCATTCAGGAAAGTCATGTTGGCCATATCCGAGGTCTGCTCAAACTTCGGAGGATTCATCTGCTGAACGTCATCTTGCTTCACAGTCAAAGTCTGTGAAAAATGTTTAATTTTCACACAAATGCCAAGAACAAAAAATGAAGCAAAAACGCACACGGGGTGGAGCAACAGTGTGACCCTGCCAGGGGTTCAGAGAGCAGTAATGGTGAAGCTGCTCACCTGACAAGTTAAAAGGAAGCGATTACTGACCTAACAATCGATAGCCAGGCTTAAATGGTAGCTACTAATTGGTACCCAATAATTGGCTCAAAATGATTGCCGTTATCTCCCGACCCGATCAGCATGTTCTACTTGCTTGGAAGTTAAGGAACGGATAGTCCGTTACATAATGAAATGACTCAAAGGGAAAAGTCAGGCATTATCATACCACTACAAATGAGCACGGTTTGAAAAGCTTTTGGCAAAGAAAAACAGATCAATTATAATCTTTAGTAAACAACTCATCTCACCTCTCCTTTCGTAGTTTTCACAGTCACTTTTTCTCCCGCAGTTTTTTGTACTTCAGCTTTTACAAACCCCTCTTTCTTGTGAGGCACCCATACATTTTTCTTTCCGTCGTAAGATTGAGCGGCAAACGCAAGCAGTTCTTTTTCACTCGGAGCCAGAAACGGCATAGGGTCATCCCCGGGCCCACATTCTCCTAAAACAAACAGCGAGAAGTTAAAAACCACCGCAATAAAACGTGAAATAACGTTGCAAACTTGATGCTTGCTCATCAATAGCAGGCGTGATTTCAGTCTTTATTCTCCGCTTCAAAGGCAATTTTTACAATTACGCAAAGTACGTCTTTTCACTCCGCTTTCACATCATCAGCGCAGCATTTCAACAACAGGAAGCGCGCCAAACAAAGACTCGGCCACAAGTTAGTTTTTCAAAGTCACAATAACGCCCAATCCCTGGTTGGTACTAAACCGGCAACGTCTCGATTGCGATATCAGCAACTTATTGTGCAAAATTATTCTCGTATCAAGCATGATTCATACAATAAATTGAATGCTACAAACGGTTTTATCAATCTTACCTTTTGCTGTTTCCTTATTCGTTGGACGAGGAACCATGACGTGGCCGATTCAAAGCAGTTTTTAGTGACAAAATCTGCAAACAAAGATATGGCGTTTACTTTTTTATATCCGCATGATCAACTCAAAATTCCATAAAGAAACAATGGAAAGTGTAAGGAAACGCAATGTGCTACCGCGTAAAGAATACAAGACGGGACACAGATGGGTCACCCTAATTATGTTAATTCTAAATAAGTAAAGAGTAAATAAACAGAAGTTATTGACTACGCAATAATAACAAAAGGAAAGGAAATCATTTTACTACCCTAAACCAGTAAATCAGAAGGTAAATAATTCTGCGAAAAGGGTGACTCGAAAGCCACAAAGCAATTAAATTTGCTAACAACTTTGATGCATTTAATAATCAATTTCCAAGCCAACATACGAGATATAAGAGAATCGAAATGCTTAGCATGCTATAATTTAATGCTCTGATATATTGAGACAGCTAAAAATGAATGAAATAATTTTATTAAAAATTATTTGCAAACCGCTATTAAATCTTTATTTTTTCTTCATGTCGTAACACAAGAGCAATGTTGATTATAAGATGTCTTATCCACCTATTTTCGTAGTTTTTTGTAATATTGGCTTTGATTCAACTACTTATTAAAATTCAAGAAATTATCTTAAGTGATTTTCTGAGCCACAGCAACCTAGATTCCATTTGGGCATCGAACAAGCGATCTTTTGATAGAGACCCACATTTTTGCCACAAAAATAAAGCTATTTTGCAACTGTTAACTGAGGTGAAATTTGCTATAACCCAAACGATGCGGTGGTACAGAAATGATAGACTCTACCTACAAAGGTTTGTTAGTGTCAAATCCGAGAGGAAACTTAAACCAAATCTTACTACTTGCAAGTTAATTATAAATTTATTGGTTAATAATAACTTGGTCCAAATATAATAACGGCATGTAACTATATACATTTAATCACCACAACAAGCTTATTGTAATAGCTCTTGTGTTGTGGGAATTTAATTAATCACGTTATCAACAAAGTGTTTATGGCCATGCATGTCTATAAGTACACGAGCATGCGCTATTTCCATCGCGCTTAATTCCAGTTATTGGTCGGTATCGTCTCTTTCAGCTAACAATAAACAATTAGGTTGCACATGTGGTTAGAATTTCACCCTTAAACAAAAAATTTTCACTGGCCTATTTCTGATGACCAACTAGGTTTATATTTTTTTTAAAAGCGAGGTTACACATGGTCTCTAACTAAAATAAACTTGAATTCTCGCAATGGCGTACTTCGCTAGTCTATAACTCACTTACTGGGAAGGTATTGTTCAAGATACCTATGCAGAGTATTTGCAAACTGTTGAATATATAGCTCTCCCTTGCAGTTTTTTTCGACGTTATCTTCTCGATTTCGTCTCCGTATAAGGCATCGGTGCCGGCAATCATCTTTTGCCAAGTTTGTGACCTACACAGCCTCTTGGGAGTAAGCAACTCTCAATTTCTGAAGTGAAAGATAAGGTAAAAGGTAAAAGCAACAGCTGATAATGGCCGGCGTATTATCAAAGGACAGCAAAAGCAAAGAACCGCAAAACTCCTTAATTTAGCTGCTTGCTGAAATTCTTAATGCATTATGACTATCTCTTACTCCATACAAAACCGGCTGTCGTGCTAATTGAATGATGTTGGCTTACTGCGTGCGACTAATTTTATGGCTCGACACCGACCATCGATGTAATACTGCATAGAATGTCATTGAAAAAAGACTGCTTTGCCAAAAGTTTTTTCAGAGTTGTTTCAGTGTTCTTGAAAAGAAAAACTTAATGCTATCCACGTACAGTACTGTATAAAGCGAGTGGAGACTGCTGCTCGCCGACTTTTTCTGGCATAAAAACGTGCTTTCACTTTTCTTTTTTTTGCAGATTCATGCCAATATGAGAACGAAAAAATGATGGGGAGTATTTGCTTTGCTTTCGCGCAGCCCCCTCAAATCAACTAATGCAATGAAACACATTTGTAGCAAAATCTAGGTAGGAGCAAAGAACCAAGAAATTTTAAGCAAGTTAAGATATTTCCTGACCTTGGCAAATGCAAACAAGAAAACCCCAAAATAACAAGAGTTCAATTAAAGCGATGTACACACCTACCAATTATTAGGACACAAAAAAAGGGGAACAATAGTAACATAAAATAGTCTAAACATAATAAAATATTTTTAGCAACACTTAAACTATTAGCTTTGGCGCTTGTTGATCCAACTGTTCGGAAATGTGAAGATTGCGGAAAAAAAACGAAAAATTTCTAAAGGCTAGAACAAATGGGAAAAAAATCGTGTCATATAAATGGATCCACTTTCCCTAATAAGATTTCAGGTGAACAAATGACAATATATATGGTAATATAACCACCCGTAAAGGATAATTCAAAAAATCTAAACAGCAAAATTTCGTTTTTATTCTGCTATCTTGCAGTAACCTAAAACAAAATTTGTTCATTTTCATTTTTAAAATCGAACTTTTTGATGTCAGCCAAAGTCCCCAAACTACTTACGCAATAAAAGTTGCCAGTTTTTTAATGGATCTGGGGAACTAGTACAACTTTTTAAATAATAATCTCGCGGTTTAGGCTTAGCAAACTTTATTTTTTTCGGTTCAGGTTCAACGCTTTATGATGATGATGGTTCAGGTTTAATGCTTTATGATGATGGCAGTTCAGGTTCAATGCTTTGTGACGATGGTGGTTCAGGTTTAATGCTTTATGATGATGACAGTTCAGGTTCAGTGCTTTATGATGGCAGTTCAGGTTCAATGCTTTATGATGATGGTGGTTCAGGTTTAATGCTTTATAATGATGGCAGTTCAGTTTTAATGCTTTATGATGATAGTGGTTCAGGTTCGGTTCGAGTTCACCAGAGTCAAATTTTATTGGTCCAGGGTTGCTTTCAGAAAAAAACATACGGCTAATACCAGCTATTGGTTTGGGTTCGGTTCGATACCCTGCTAAAAAGCATTGAAGCTATGCCAAATGGAGAGATGATTTCAGCAAACACTGTTTTCTTGTCTGTAAAAGTTGCAGTCAAAGCCATTTCATGCGACTTGGAACGCAAATTTTTTTAAATTCTAAACAAATACAGATTAAAATATCATAATTTTAGAAGAAATTTTTCCTAAAATATAAAAAATTTCTTAACTGCTTTTGTTTTCGTTACGCCGTGGCTATTGCATTAGAAGAAAGTATCGCGACATAATAACTTAACATCCGTTTTCGTTGTCATAAAAAATTTTCACCACGTGTCTTTTTGTATTAAAACACATTGTTTGATCATGAGATATTGCAAACTTGATCTTTAGAAAATTTGAGCCGCTTTAGAAAAAAGTTGAAAACCACTGAGCTAGAGCGTATGAACTGCAATTGATATAACAAAGAGGTATGCAACTGGAGGCCCACGAAGCAATGTGGCTTTTGGTCCGCGCCCACAAATTGCCCAAAAACAGAAAAGTTCTTCAGTGTGAAAGCTCTCCCCGTTGGGTCTTCAAAAAAACTAAAAAAACTCAACCAGAAGGTAAGGGGAGCAAATTGTCCTTCCTTAGCCCTGTAGCATGGCGGGAAAAAAAAGCCAAAAGGAAAGGATCTTAGTAAAAGTTTAGCAAGAGAGGAGCTTAATAAATGAAACAAAAGTTTGATAAATCAGGTCACGAAGGGCGAACGAAATTCTATCATCGGATTTGACCGATTACTAAAATCAATTAGTCCATATGTAACAACAGCCAAGGCGTATCAATCTTCGGGAGGCACTGTACGTGATTAGAACAGCGTAGAGTTAATATTAACATTTCATAACTGTTGGAAGCATACTGGCATCATTTTCACACCCTTTTCTGCTAAGATCTTGTTGCACGTGGGAGGAGACAGAAGTGATTTAAAAAAATAAATATACAGTAATAAATATCCATGCAATATCGAGTGAACGTTTTATGTCTGAATAAAATCGGCTGGATGTTGATAACATGGTTTATAGTGGCAAAGTTCTATTTGATGAGGACGTTTTGGTTGTTGCCCGATCCCTTCCGAGGGATGGATGCATGGTAGAAGACCATGGAGCCCCAGAAGCCGGGTAATTCCCCACGACCTGGACCAGAGGTCGTAGAGAGACAGAGAGTCGCCAAAGAGTGAGCGGCGCAAAGAGTCCGTAGCTGGACAGTGCAGAATGAGATGAGAGATGTCCTGGGTCGAGTGTCCACAGGCTTGCACAAGAAGGGTTCTCAATTCTGCCAATCCTAGAGAGGTAAGAACCTAAAAGAAGGCTGTGTCCGTTGCAGCGTATACGAGAGAGGACACACCGAGCATGACGAGGGAACACAAGTCCCTCAGTGGAAATCGAGGGAACCTGTGTGTCAAAATATTTGGATGAGACGGTACGCCTCCAGTCCGAGAAAAGACGAGAGTGGATACGAGAGATAAGAGGAGAGAGACTACAAGGGATTGCGGAGGGCGCAAGTAGCGCTCCCCGTCTGGCAAGCTCGTCAGCCGCGTCGTTCCCCGAGAGAAACAAGCGTCCGGGGACTCATTGTAGCTTGATAGAACAGGAGGAGAGAGAAGACAGTTTCTGCCAGATCTGCCACAGAGTTTGAGATAGGAGAAAAGATGGAGGAGAGGACAGGGTGGCGAGGACAGAACGAGAGTCAGACAGGAGGAGAAGAGAAGAGAAATGGCAGACTTGTTGGTGTTGCCGAGACCAGTAAAGAGCGTGCAGAATGGCGCAGGCTTCAGCGGAAAAACTTGAACATACTGGGCCTGCCGAAAAGGAAAGAGTGGCGTCAGTGCCACATAGAGAGCAGTTGGCAAGAACGCCGGAGCCGCCCTTGCCAAAAGGAAAAGGAAAAGAGCCGTCTGTTCAGAGTACCAGATCATGAGGAGGGAGAGAGTCAAGATGGACGAGAGCCACACCTTGGCGAGAAAGAGGGAGATCAGAGCGAGAGCATGGAGTGAGTAGGGTGGACTTCACCGTGAACGAAGGAAGATTCCAAGGAGGACAGGGAGGGCAAGCAAGGAGAGCCTCCCTAGAACAAGTAGAAGGAAGCATGAGCGGGTGAATGGACACAAAAGCTCTCCAGGACGATCTGCAGAGTCTTGATTTCACTCCAAGTCTGGCCAAACCTGAAATAGGAAAAGTTGGGAGACTAAGAGCCCGCTCATACGATGAGAGAGTGAAATGAGTCAGGGTGACTCGTAGGGGAGATAAAGAAACCTCGAAGAGAAGAAGTGGGATAGAGGAGGACGAGAAGCAGGCGGTGAGAGTGCGATTAGCCGTCCGGTAAAGGCGTTCCAATTTGGTAAGATTGGTAACGCTTAGGAAAGGAAACCATCCGGGTGAAGCATATGTGAGAAGGGGCCAAAGAAAAGGTTTATACAGAACACAAAGGGACTCCTTAGAGGGGCCCCAAGAAGAAGCAGAGATACAGCGTAAGGTCTTGAGACGAGGGAAAAACTTGGCCTTCTGTGAAGAATACATGCTTAGAAGAGGAAAGAGTGCGGTCGAAGGTGACCCCGAGAAAAGTTGGAGTGGGATTAAAACGGAGGCGGGAGCCGAGTAAGAGGAGGTTCGGCTGGATGTTAGTTTGGTGGGGATCCACTGAGAAGAAGGAAGCCTCACATTTGCTCGGATGGATAGGAAGACACCAGTACTCAGACCAGCGCTCCAATCGAAACAGAGCTCCTTGTGTGGCCTCCACCGCTGTAGGGACCGAGGGGAGACGAGAATCAAATGGCCAGATCGTCAGCGTAAAGAGAGCAGCTGAAAGAAAAAGACAGAGACGCAGGGAGATCATTGATGAAAAAGAGAAAAGTACAGGGCCAAGAACAGATGCTTGAGGAACACCTCGACGGAAACGAAAGGAACTACTTTTGTGATTTTAAAAAATCACGCAGGCGCACCTATCAGAAAGGGAAAATTAGTCCAACGAGCAAAGCAAGGAGGGAGGCTAGCCGAAATGAGTTTATGGAAAAGGGTGGGGTGCCAGACAAAGTCAAGAGTCAAACAAAGTTGACTCGATGATTACATCGCTAAAGGATTAAACAA
The DNA here is from genome assembly GCA_963675345.1 of Trididemnum clinides. Taxonomy (NCBI): domain Eukaryota; kingdom Metazoa; phylum Chordata; class Ascidiacea; order Aplousobranchia; family Didemnidae; genus Trididemnum; species Trididemnum clinides. The sequence continues at coordinate 35,434,490 of OY776289.1, read as the reverse complement.
GCAACTCACTACGACGGAAAATCTGGAACCCACAAGATCGACAGAAAATCCGCCTTGTACAGTGCCAACAAAAGAGATCATATCTGCAATTTTACTTTGATCGCTTACTCTGTACAATGTTGAAAAAGGGTCAGCTTAGACAGGTTTTGTTACTGTTTATTAATAGCAGGCCCTTTTTCAACATTTACTGATATGGAGTAAAATCGCTTGGATAAACTATCCTGCTAGAAGAATAAGAACTAGCTTCGAGAATGAATACTCTACTTTCTGTAATATCCTGCTAGGGTTTGATTACTGTTTTCCAATTTGTTGTTATTATTCTGTACAACGTTCATTTTAGCCGGATGTCACAAAGTATCTTGACAGTGTGTGTGGGCTATGAGAAATGGCAATGAATGAAGTAGAAGCTTGTTGGTGCAATGTGAGATAACACTTTTTAAGAGATAAACTTCTCATTCTTTCGCGTGACGTCGTTGGTATGGCAAACTGTTTGGCTGCGGGCATGGATGTGCAAATATCAAAAATCTATTAGCCTGGCACCCTTTTAAATTTAATGTTAAGTGATAATTTTTGCTGTTATAGACTAACCACGCAAAAAAATATGTGCATTTTTCGACAAATCAAATGCCACCCAATGACAAAAGAAAAATGTTTAGTCCATATGGGGGAGAAGGTTTGGAGAGCAAAGATCGCAAGAATGTGGGTTAATCTGCTAAAAATTTCGCCCTCGCTTCCACAAACACTTGGCTGACAACGCTCCTCAGTTACAGGTTAACTGCTGCGTCATTGCTGATGTCGTCATTTATAAACAGGTTTTGGAAGCCTAAACTACATAGTTGACTATCAAAGTTTGAAAGATGATATGCTGGCTCAGAATCGTGAGTCACTGCGCACTTTGAAAGGTATTTTAAAACAATGTTCATGCTTGACTGCAATATTATTGCCAAAAGTAGAGAGTCTGTCGTAGCCTGCTGATGCAACAGTGAGGATCCGGATACAGCCTTTTTTTGAACACTTATCTTTTGCAGAGCACCTTCAGTCACCAGACTCTGGACTTTTACCTCTTTCTGTTTGATCCAGCAACGGACATTTTTCCGCATACACTTAGGCAACACTCTACTGGCGATCCACGGTCAGGCAGTGGAAAATTACCAGCACCTAACGCTGTAGTTTTCCACTACGCCTACAATTGGACGAAGATGTCGGGTTACTAGTGGATTTAAAACATTCGAGCAGATTCTATTTATTACCACGAAGGTTTATTCATCACGACAAAATATGTAATTAATAACCAATAAAATTTAGTTTGTTCACCTAGTTTCACGGTGTTTGAACAATAATTGGTTTCGTTTACAACGCAGCGCTAAGAATGGCGTAATTTAGCAGAGTTTTTTGCAAACCTTAAATTTACATGATTTACATTTATTTATTATTCAACACATTAAGATATGTTTGAGAGCGTCGGCAGGAGAGGTCAGAGGGGAGGGCGCGGCACTTTTCCAAGAATAAGAAAGATCTAAATAACTTGCTACAGGCGTTTATGTCGGAAGCAGCTGAGCAAAACGGAACAAATCACAGAAATTTACATTGCTTTGCCTTGAAAAAGTGTTCCTTCCGACGCACTTGGCTATGTTCTGCATGTCTGCACCAATTAACAGCCGAATCAACGTGGTGGTGCGGTCCCCGACCCCGTTTGGGTTGAGTCGAAATGGCTGTTGGCCTTCCCGAGGGTCCCAGTTACCCCGGGCACTCCCCTACATTTTTTCGCTATGCTGCCCCCTGAACGACCGCAGGAGGGCAGCACACAGCATCTACAAAATCGGTCGCCTGTTTTCACTTCATTCTGGGGGACTTCAATTGCCATCACCTTCTCTGGGACTCAAGAGGTACTTCCGACCCCCGCGGGGAGGAAGTATTTGACCTCCTCCCCCTCAATGACCCTGACACACCCACTCTTCTCCATTGCTCCTCTGGCAGTCGCTCCTCTCCTGACATCTCCTTTGCTCCTTCTACTCTTGCCTTTTCTTGCTCCTGGGAGGTGCTTCAGGACCTGGGTTCTGACCACCTACCAATTCTTCTATCTGTCCCTCTCTCTCCGGTCTTTCGCCCCAACGAGCGCCCCCCTTCCTTCAATTTTCAGAAAGCTCGCTGGGATGGCTTTGCCTCCTACTTTGACTCTCACTGTCCTTCAGCAGAGGAATACTCGTCTCTTTCTCTTTCCTCTGCTGCTGCTCTTTTTACCTCTTTGACTTTGAATGCGGCCAAATCTTCCATTTCTTTCGGCCGCATCAAACGCCCTCCCAAAGCCTGGTGGTCTGCTGAGATGGAACAAGTGGTTAGTGAAAGACGCAAGGCTTTTGCTACCGCTCACAGAAGTGATGAAGATCGACAGGCTTACATTTCTGCTTCTCGACGCGCTTCGTCAGTCATTGCCAAGGCCAAGGCCAAGGCTGAGGCATGGCAGACAACTTGCTCTTCTCTTTCACCTAAATCTAACCCTAAATCTGTACACTCTTTTCTTCGCTCTACCGCTGGCTCTCCTTCCTCATCTTCCTCCTCTCCTAACTTTCCTAACTGTTCTTCTCCTAGGGAATCGGCTTCGGTTTACGCCGCTTACCTGAGATCGCACTTTTCCGTTTCTCAGCCAGAAGCCCTGCGTAGCAGAGCCAGAGGCCACTTCTCTGAGCTCCGCCGAGCTATGCCCTGTGGAGTCTCACTCTTCCTTTTGCTCTCCTTCCTCTCCCGCGGAATTTCTTGCAGCTGCCTCCAATCTTACCCCATTCACTGCCACTGGCCCAGACAAAGTTGCCTATCCCATGCTAAAGCACCTTCCTCGCTCTGGCATGGATTTACTTCTTTACATCTTCAAGCTTTCCTGGTCTTCACATTCCTTTCATTCCATCGGAAAAACATCTTCCATTATTCCCATCCACAAGATGGGAAAGCCTCTCGACTCTCCTGCTTCCTTCCGGCCTCTCTCTCACCTCCTGCGTATCAAAGCTGTTTGACCACATCATTCTATCCCGTCTTCTCTTTTTTCTGGAATCTAATTCCATTCTTTCTCCCTCTCCCCGCCAGGCCGGTTTCCGCCCTGGTCGGTCTACACTCAATCAAATTATGTACCTTTCTCAGTCCATTTCGGATGGGTTTAACAAACCCAGGCCGGGCTCTCGGACGATCCTGTCTACTATCGATTTCTCGAAAGCTTTTGACTCTGTCTGGCATTCCGCCCTTTTCCATAAACTCATTTCGGCTGGCCTCCCTCCTTCCTTTGCTCGTTGGACTCAATCTTTTCTTTCTGATAGGTGCGCTTGTGTGATTTTTTAAAATCACAAAAGTAGTTCCTTTCGTTTCCGTCGAGGTGTTCCTCAAGGATCCGTTCTTGGCCCTGTACTTTTCTCTCTCTTCATTAATAATCTTCCGGCTTCTCTGCCTTCTTCCGTCAGCTGTTCTCTTTACGCTGACGATCTGGCCATTTGGTCCTCTTCTCCCTCGGTCCCCACTTCGGTGGAGGCCACACAAGGAGCTCTGTTTCGATTGGAGCGCTGGTCTGAGTACTGGTGTCTTCCTATCCATCCGAGCAAATGTGAGGCTTCCTTCTTCTCAGTGGATCCCCACCAAACTAACATCCAGCCGAACCTCCTCTTACTCGGCTCCCGCCTCCGTTTCAATCCCACTCCAACTTTTCTCGGGGTCACCTTCGACCGCACTCTTTCCTTTACTAAACATGTATCTTCGCTTAAGGCCAAGTTTTTCCCACGTCACAAGGCCTTACGCCATATCTCTGCTTCTTCTTGGGGGCCCTCTAAGGAGTCCCTTTGTGTTCTGTATAAATCTTTTCTTTGGCCCCTTCTCACATATGCTTCACCCGGATGGTTTCCTTTCCTAAGCGCTACCAATCTTACCAAATTGGAACGCCTTTACCGGACGGCTAATCGCACTCTCACCGCCTGCTTCTCGTCCTCCCCTATCCCACTTCTTCTCTTCGAGGTTTCTTTATCTCCCCTACGAGTCACCCTGACTCATTTCACTCTCTCATCGTATGAGCGGGCTCTTAGTCTCCCAACTTTTCCTATTTCAGGTTTGGCCAGACTTGGAGTGAAATCAAGACTCTGCAGATCGTCCTGGAGAGCTTTTGTGTCCATTCACCCGCTCATGCTTCCTTCTACTTGTTCTAGGGAGGCTCTCCTTGCTTGCCCTCCCTGTCCTCCTTGGAATCTTCCTTCGTTCACGGTGGAGTCCACCCTACTCACTCCATGCTCTCGCTCTGATCTCCCTCTTTCTCGTCAAGGTGTGGCTCTCGTCCATCTTGACTCTCTCCCTCCTCATGATCTGGTACTCTGAACAGACGGCTCTTTTCCTTTTCCTTTTGGCAAGGGCGGCTCCGGCGTTCTTGCCAACTGCTCTCTATGTGGCACTGACGCCACTCTTTCCTTTTCGGCAGGCCCAGTATGTTCAAGTTTTTCCGCTGAAGCCTGCGCCATTCTGCACGCTCTTTACTGGTCTCGGCAACACCAACAAGTCTGCCATTTCTCTTCTCTTCTCCTCCTGTCTGACTCTCGTTCTGTCCTCGCCACCCTGTCCTCTCCTCCATCTTTTCTCCTATCTCAAACTCTGTGGCAGATCTGGCAGAAACTGTCTTCTCTCTCCTCCTGTTCTATCAAGCTACAATGAGTCCCCGGACGCTTGTTTCTCTCGGGGAACGACGCGGCTGACGAGCTTGCCAGACGGGGAGCGCTACTTGCGCCCTCCGCAATCCCTTGTAGTCTCTCTCCTCTTATCTCTCGTATCCACTCTCGTCTTTTCTCGGACTGGAGGCGTACCGTCTCATCCAAATATTTTGACACACAGGTTCCCTCGATTTCCACTGAGGGACTTGTGTTCCCTCGTCATGCTCGGTGTGTCCTCTCTCGTATACGCTGCAACGGACACAGCCTTCTTTTAGGTTCTTACCTCTCTAGGATTGGCAGAATTGAGAACCCTTCTTGTGCAAGCCTGTGGACACTCGACCCAGGACATCTCTCATCTCATTCTGCACTGTCCAGCTACGGACTCTTTGCGCCGCTCACTCTTTGGCGACTCTCTGTCTCTCTACGACCTCTGGTCCAGGTCGTGGGGAATTACCCGGCTTCTGGGGCTCCATGGTCTTCCGCCATGCCCCCATCCCTCGGAAGGGGTCGGGTAACCAACAAGAACAACAACAACATGTTCTGCATGTGCTGATTTTTTAATTATACTATTGTGTTAGTTTGAAGCTTTTTGCCTCGTTTAACTCTTTACCATTTAGACGCATTTGGCTTTGCGTATTTTTCTCAATTTCTGGACACGATAGCAGGTATGGTCGACGACTTATCATTATGTGTTATAGCAAGCAATCGTTAGAACCATGTTAAAAAAAAAGAAATAAATTTATTTTCGACAATTATCAAAAGACAGATGAAAGCAAAGATTTTAAATTGTGGATACTCATTCTCCTCTTTATCACACCACTTTTCCGACACACTCTTTATTGCTTGGCTGATTTTATTCAAAAAATTATCGCTATTTAATCATGCAAGCTCTGCTAGTTCAAATCTATCGGTAAACGTTTATAATATTATGAATCAGAAATTTATCACAACATAACATTAGAAGAAACAATAAATTATGCTTAGCGCATAAAGAACCTTCAGTATTTACAGATGAATCCGGTTAATTGCATATCGGATAATTGCATAATATGTTTTATTGCATAAGAGTTGTAAATCCCAAACGTATTTGTTTGTTTATACTAATTTCGGATAAACGCGTAATCCGCTTAATCGCATAAAGTAGTTTGGCAAGATGGCTATGCAATTAACCGGATTCGACTGTACTACAGTAATTTACAGCAGATTGCTCAGTATTAGCGAGTTTTTACTCGTACAATTATTTGCTGGGGCATTTTCGTTTAATTATAAAAGAATTAGTACCGCAAGATCGAAGAGTTGATGGGTTATAACTAAAATCTTTTCCAACAGCAAGTACAATCGTTCAGACGGCAACAAGGTCGAATGAATGAACTAGTCCGTCAGCTACGGGTGAAAATGGAAGAGCGTTCAGGTCTTCCAATGGCTACGTTGTTGTGCTCTATGGAAAGCTGCATCTCCGAAGCTGGCATGGAAACATGTATGGAAACTTTATGAAAGCACACATGTTCCAGCACATCCGACAAAATTTTTTCCTTACCGACGGATACAAAAATAAATCTCAATCTGTAAAAAATTAAGCACAGTATGCAGCACAATACAGAAACTTACAGAAAATTTTCTATGCACAATTTATAAGTTACTTTCTTTGGCAAAACACCTTCCAAACGAATAAGTATAATAAGCATTTTCACAGCACTATGCTGCACACTCGCAACGAGTTTTCGTGTGTGCAGCATTGATTAAAAGTAAACGAATGATTACGATTAGTGGAATATTAAAATCAAAGTAATAGATTGTTTGAATGCGCACAGCAGTTAAGGTAGTAGGCAGACCAGTAAAAATCAAATAAATAAGATGTGACATTTAGAGCAGTGTTTACCCTTTGTAGTCCCACACGCCATTGGTGTCGTAAAAACAGCCAACCTTACGGTTCATCGTAAACGTATGAAAAGGGAGTCTAACCACAACAAAGCGATAGAGGACTATTTCTAGAAATCTGCATCACCCCATTAGGTGGAGTGTTTGTCTTATGCTAATGCCAGTGATTTAGAAAGTTATGCATCATTTTACTCCAATAGTTTAACCATCACCTTTAAACCAGCTATTCAGGTAGCTATGAAGTGATCATTCACAAAGATTTTTTAATTACTCGAGTCTCGTTTACGACATATTGTTAAATATATGAATTGTATGGCTCATATTTGCACCCAATATCAAGTCGATCTTAAAGTGATATTTGTAATTTCTGGATGGGTGAAAAGCCTCAATGGGAAGCCATAGTAAACGCTTCCCTGCGTGACATAAACTTGACTGTTTTTATATTGATACAAACCATAAAAAAATGGGTTGGCGAAATAAACAAGTGCAAAGAAAGGCAATAACTGGCCAGCATGAGTGTGACCTGAACAAAAATAAGAAGTTAAGAGAACACTTCAAGTATCATTTTATCTGCGTTTAGTCAAGAAAAACTACGGTTTGCACATCACATAGAACAACTTGTGGTCAGCCTAGCTTCAGAATTGCCAATAACTACTGGCACAGTGCATTACTACCACAAACAATGCAAGTAAACAGAAAACAACTGCTACAAAATACATCACCGCAATCAAATCAACTCCGCTCATAAACGAGAGCCAGCGCCATTTCGAAACTGTCACTGCATATTTGAAGTCCTTCAAAAAAGTCGGAATAATCTTGCCTTAAAGGTCAAAATTTCAATATTTTTAAGACTACTTATCAAATCACGTTAAGCAGTTATAAATCACTGCCTAAAACCTGGTATAAATTTGGGCCAAGCGCGGCTTGAGTCTTTGTTTTTAAATCATAGATCAGTCGCGGGCGGCGAGAGGCCTAGACCAGGCTTTATGCTTCAGTCGGCCAAGTAAAACCAAACAACTCGATTGCGCGAATGCAGCAACTTTGCCGTTCGGGTTTCAAGAAATAAATTCAATAAACGCTTGATTAGGTTGTTTGCAAGAAGCATCTACAATTACATGACAACTATTCAGCACGACTGCATTCTATTCTATGACGGTATTTGTGAACACCAATTCAACAGCGTCATGCAATAAAATAACTCTCCGCTCGGTCGGCACCGAACTCCTGCTAATTGCAGATAAAAATTAAGAAGCAGTGTCTGTAGCCGGCATTCAAGTCTGTCGCAGCTCTTCTATCTTTTAATTCAGCTCGTTTTCAATAGGAAGCAGCATACCTTGGGACTGTAAACAATTATGATGGACATCTCGACCGATTCCGTTGACAACTCACACTAACACACTGAAGCGATTCATGATTGGTAGAAGCAGGTACTTAAAAAGCATCCTGTCCTGTTGCTCAACTTTCATTCTCTTCATCGCTTAAAGTTAAACGTAAAATTCTATTTTTGAATAGCTCTATTCCTGTATTACTACTCAAGATACTTAATTGATTTTATTGCCTAGTAAAGATTTAATGTTTCAGTCTTCCATGCAGCGTTTGTGGTCACTCAAAATAAACATTCTACCTCGCACTGATATACACTGCTCATGTCTGTCCACAGTACGCATCATTCTTACCATTCTTACTCTATTCCTACTCTACTAAATGGAATAATAACTAAAGTTTGTAACAGAAAAACTGGCAAACATTTGATGGGATATGCAATCTTAAAGCATCAAATCGTGGTCGAAAACACGCTACATTGAACAGGTGATGATGTCAGCTTACTCTTTTAATTTATGATTAGCAAGTTTGAAATTCAGTCATATTTTCTTAGAAAGTCGCTCATTTTTAAATATCACATTGCTTGTTTTAACTACGTTGTAAATCTTAGCTTTTACTGTACAATGCTAATTATGCAACTATTTCCTAAGCCAAGGTTTTGCAGCCTTTCTTGTAAACGGGCCAATCTACAACTAATTAAATGCTTAGAGGCCCAATCAACTTCTAAACCAATTATTATTGGCGTAAGACTGCGGACGACATATAACACATGCTGTCTCTTTTCTCACACCTTCAAGCACTAGCTGTTCGCATATGTCATAACTCAAGGTGAAGACCTTTCGTTTACAAAACACGCTACATGCGGTACTCCCTAAGAACATACCTTTCGTCTACTTAATTTTTTTGGAGATCAATATTTTAATGGCACGACTTTGAGCATTTTGCAGCCAAATTGAGGGTTTTCAGTTTTTGGAGATCAATTTTTACAAATGAACAAATGTCGCTAATATTAGCTATCGCGGAGCACCAAATCGTGAGCCAAAAAATTTTGCATTGCTGGTCGCAGGTTGCACATCCCTGTTCTAAGATCTAAGATATTCTAGTCTAATAATAACTTAATCCTACTTTTTACGATTTCAAGATTTTTGTGAAACAATCAATGCGTGAAAGGTATTGGCAATCTTTGTTCTATACACATATCTTTCTCGCTATCTTTCAATCAACGCATATTATACCTGCTACCAAGATGATGACCATAATAACGTAAATGATTCTTAATTATCATTTTTCTTTTTATGTGATTAATGAAAAACAAGTGCATTTAGCTAATACCAAGCAATATATGTTTTGTTTATTATTTTTAGACGGTATGTATTATAATAAGTCTAATGTTAATCATCTATTGTTTTTACCCGACCTCTTTCTCTGAATGAGAATATGACCAGAGACCATGGGGCTCTAACAGCTGGGAAACTGCTCACAACCTGGACCAAAGATCTATTTAGCAGTTTCTTTATACAACAACAAAAAGCCAGGGAACTCCAAAATGAAATCAAATCCGTCCTGGATTGAGTGCTTAATTTGATTGATCTAATGTGATATCATTATCTGACAGAAAGGATATAACTTGCGTAATGAGTAATCTTAAAATCACTTTTCGATACTTGACAGCACTGTTTTGTTGCCCACAACACTATTTCACAATTTTTTTCATACTCTTAAGCATCCTGTTTTAACACTAGGGTGCTTTATTTAAAAAGTTTTGTCAAACTGAATTTACAAATGTTCAATAATAGAATAGAATAGAAACTAAATTTAGGCGGAAGTAAAACGATTCAGCATGTTACAAAAACTTGTTTGGCTTTGGTTTGAAGGTAAAATTAAATGCATAAGGTTACTGCAATACAACTCCTCCTTCAATAGAAAAAACATATTCAACCACTAATTGACGATCGAGCGACTCCGTACTACACCAGAAAAACTATCGAGAGTAATTACCTGACAGCACAAGGTCAATGCTGTAGGAAGAGTCCAGCGCTCTCTTAGCGGCATGGGGCTGATGAGCGATTAATATCGCAGAATGTTGCGAATCACATCCTTGGTAAGCTGCGGCAAGATTCATTCCATGATTGTTGTAACTAAACAAATAATTTTTTTTGCATGCATGCAAGTTTATGCTGTCTGGAATTTTTGAGTTTAACTGAGGCGCCACGACGGTTAGACAGCTCAGTCCCACCACGTGTCTGCGGCGTAAAATGGAAAAAAATCCAGTGCCAGTGTGCCTCTACCAAGGGCACAACGATCGATTTGCTGGCCACCATCATCCATTACGTGCAGAGCGCGAAGCAGAGGAGCTGCGAATATCCTTTTCAAAGTCTTTGTAGCGACTAGCAAGGAACTTTATTGCAGATCTACCGTTTGCGAAATGAAAGAAATAACCACTACACCACCGTGCGGACAATGCATAAATGCTAATAAACTTTCGATCAGTTATGACCAACTCAATGCATCTCATCCACAGCAAACAAAAAATCTATCGCCTGTAAGTAGATCAACTCGAAGATTCTGTTCGGAGTTGTAAGTGCTGCTGGCATCACGCATTCTATAATACCGTAGAGAAAAAGTAAGGAAAAATAATCTATGCTACCAATTTTGCCCGGCGTTGGGATATCAACATCAAGTCGAGTTCACGTTTACCACCAACGTATACACATACGATCTGCCTTTCATAACCTCCAAGAAGTATGCCTACGCTGACGACTTGGCAATACTTCATTCATCTGGAAATTGGAAGGTGTTGAAAAGAACTTTGAGCGAAGACATGACTACACTTCCTGCATCTCTCCAAACTTGGCGGCTAAAGCTCAGCCATGCTAAAACGGTGACAATAGCCTTTCATCTCCACAATCGAGAGGCTAAGCGTGAGCTAAAAGTTAAGAACAATGGTAAAAACCTACCATTTTGCCCAGTGCCAACCTATCTTGGCGTGAAACTGGACAGAGCGCTTACGTACCGTCATCACCTTGAGGCATGGCGCAAAAAACTATCCACGCGCGTTTCGCTGCTGAGGCGACTTGCGGGTTCAGAATGTGGCGCTGGAGCCAAAACATTGCGCACAGCTGCCTTGTTCCTGATCTACTCAACTGCTGAGCACTGTGTACCAGTTTGATGTCGTAGCACGCATACTCGCCTCATTGACAGCGTTCTTAATGATGTTTGCGCATTGTCACTGGACGCTTATGTTCCACTCCATCGGACAATCTTCCAGTTCTCTCAGGCATCCAGCCAGCTGAGCTTTGCCACCAAGGAGCAACACTCTCCTTGGCTAATCGCAGTTCTTTGGTCCCTGGCCACATTCTGCATGGCCAGCTGACTGAACTGCAGGCGGCTAGCAAAGAGAGACTGAAATCTAGACACTCGTTTGCTCCTGCCGCGCGGAAATTATTTTACAACTTATCTGAGTTGGGCATCCGCGCTGCCCAATAGACGAACTTGACATGGGACACAGAGTACTCCAAGAGTATGTCAGCGCTTGGTGTCTACATTCCTGGAAATAGCACAAGACCCATTGGAATGAGTTCGACCAGAACAGCTTGAGTCAAACTCAATCGCCTGTGCACTGGCGTAGGGTGTTTCGGTTTGTCCATGCACAAATGGGGTATCGCTTCTTCAGCGAAATGCGATTGTGGCGATAGTGAACAAACTGTATACCACATTATTTTAGCATGTCCCCATACAGCGAGCACCTCGACAAATAATGGGTCTGACAGTTTTGGACGAAACAAGGTTCTGGCTCAACTCTATCACTGCCAGCATCTGATGTAGTTAACACCGCAGGTTGGGGTGGCAAAGGATAAACCCTCGGTCCCCATCCTTTTCTTGTGTCTGGCCTGGATCATAGATACCCTGCCATATGACGAAGCAGAGACCAAATTGAAAATTGTAATCACCAAAAAAGTTTAAACCCAGTTTACATCACTCACCTGAATCTATTCGCTTCAATATCGTCAACTCCAATTAAACAAATCCAATCGTTCGCTTTCTGTTTACTATGTATCTTCTTATTAGAATTGTGAAGGACGTTGAAGCCTAAAAAAGAGAGAGCATCCATTACGTTTGCAAAAATGGCTTTTCAAGTAAGCATAATGCAAAAGCATTTAGTTGTATGTTTCGAAACTTTCCGGCCATGGAAACACGTTTGTCCATTGGGACTGCATATTAAACAACTTTGTTTTGAGACCCGTTAAAAATTTTAGCAAATATCCGAATCTATCCCAGATCAAACTTACCATATTTCCTCAAAAAAAAGAACCAATTGTCCACATCGCCTGTGTGATATTCATGATTACCTGTACAAAAATACAATCAACTACACGCTGTATCAAAAATCACATACCCTTCTCACTCACCAACAAATGCAATAAATGCTGTAATAGCATCACTTTCTCTATCTGCTCAGCGCTTTTATTAGTCCTACTCTACAAGTTCACAGATGACAGGGCACCGTCAACATTTTCTAAACCTCTTATTCTTCTTTAAAGAATCACTGTAGCAATCGTTCGAAAAATCCTCCATACATCTCAAAACCTTTAGCTACATTTGTATTTTTTTCATTCAATCAGTCATACGAATGAGCTAATGCTCTGTTTGCTAATCTTTGGTCAGACTGGACAGTAAACTGCTATTGCATTTTTAAGTCAGCACTATCTCTTTCGCGCTGAGCACAAAGCGGAGGGAGCTGTGAATATCATCGTATAAAATCTTTGATAGTATGGACAGAGAAAGTGAAGCCAGATCTATCAACTGCGATCCAGACTCTCTAAGTCTAACCACTACAGCTTGATGTTGTTTTTTTGCATCACAATATATCTCACAACTTATTGCAGTACACTCACCAGTCGTATAATATTTTCCCATTGGCGCTTTTAAGTCTTTTAACGGTTCCATAATACCTTTTTCATCCTCCACAGGGATATCAACTAAGTCCCCAGCAATCACAATGATATCTGAACAAAAGTTGGAATAAGCGATGTATACAAAGGAAGGGAAGGATGTGGAAGGAGGAAGGTGCTTAAGAGGAGGAGACGGACGACTGGGCTTTATTGCAGAAGACAGGGCATAAATTTGCAAAGAACACACGGAAAAGATCATGAATGAAGAAAACCAATGAGACCACATGGTGGAAACTGATGTAGTAGAAGGACCAGAGGAAAAAGTAGCTCGTAATGAAATTGTGGAAGCAATGCAAAGGATGAAATCAGGAAAGGCAACTGGACCATCTGCAGTAAGTGTCGAAATGATAGTTGCAAGAGGTGAAATCAGGGTTAACGTGATGATGGAACTGCGTCAGCGTGTATTGGATGGTAGAGGAATGCCTGATGAGTGGAAAACAAGTGTGATTGTGCCTATCTTTAAAGAAAAGGGTGATGTGATGAGCTTTGAATCATACAGAGGAGTGAAACTGCTAGAACATGCCACGAAAATTGTTGAAAGGGTACTACAGAGGCGAATACGAACACTAGTCAATTTGAATGAAATGCAGTTTGGATTTATGCCAGGAAAAGGAACAGTGGATGCGATATTCATTGCGAGAATGCAGGAGGAATATCAAAAGAACAAGAAGTTTTATATGTGTTTTGTTGACATGGAAAAAGCTTTTGATAGAGTGCCAAGAAAAGTGATGGAGTGGGCCAAAAGAAAGAAGGGTCTATCAGAAGTAATGGTTCGGGCAGTTATGAGCTTGTATGATTGTACAAAGACAAGAGTGAGGGTGGGATCTGCACATTCAGAGGAATTTGAAGTAAAGTTGGTGTACATCAAGGATCTGTGCTGTCGCCACTATTGTTTGCAATAGTTGTGGACGTAATTACAGAAAATGCAAGAAGGGGTGTGGTTAATGAATTACTATAAGTAGATGGCCTTGTTCTCACAAGCAAATCCATGCAAGACTTAAAGGAAAGGTTTTGGAATTGGAAGGATGCAATGGAAAGTAAAGGTTTGAAGGTCAACACCAGGAAAACAAAAGTGATGGTAAGCGGGTCAGAAGGAGAACTATTCAAAAGCAAGATAGATCCATGTGGAGTTTGTGGTAGGAGAGTCATGGCCAATTCAGTTTTGTGGATAAAATGTGTAAACTGGGTTCATGGCAAATGTGCAAAAATAAAGCTACCGCTAGGTTGGCAATGCATTTTGTTTGCTCGAAATGTATAGGAATAATGGAAGGAACGGTGAACTCAATCGAGAAGTTGTGCGACGAAGTGGAGACAGTGAATGGATTTTGTTATTTCAGAGACATACTAAATGCTAGTGGTGGTTGTGAAGCGGCAGTTACAGCAAGAGTAAGAATCGGTTGGGTAAGATTCAGAGAATGTGGAGAGTTATTGCTTGGAAATAGGTTTCCTCTGAAGATGAAAGGTAAAGTTTATCATTGCTGTGTAAGATCAGCAATACTGTATGGAAGGGAGGCATGGTGTTTAAAAGAAAATGAAAAATCAGTTTTAAGGAGATCGGAAAGAGCTATGGTGAGAGCCATGTGCGGTCAGAAAGTTGTTGACAGAAAGACGACTGAAGAACAGAAGGACATGTTGGGGTTGAGGGAAAATATAGACTGGTTAGCAACAGCGAATGAAGTTAGATGGTATGGACATGTGCTGAGGAGGGATGACGATAGCATTTTGAGGGTTGCTCTGGATCTTGAAGTGAGTGGGAAGAGATAGCGAGGATGATCAAAGAAGACCTGAAAGCAAGTGGAAAAGGAGACATAAATTGATTTGAAGGAGGATGCCCTGAGACAAGACAGATGGAGAGACGGAGTGTGAGCAACTACAGAAGGAATGGGGTAAATACGGTCATCTCTGATGAAGGGACAACACCAGATAAAAATAAATAACTACTACTACATGTTGTTGCTAAAACCCTTACGCGAGGTGTGAGCAAAGCAAGACATCAGGATTTGGACTACTTTTTATAACCTGGATAATTGGTCAGATATAAAATTTTGATCTGCAAGCCACAGGTTACACAAACCATACACTTGCTCTACAGCAAGGTGATCCAACCCTAGGCACGCAAGCCACATGCAGCCCACAGATGGCTTTTCTGTGGCCGGCAAACATTTTGCATAAACAGTACTTTTAGTGCAAAAAGCTCAGGAGTTATTTTTTTCCATTAAATACACCCACATTTTACATAGATGCATGGCATAAAAAAGACCCTAGGTCAGCCGCACAACATCAAAAATCAGATTGATATGCAACTGATGTGGCATAGCTATGCTTTTTGTCATGACACAAGCACACATTTATTTTTGCTTTAGTTGCAAGCACCAACTGTCGCATCCCGTGGTTACCAGTTTTCTCGATCCCATGGGCCTTTTTGAAAACTTTGGCGACCTGCTGTGGACTCCAACTCAATCGCAGACTTAACGCTATGTTTTCCATGGGAGGGATGATGGTATTTTTGTCTTGAATCAAAGTTGAAGGCCTTTTTAGAAACTTTCTGAAAATTGTTTGTTGGCCTCCCAAAAAGCCTTTTGTGGATTCTCGGTTGGAAACCACTGCTCTAGTTGGATTTAACAGGATTTTAACAATGTGTTTGATATTAACGTTGCCAGAAGCAAATGTAGAGGAGAGGGGAAAAAATACAATTTTTGGTACTTGTTTTTGTCAATTTTGTATAGTGACTTTGCAAAGATTGTTTTTTAATCGCCAATTTTGTCAAATTTGTGCCTCAACTTTATTTGTTGTTTACTGCGGAAATTATAGGCGTTTTGAAACAATAAAATTCTAGAATACCTTTCATCCTTAACTGAGACTAAAAAATTTAGTGGCATATCCCTGTGGGCCTTTCTTGTTAAACCTAATGGCATTATAGAAAAAATTTTGTGAGCAAGTGGCAGTTTAATCTCCAAGTGATAATGCATCGAAAGAGTGCACAGCGTTTAGCAAAGCATACACTTAAAAAACCTCTGAATTATTGGAGTGATTTAAAATCGATGCACAAATCAGAATGGCCAGTGAAACGTTAAATGCTGCTTACTGTAGACAGCAGACCAGCAAAATTAATGCAAACATTGACACGATATTAAAAACAAAAACAATAGAAATGTTTTTCTCATTAGTTGATATGTCCAGTATCTTCTTAGGTATCATAGCTGAACACTATTTTTTGGGTAGCAAACAACCAGCAAGCATCAAAAAGCGCGTTGGTGGTACAGCAAAACAATAAACCAATTAGAATAACAAAATCAGCTTTTTGATCACTATAACGTTATTCCAACTGCACCTCAAAAGCTTGTATCAATGTGGCCCTTTACACTCACAATCTTGGACCACCAAGCACAAGAGTCATTTTGATATTTAATTTTTAGATTGACAACCATAAGTTGGCTTTGTAGCTTCAAATGCTTGATGTCGATTTTATTGAGATACACTTCAATTAACTAGTTGGTTGCATCCAATTCATGAAATTCACTGGCAACAATAGCAATGCAATAGAGACCGATTTTGCATATAATAAGTTGCAGGTTTAAATATTTACACACAGATTCAGGCTAGTAATACACTCGAAATATGTCCTTCACCTTAATGTCCCTTTGTTTTGAAATACATGCAATGTACCAGCACCTATAGTACCCATAGCTCTGAAAAAAGTGGATTGTATGACCTCACTTGTGGAAGGTTTCTACTGGCAGGTACTTGCAAAGATAAATTTAAGCATGAAGCCAATCAAAGTACCTGGATTCAACTCGTTGGTTAACTTGACAATTCGACTTAGCTTGCTGAAGCCAACAGTTGGTCCGACATGAATGTCAGATAATAATGCAATTCGAAGTTTATCCATTGAAGAAGGCAGTTTTGACAGTTTGATTTCAACGCTATAAAAAATAATTCTCAAGTAAATACTGAAACATAACTGAGCATAATTTAACCAGAAAAATAAAGTTGTCTTGCAATTTACATTAAGTGATCTTTTTGCAATACTGGTATTTATACTTTAGCGTAAGAATGGGATAGAAGTTGCATTGTAAAATGTAAATTCATGACTGACTAACACATCTTCAGGCTATTAAACAAAAATTTGAGAATGCAATTGCATTTAGTAGACACCAAAAATGCACATAAAAAACTTTGATGTAAGCGTAGCAAGCAAACAAGAAATGGTAAGCAGTTAAAATTTTACAGTAGGCTACGACTGAATTGTTCACATAAGCTATTAGTCGAGTGGTTCTCAGCCAGTGGGCCACAACACACAAGTAGGGTGGGCCACAGCTTGTCGCTTTAATTTTAACTAACAAGAAGATCACTGAATTTGGAAAAAATATAACGCAACTAGGCTATAAACCTCTGTATGATTTGAAAATGGGTCACATGCCTAAAAAGATCGAAAAACACTGCTAGGGTAGGCCAGTAACTCAACAGCTATTTCCAGTAGTGACCCAGTTGCAATTAATACCATTACCTGATAATTGTTGGCGAGTTGCTTGCTACTCTAAACGCAGTTAAAATCAAAATTACACCAACTGCAAGTGTTATCACAGATTGGCGAAATGGAGTGCAGTTTAAAGGCTTGATGGTTGTCTTCACTACATAACATCCACATTTT
Source organism: Trididemnum clinides (assembly GCA_963675345.1). Lineage (NCBI taxonomy): Eukaryota > Metazoa > Chordata > Ascidiacea > Aplousobranchia > Didemnidae > Trididemnum > Trididemnum clinides. Next base: position 35,417,016 of record OY776289.1, on the reverse strand, counting down.
ACAAATCCGAGAAGCAGTAACAATACCATATAAGTACCCAAGCATAGCCAGGACAAAATAACAATAAACGGTGGTTCTTTCGAGATAAGTATTGATGTTACGGGGCAAACATGTGTCATCATTAAAACAAAAGCAACAAGTAGTTTCCACATGCAATGCAAATATGAAGGAATTCTGACACTCAAAAAATCTTTTGTAAAACAACGCCATAGAAATTTTGAGAATGGAATGATGAGTAGACTCAAAAAAACTCCAGCCTCAAAGCGATACAGCTTGTATCTCTTAGCACTTGATAATCCTTTGAGCCAATAAGTCTGCAGTAAAGCACAACATGACAACAGTGCAACAATAGATGCCAACTTAAGAAACAGATTCATTCCATAAAAAGGTAAGTTTGCGTTCTGAGACCAAATTTTCACCACATTAGCAGCTGTAAGTGATACAAAGCACTGCAAAGTTGTTGCAAAAAGCTCTGCAGTCAGCACATATCTAAACAAAATTAAAAATACTTAAAAGCAAATGGACTGAAATACAGCATAATTCTGATAAATTTCTCAAAATGAAAGATCAGTACTGAATTTTTCCAACTAAATTTTTAGGAATGCTAAAAGTAAAAGACAGGAATATTTTCAAAACCTTATCACATACTCAGAGAAATATAAGCTTTCATCTTACAGAAATTAAATATCAGTGCAAGAATCTAAAATTGACCCACAAATAAAAATTCTAACATTGCAAAAGGACCAAATGAAGTTATATATTTTGCAAATTTTTGATGATCTGATAATACGCAATATACAGGGTGGGCCGTAAATAACGCACCAAAGATTTAAAATAAATTGTGATGTGAAATAATGTAAATATCTTTTCTTTGGGTGTCTGTTAAATTTAATTTCAATATCAGTTACTATAACTGTTAAATTTAATTTCAATCAAAGTTTTTTAGTTATGATTTGCCTTTTAAAAAAAATTTATATCATTTTTAGGGTATGCACTTAACAATTAAAGAACGAGTTGAATTAGTGTTAATGTCTGGTGCCAATGGCGCCACTAATCGATCTGTTGCTAAGAAGTTTAATCGGATTTATCCTGACCATGAGCCCATCTCTCACACGACAATAGGGCGTTTGATATTGAAATTTCGTGAAACAGGTAGTGTCCTAGACAAACCAAATTTGTTTTATATGCTTTGGTGCGTTATTTATGGCCCACCCTGTATAATAAATTAGGCATCACAGTTGGCAACTGCTTGGTCCATAAAATTAAAAAAAACTTGTGAGAAAAATTGAATAGGTGATCTTTGATATTGAATAATTGCTTTAAATATATGGTGTGCAGGTATTAAATTGAACATACGTTTGTACAAAATTAAAAATCACAATCAACATCCAGCATTTCTTTTTCTCTTTCTTTTGATGACACCCATCTTGAAACAATATTTTCAAATATCTGGAAATTTTTAATGTCATCTATTTTTATATCACCGTTAGCTGCAAGATATTTTGGCAGTGCAACATAGCAAAACATAACTTCTTTTGAGACACTAGTAGCAAGGCGAAGCAAACTAGACAGAGATTCCCATGAAAATGTTCTTTCTTCTACACCATTATAATTTAATGGTTTCAAAGTTTCGGCACAAATGCACTGCACAACAGTTATGTAACTAGCATGATAATATGGTGGTCCTTTACGATAAAGTAAAAAATCAGAACCATAGCGAATACCTTCTTTAGGTACCCAACCTTTACTTCGAAAATAATGGTAAGCGGCATACATAATTGGAAAATAGGGAAGCTTAGAACAAAATAAAGACCACTGCTGTGAAATGCTTAAAAGATTATTATCCTTTTTTACAAACAAGCATCCTAATGCATATGACAAAAAAAACGATTCACAAAAACTAAGATGCAAAGATTTTGTTTTAAAATCATTTGTAGAATCTCTGATTTGGAAAACTTCATCACTTAAAGATGCTTCATCACTTTGAATGTTGATACTATCTATAATCGACATGTCATTTTCAGAAAATTTATTTTTCAAAATTATTTTTCCAAAAAACCCTTGACATGACAAATCATGAACATCTCCAGTAATTTCCACCAAAACATAGTCGTCAGCAAAAACTCCATGATAGTAACACCAGTTTGATTTTGATGATTGATTTGGAATTAAGCTACATGTGGGAACTGGTAAAGGACAAAATATTTCATCTTTTTTTGTTTTCTTTTTCTTCACAGGCAGCTTAAAAGTAGCCATTATCAACAATTTACCCTAAAAATTAAACTGAACTCTAGGATACTGCTTATGTTTATCTGTAGTAGTTTATTAAATCGTTAACTACTGTTATTACAGAAAAAGTATAATAAAAGATATTGGTAGATGTTTAACTAATATGAGGTACACCAGAAATTTATCAATTGCTGTACTTTCATATTCATTTTATTTAGCTCTTCTGGTAATGATAACATTTATTTAAGTTGATACAAGTTCTTACAGAGCATGCAAAAAACTTCAATATCCATCAACGTTTCGAACAGCTATGCAGCTGTTCTTCATCAGGACTAATAATAAACGAAAGCACGAATGAGGCAATATAAATAGTGTGCTACGCAATTGAAAGAAAAAGGCAAAACAAAAAGTTTAAAGGCAAATAATAAACAACTGCAGATTACGTCAAATTATCATAAATTTTAGAATAAAAACAATTTTCCTTATCATTGATTGAATTTTTTTTTTGCTCTCTAGTCACAGGAGAACCTTGTCACTCATGTTACAGCAACTTGTGTTCAGACCAGCTGACCAACTTTGGAGTTAACAATGCTGGCAGTGTATTTTTACCACAAGCAATGAAAACAAGCAGGAGAAATGACACTTTTTTTTGTTCGTCACCCCTGGCCACTATCTTGAATTGAATGCAACTTAAAATGCTATGGTTATGAGATGAAATCTTTATTGGCAAGGTATGGTACTTGGACAAAGGTAGCGTACATTGGAGGATTAGGCCCAGTGTGTGAATGTACAGTACAGCATACATTGGGGGTACAATTCTGCCCAATACATCCAAGATGGCAGCCTGGTATAACAAACAAAAAAGCATTGGAAAAACTGCCTCAAAAAGCTTTTTTAAAAATGCCAAAAGACTCATTAAGGTAGCAAATTGGAATGGTGGAGCAATGGTTGGAGAGTTGGCTAGGCAGTTGGTAAACTTTAATTCCATTCAAGTCATAACAAAGAATTCAAGAATGGCACCAGTATTCACACCTTGCATGCTTGCAACATAACATGAAAATGTGTGGGAAAAAAACATGTTTGACTGCAAGGCTTTTAACAGATTAACGAAATAGTGATACCTTTATGCTTATGTAACAAAGAGGTAGCAAGATCAAGCAATCTAACAATCACAGTAGTCTGGTTTGATTACATAAGCAAACTGGGCATAAGTTCGAACACATAATCACAAAAGAAAAAAAAACTAGCTTATAGCAAGACCAATGCAACAACGTTGAAGGCATGGAGAGGTTTGCGCCTAAAATCAATGCTACTCCTGACTGAAGAGCAAGCCATTCAGTGATTTACATATTTGGTTAGGGGTGGTTATAAATAGGCATAGTGAAGTTTTACACACGACCATTTAATCATTTTCTCCACACGTAAGACTTTAACTTACTCCCCCACATCTACATTGGCGTTGCTGCCCTTGCCATTACACCTACAACACTAATATGCAAAAAAGCTGTTAACGAGGTTACAAGATATGGAGAAACACTGTTTGCAGAAGAGCAAAAACACAAAAAATTATCAAACTAGAGTGATTATTACCTTCTGATCAACTTAAACAGTTTGTTAAAGTAATTGAATATGAAAATGCTCTAGGAAGCTTGTGCTAAAATTCTTGGCACATGTGCTGAAAATAAATGTGCCAAATCAATTGTAGAAAAATTTTTGGCACATGTGCCAAGAATAAATGTGCCAAATTGAATGTGCCAAAATTTTTGGCACATCTGTTGTAGCCCATTTTTTCGAACAACGTGCGAAAAAAATTTGCCACTGCTGCTGTGTGTAATTCAATTCAATTATCTGATTAAATCTAAGTTGGCTTTTGTAATTTTGATTTTTTATTGACTACTGTCATAATTTGGTTGTTTTAGTTTCTTTAATTCAATGATTCTCAAATTTTTCTGCTTGTAAACCACCTGGATGTTTACTATTGTTGCATACCATCAAAGGCACAACCAGGAAGGAGGGGCATAATCTCCCACTCAAGTTATATATATCATAGCCATGGAACTAAAAACTTATCGGAGAAAACCATACAAGCAGTGATGGGATTAAAAATTTTAAGAACAGGTTCTCTTTTGTATCAAACTCACTAACAACAGGTTCCCTCATTTTAGAAAGCCTATTTGCTGCAGTCGTCTAATGTCTATAACAAAAAACAAGAACGGGTTCGCTGATTATCACAACACTCCAAGAACGGGTTTGCACAAACCCGTGCAAACCCCCTGAATCCCATCACTGCATACAAGCATCTGTTTCTAGAAACCATTGATAAAATACAGCTCTAAAGACTACAAGGATTTGCGGCCTACATTATAGATCCTGAGTAAAAAAATGAAATATTGGTAAAACTGATGTTATACACCAGAACCTGATTGACGTTTGACAGAAAGAGCAGGAGAACCTAAGATTTATTTTTACTCTACGCTACGTAGATTTTGCTTTCAAAAAAATAAAGTACAAATCAAGTTTTAGACTTCATTCAATACAACTGTAATCAAAAAATTTATAGGTAGGGAAAGGTAAGTTTCAGGATTTATTCAGTGTTCTCTTTTTTTCTGTAGATGAATTGCACGTGACGTCATCACCGCTTGCAGCGCCCTTCAAAGTTTTGTTGGAGGATCAACACCACATTGTTTGCATAAAATTTCAATGTAGGCTTTCGTTATCAGTTCATTTTGTTAACATTTTATAGTTTAAAATTGCAATTTTTTTCAGAAATCACAAAGATTGACAAGTCAGCTAAATAGTAGGCAGAGGGGTGAGTAATAAAGTAATTTTACTTGAGTAAACTACTTAAGTAGTTTTTTAGTAAAATGCTACTTACTTGAGTAGTTTTATTTTTTCCCACTTCTACTTTTACTTAAGTAATTTTGTTTGAAAGTAGCATTACTTGAGTAATTGCAAATTTTGCTCAAGTAGGCTAAATGGGAGCAAACCAAGTTTTGTTGGGTTGGATTGTTAAGTGTTATCACATGAAAAACCTAGCGTGTTTATCAGTTGGTTAATGCGTGATCATTAAAGAGATTACAGACTATGGCATAACCAGGGATTAACTAGTAGCTACGCATCATTTAATAAATGAATAAATTGGCAACTCTGTATTTGGCCTGTAATTTTTGTTTGTTCCCTCACTCCCGTATTGTAGACTTGCAGCGTGTGTTGCAGCATATCAAAGTGTGATTTGGCATCTGTGATAAAATCGCGTCCATTTCAGGCTCTCATATTACTTTTATGCATTTGTAGCAAAGCATCACAGCGAATTTCGTTAATGAGAAAAATAGCATTCGGAAGTTTTGTTTGGGAGAGGTTAGCCTTGTGTAAACTTATTAGGCTGGGCTAAATTTTTATGTAGTTCCATAATTACACAAGTTTCGCTGCTATGCTAGGTTAGTGAGTGTCATAAATTTATATCGTAATCTTAATTTATAGGAAGTGGCCAAAGAACCAAATCCAGTTCTTTTAGAATTGGTTCGTTTCATTCTGTGACGTTTACGTGAAGTGAGCTGTCAAAATTAAAATCGAAAAATTTAAGCTTAAGATTAGGGTTAGGGGTGGGGTTAGAGTTAGGTGGGTCAAATTGGAGTAAAGTTGTTAAAATGACATTCTTAAATTTGATTTAACACTTTTGCTAAAATTGCGTTGCGATACGTGATCGCGAATCGCGATAACAAGGAAACTGAGGAAATATCGTTAAAAAACACACGTTTTTGATTGGCTGATCGTAAATAACGTCATTGACCGGCTTGGTCTTCAGGCCAACATTTCAAATAAGCTACTGATGCTGAGTTTAGTAACTCATATAAGCAATGCAGGAACCAAAAAGGCGGTAAGTTCTTAAATTGTTGGTTATTTTATTTAGCACGCCAGATATGCTTTTTTTATTAAATGTACTGCTAATTAGCATTTATAAGCGTAGATTAGAACCTACGAAGTGGCTTCTTTTGGCTGTAATGTTTACGAATTTTCAAATAAAAACTTTGAAATTCCTGAAAGCATGGCGCTATATCTGCTTTAAGTAGCTTTGCAACTAATAAGCATAGGCTTCCAGAAGTACCACCATTTCATAATGCTGCAAGTAAGTTGTGCCCAAGTCGGCTGTCAGCACTGCGATAAAAACACCAGTTATCTATTTCATTTAACAGTGAGATGATGGATGCATATCACAATACAACTATGTGGTACATGTATAAAACATTCTAAGATCATTTTTGAGTTTCACAAAATGTTTACTTTTCGACAATGAAGGCAATGAAAATGTACACTGTGTCAGATAACAAAGGACTTAAAAATACTGGCCTGAAAAAGCTTAATATACTGTTTCAGGTTGAAGTAAAACACAACTGAACCACACTCATTCAAAATAATAAAACTACTCTTTTACTTAAGTAATTTTATATTGACTACTTTTTTACTTTTACTTAAGTAAAAATGTATGCTGTTACTTCTACTTTTACTTTAACTACTTTTTCGACTAAGTAGTAATACTTTTATTCTAGTAGAATTTGATGCTACTTTGACCATCTCTGATAGTAGGACACTAACTATTAGCGAATGTGCTAAAATTAAGAGATTTTTAGGCTATATTTAATAAGCCAACCTAGGACAGTAGGATTAGCGATTATCTAATTTCAATTTTGTAACAATCGCAAGTAGGCAGTTGCGTTGAGAAGGGTCCTGGCAATTTCGACAAACTGGAGAATATGCGAAGAACTCAAGAGTAGTCGAAGCAACTGCAACTAAACTCCTTTTTAAAAAATCATTTTGGCACTTTTGAGAAAAGGATTTAACTTAATGTCACCCAAAAATACATTTTCAGCTAAACTTTTAAGTGTTTTTTACTAAATAAGCGATGATGATCGTTTCATAGTGGAACAAATTGGTTTATCAGTTCACTCAAAAATTAAAATGTAAATCAGGATCAACCTCGCAACACCCCTAAAAACCGACTTATTTCATGGGCGTAACACTTATTGCGTATGGTGGGGAGAAGAAGGGCACTTTTGTCTTAAAACAAGGTTGAGAACTTTTTGTTTTACAGCTATGTTGAAAACCTTTTTTATGAGAGATACCGTTCCATTTGTGATTGACTTTTTTGCCATTTTTGCTCCAAACAAACGTGAAGATTTATTTCTGCGTACGTAAACCATTTTTGATAATTCTGGGGGGGGGGGGGCTGAAAGTATTTATATCTCAAAACAATGTTGAGGGCTTTTTTTAAGCGACTTTTTTGCTTCACACAATTAAAGTTGAAGACTTTTTTTTGGAGATCAATCTTTTGCAAGTGAGTTCTTTACCTATTTTGGAAATTTATGAAAACGGGAGGGCTGGCAATATTTTGTAGGGGCATGCACATATTTCTTTTACATTGACGGTATATTCAGATGGGAGGTGTAGGAAAAGTCATTGACCTTCCAAACCAAATTTTTCCGTAACGAGTGAGAAAACCTAGCTTTTAGATTATCTGCAAATTTATACTGGTAATTCAATGCGTAGTTTCTACAAGTGACCTGTTGCATTCTGCTATGTTTTCGGTATTAGAACAGTTCACGATTGCATTCTGTAGTTTCTATGCTCTAAATCTCACAAAAAAACATTGTATTAATGAATATGAAGTTATGGTCAACTACATAAATACAAACCACAATTAAAGAAAAGAAAAAGGATAAATGGTTAAACATAATTGAACTAAAAAATTTCAATATGAGGCCATTACAACAGAAAGCTTGCCAGTCTTTAAAATTAAATTCAGAGATGACACCGCGACCAAGATTGTTGAGAGTAGCAGGCCTATGTTTAAAACCAATATAAATCCTATCATTCATTTACGCGTTTGAGCTCAAGCTCGGTTTGCATGTCTTTCGTCAGACTGGACCACCACGACGGGTAGACTGCTTGGCCCCATCATCTGTTTGCCACATAAAGACGGAGGCATCCCGTTAAGTGCCTTGCCCAAGGACACAACAAGCAAGCTTGCCGGCTTGTTCTCCACACTATCCCTTATGTGCTGAGCGCCAAGCAGGGAAGCTGTGAATACCATTTTTTAAAGTCTTTTGGTATTCCTCGACAATGGAAATGAACCCCAGGTCTACCAACTGCGAAGTAGACGCTCTAACCACCACAACATCGCGCCGGTTAATCCTATCATTGAAAGCCACACATCTTTGCACTAAAACCGGTCTGGGCTCAATTCGTAGGTTTATCTCAGTGACGTTCGGCACAAAGATTAAAATTGTATGATAACAACAATTTAAAAGGGGAGGGAGAGATAAAAAAAAACGAGTTTCTCGCATAGCATTGACGTAGATATCACGAAACAAAAAATGCTGATAACACGTAAGCTCTTTCAAGGTTAAGTTATCGGTTGCCGTGCAGCAAGAATTTACATTCAACATAACTGAATTTCAACTCGCAAAAGTGCTGGTCGAGTACGATCAAACCGAAGCCATGATATGTTCAAAAGAAAAACAAATCCATACACCATTTAATAACACAGATTTTTAATAAACAATATAAATGTAAAATTATTCTACCTAATTTGACAATATTTGTATCTTTACTTAGTAGCAGAAAAAAGCATAAAATGTATGCAAATGTGATGGTACAGATTTAGATTTTTTATGCACACTTTTGATAATGAATAAAAAAAAATTAGTCTATAACAACGAAAAACAAAACAATCCTTTTTCTTTTTCTGTGATCTTGGGCAAACTAATCCACTCTGCCACAGCTGTATGATTGATCACCTGGGATCAGATAAAGTCAATGATTGTATGCATTCATTTTTGAAAGTCATGGGATTATGACAGCACCAGTTCTGGTAGACCCTGCAAAGTTATATCTATCAGCTTTGCTTTTCATCAATATTTACACTGCACAAACAACAATGCTCTTTAAAATTTTGCACAGTTTTGTAAAGTTAACTACTGAGTGACTCAGCATGTCATATAAAAAGTTCATAATTAATCGATTATGTGGATACAAAAATGACCACTGATTAGCGTATCTGCTGCATAAGCGTCATAAACGAGCAAAAGCAAAAAACAACTCGTACAAAGCAGTACTAGTTTAAACATACGTAATATAATAGTGTTTTTGAAACCATTTTAAATATTATTGCAATCACGTCTTTGTGACATCATAGTTTTAATATTGCACTTCAGAGCCGCAAAGACCTAGTCGGATTTTATATTTAATCAAAAAGACAACTTGCTACAAGGTAGCAACAATGGTATATAGCAGGGCTACTCAACTGGTGGACCATGGTCCGATTTCGGACCTGAAGCTCCAGGATGCGTAACAGCAGGGGCAGCCACTGGCCGCGAAAAAAACCATGTCCCTTTTACCAAACTTTGTTGACTTGTTCTCTGTACTAAGTTGTTTTCAAACAAAATAGCAAAAAGTTTTCACGCGTTTGGCGCAGCTTCACTTTCTTAGCACTAATAACGGTATTTTCAAAAGGACAAACAAACAACTTGATCAGCATGAAAAACAGGAAAAAGCCTATTTTTTAGTACTGAAGGTCTGTTATCTATGCCTCTCTCATCCGCTAAATTTGCTTCTGCAATTAAACTGATCAATTGTGGCAAAGCTCAAAGCCCAGACAATGTCCTGCCACATATAATCTGAAGCATTGCGGCCCTAAATGTGTTGCAAGGCTTCAAGAATTCTACACCAGCTGCGTGAACTAACAATCCCTACAATATGGCAACTGACCACGATTGTTTCGGTACCAAAATTTGCCAAAATAGCTAATGACAGAAAGAGCTTCCAGGTCATATCGCTGCAGAGTGTGTCTTTCAAGCTTTTCGAGTGGTTACTCTTTAGGCGCCTAGAATCTGTGTTAAAGCCCCAACTTCCTGACAAACAAGCAGGGTTCAGGCATTGTTAATGCATAACCGACCAAATGTTCAAGCAAATCTTAGACGTTGAGCACCGCTTTGAAGAAAATAAATCAGACATGGTATTTGCAGATCTTACTGCACCACACGATAGCTTACTGTGTGGTACCCGGGCCAAACATCCCACCACCACCTTTGATTTGCCGTTACTTCTACAGACCAAGCTTTAAGAACTGGCTAAAAGCAAAAGATGCGCTTTTTTTTCACAAAATTTGTGGAATAGAGTTTTATTTTTGATTTCGATGTTTGGTGCAGAGGGGGTGGATTAAGAGAAAATCCAAGTATTTTTTTGTATTTATTAGTAATGATAGTTTCGTTTTTATCATCGCAAGTCAAAAATTCTCCTGGACCCCTAATAATACTGAACTAGTCCAACTGGACCTTCGTCCAAATTAGTTGAGTAGCTCTAGCAGGGTACAAATGGGTCATTTAATTCTTTCACGATACTTACCGGTGCATGGAACCTCTTCCAACTGGTTATAATTCCAAGTAATGTTGCATTCCACAATTTTTTTACAAAAACTATATAAAAACAAACAAGAGGAAAGACTAAGCAATCGCATTTTACACCGCTGTTTTCAGAAATGCAGATTTAGTCGCAACTAACAGTGGGTAATGCTGAACGAAGGTTAAGAGCTGCTGATTTATTAGGCATTATTAAAATATAGACTGTCTACACTAGCTAACTACTTATACATCAAAATTATAACTTTCAGATTGCAAATATTATAGCAAAAAATATACTTAGGTCACGCACAACCACAGAAAATTAGTCTCTATTGCAAAAATGTTTATAAAAAAATATAAAATACAGGATATTGGCTGTATCTGTGGGAACCAGTTGATATTTGTTGTTAAAAAAACAACATGGTAAAATAGAAAATTTTACTCAAAAATGATCACCAGGATCTTATAGTGCCATACAACAATCTACTGTAATACACCATTTCAATAACTCGCAGACAGTTTTAACCTCATTGGGTCTTATCACATGGGTGTAAAAAACACTCACTAATAAAAATGCTGAAAATTGCAAAACGCAAAATGCTGGTATCGTTTTTATTAAAATGTTTCGCTTTAAACAAAAAGCATCATCAGTTGAATAAATAGCTACCCAAGACTGTACTAAACTAAAGACTGTATTGAAAGCTGTCACGAATAAGTAAATTTGCGTTAAAAGAATAGTTTTTGTATATCTATAGTTGCTGTAATTTGTCGTTTTGTTTTGCCGTGATTATTTTATTTGTAAATCTGAATTGTCTTAAGCCCTAAACTTGCTTTTTATATCTTGGCTGTTTTTGCAAAAAAAAATTTTTTTTTTCGCATTGAGATTTGTAACTCATATTCCTCTTTTCACGTCACAATGGTTGACCACGTGACCAAGTTCTAGAGCAGGGGTGGGCAAACTATTTCTCACCAGGGCATTCTATGCGACCCGCGAACACTTGTAGAAACTGCCATATATCTAATTAAATATGACAGGGTAGCCACACTAGCTGTACTAAAGGGCCAAAAACGTTAGAAGTCACCATTGAAAAAGCTTCTACGCATATCCCAATCTAATCTGACGCATTTATCACCTAGATAGAGGATGATGACCTTTCCTTTTTTTTTTAGACACCATCACTTTCAAAGCCATGTGATTCGACATTGCAACAGGTTGTCGCAAGATCTTCAGCTACTGCAAGCCCTTGCATTGTATACAGACAAAGCAAGGTTTTAAGCACTGGCCACTCTTGAATGGTCAATGCGGCCCTCCGACTAAAAAGTTTGCCCATCCCTGTTCTAGAGTACAGTAGAACGCCAATTATCCGAACTAACTGGGACCAAAGGTATTTTGGATGATCGATTTTTCTGGATAATCGAATAACATCACCATATATTGTAGTGCACTGCCAGAAAAGAACCCTCACTCCTATTGCTAGTTGATCTGTTGTCTTAAGTTTTATCTCAGTCATCACTACGTTTCGTTTTCTTTTCATGGAAGACCTTGTCACTTGATTATTTTGAAACTTAAAAGCTTTTGCACATAAACACAGTCCGTTATCAAGCGCAGATAACGGTTTTACAAGATAAAAATGTAGATGCGCTTTCATGACGTTTGTCAAAGTAGCGTTCGGAAAATCGACGTTTCAGATAATCGGCGTTCGATTAATCGGCGTTCTATTGTATTCGAGCGAATCTTGTTTCCTCTCGAAGATTTTTTTTTGATGCCAATTATGTAATTTATTAACGGTGTTTTTTTCTGTGTCTCATGATGTTGTGCTAGCTTTTTCTGGAATGCCGCGCATTTATATATAACGCGGCAAGTTTTTTACGCATTCATTAGAGCAGAGAGTAGTAAACGAAAAGGAGACTAATAAGTGTATAAGAGACTGAAAAAAAAGATCGTGTTGTTCTGTGGTGATTGTTGCGACAAGAATCAAGCAATTAATTAGGTGGATTTAGTTTTGGGTAGTCTCTAATATATCTATATATATATATTAAAGTGCTTTAGTTTTTGTGTTCGACGAGCAAAAGAATTCGAAGTTTCAAAGTGGTTTGTGAATATATTTGTTCTGTTCGTGACCGAGAAGTGCGTAATTCAAAGTATCTTAGTAGAAGCCAATCTTCACCTAGCTGTTAAGTTGCAGCCAGAATTTATTATTCAAGCGATACTATAAGTCGACTCAATTTTAAGAATAAAATTAAGGTTGAGATAGGACAAAAGATTCTTTTGCACCCGACAAAAGCTAACTGCTGTATAACTTAAATTTAGCCAGGTAGTTTTTGATTGATACAGTTTTTGATTTAGTTCAGCCTTGGGTAGCCATTTATTCAACTGATGATGCTTTTAGTGTAAATGTGAAACGTTTTAATAAAAATGTTTACCAGCATTTTGAAGTTATTCTTTTTACTAAAAATTGCGCATAAATCCCATTTTTATGCTCAACGTCGAAATTAGTTGGTCTCAATTTTTAAAATATTGGAGTTACTTTCATCATTTGAGTGATCCAACTGCATAGCCTTGAACATACGTTCGCATTTTTGCATAAAGCAGATTGCCCCAGCCTTGAATATCTAAACAGCTTCTTTGTGTTAAACTTAGCAAGATTTAAGACCTCGCTTAGTGTGTTTGCTGTAAACGTAATTGCAGTTGGAAAGAGAAAAGAATAACTTAATTAAGTCTTTTCTTCATCAATGTTTGGGTCTTTGAAATTCAATTTAATACAAAATTCTGCCAGAATTGTGTTTTCCAAAGGCTGCATTCACGTTTAATTTTTTTACTTTGGGAGAATCACGGTAATGATTGTTAAGTTACAGAACCTAGATCATTTGGCAAAAATAAGTGTAATCAAAAGTGGACTCCTCCACGAATGTGACTGTAAATAGTCCCATTCTTGAATGGTTTACTGTTAATTTAATCAAAATTATCATAGCAAATAGCAAACTCAAAATGAAGTTTGTTTTTGAAAAACCATACCTATTAGATCAGGGTTAACACATCGAATTACCATATGCCAAAAACACTTTGCTTGATTTTACAATGCCTTTGCTTAACTGCATAGCTATGGGTCATGCATGAGTTTGTTTCGTGTTGTGGTATTTTAACTTTAACGATGGAAGGATCACATGAGAGATCATAATCACTTTACCAACCTGTGACCTATAACTAATTATTTTGGATTGCACAGGCACAAGAGTTCTTTTAAATAGTAGGTCTATGTCTCAGCGATGTAGACTTACCCAAACGTCAACTCCAACCCTGATCTTTGCAGCTAATTAACAAAATTCCTGCTAGTTAAAATCCAATTTACTGAAAAAATCATCGCGAAGAGCTTTTCCATGAATATAACATTGCAGCCATCATGAAGTGTGAATGCACGACTGATTGACGATTTAGGCAATCATGTTGCCTTGTAATGATGCGTAAACCCATTTGACTGAAGGTGAAACAGAAGAAGATTTTGAAGTGAAATATACTTAATCTTTATTACTCCACCCAAAATTTCGTCACAAATCATGATGTCAAAACCCAGCGTAGAGAAAGCGCTGTACATACCCTCAATATACAATATCTCCAGCGATGGCCCATTGATGTAACTCTAAAATTTTGGAGTTAGAACAGTTCTCCTTTTTTTGTAAGTTATATTTATTTTAGTCATGGCTTATAATTTTCCGTCTCTGATACCCTTTGGTTTACTAAAAGTTAAATGTCTGTAAACTCACTAAAAGTACATTCAGCCAAATGTGCAGTCGGCAATGGTAGAGTTAGCCTAAATTTGAAAGGAACAAGTGAGGGATCTTATACAAGATATGATACCAGTTATCATACGCTACAACGTAATTTTCTAAAGCTTTCCGATTATATTACAACTGAGAAGCATAACAACAAGAACATTAAGAACAAAACAATGAATTTTTAAGAGGTACAGAACACTTCAAAAAATTACTTGGCAGCTTATTTCCTGCAGTAAATAAAAATTTAACCTGTCTCGTAATATCACTGTCGTCAGAAGGAACTGGTTTGAATGTATACCAAGATATTTTACAGAGTTACTGAAGATTGGATTGCCAGCAATATACGATTTAGGCAAAAAATATTTCCTAAATGGCATATGAAAGATCATACCCGTAGATTTACTAATATTTCACTCAATACAGTGCTATTCCACATACTTTCAAGTTACCACATATATTTACTAAATTTTGCCGACCATCACAGCTTGGTACAAAACAGCAAACATCATTTGCATACATCAAATGATTAATGCGTTTGTTTCCAATGAAGCATCCAGCCTAAACTGCATTTAATCTATCTGATAAATCATTTATGTAAAGTGAAAACAGATATGGACTTAAATCCCACGGTGTCGCACACTATTACTCAAACACAATTGCTAAGACGTACTGCAGCACAATCTACCTTCATGGTGTGAACAACGTTCACACGTCACTCCTTAACACTTACACTTTTTCGATTGTTGATACTTACTGATGATTTTGATCAAACTTAATCTTCATTTCGGCACACGGTATAGTTGGGAAAAAACTAATAACTTTATTCCAAAAATAACAGCCAAGCAACTTGTTAAAAACGTTCGCAGTATGTTTTTAACAAGTTGCTTGGCTGTTATTTTTGGAATAAAGTTAATCTTCATTGTTTTGTAAACTTCGACTCCTGCGGAAAGGGGCACGGGAACATCTTTGGTCTGGGGGCTCAAAGTATTAGAGCCACTATAATCACAGGAAAGCGCACAGAGCCCCAACAACTTTCGGTATTCTTTTTTTTACTCCGCTATTTTTAGAGTCAAAGAATGTTTTACTGAATAGGTACTGAAGATACTAATTTAGCGAAATGCATTTGTTTTGGAGTATTTAAAAGTTTTGATAAAACTTGAGCAGATTTAGTTATTTCAGGCAATCTTACGGAGTTTTTAGAAACAGCCGCAGAATTGCTCAAATATGTAGGAGTTGGATAAATTGAATGCCTTTTATCAAAATTCCCTGAACTATTATGCAACCAAGGCATAGATAGGAGCTGTTAGGAAACTTAGTGTCAAAAATATCGTTAAGAAGGGATTTGCATCAAGTCATGAAATAATTCTTCCACAAAATTATGATTGGATAATATTATACCTCATCAAAACATAAATTTCAATCAGGAAAACGTCAAACCCATGTCAATTATAAATGAGTAGCAAATAATCCACAATTCGCTTGACTCATAATTTCAAGATTTTTTCCTCACCATTTTGTGCAGTTCAGTTTACTTAACAATCGCTTTAAAATGTTTTCTTTGAACCTCGGAATCACTTGAAAAAATGATCAAGTTATTTTGCGCAATTTTTGCTGCTCAAGCTAAGGATTGGAATACCACTCTTAGCTCTGTTTTCAGTGTTAAAGCTCAGCGTATCTGCCGAGGTAAACGGTTTGTTAGAAAGTTTCACTTACCGAAAGTTGTAATTAATGCTTAAGAAGTATAGGGCGAACACCAATTTTGGGGGTTATTTTAAAAACTAGTGAAAAATTAATTTAAAATTGGAATGAACAAACAAATAAATTTAATCCAAAGCGATTTGGTTAAGATTAGTCAGACGCAATGGCGTAGTGGTTGGAGCGTCTACTTCGCAATTGGCAGACCGGGGGTTCATTCCCCTTGTCGAGTCATACCGAAAAACTTTAAAAAATGGTATCTATAGCTTCCCTGCTTGGCGCTCGGCATTTAGGGGAGGTTGTGGAGAATAAGCCGGCAAGCTCGCTTGTTGTGTCCTTGGGCAAGGCACTTAATGGGACGCCCCACCTTTATGTCGAAGACAGGTGACCCGGAAATAGCAACTCCCAAGCGAGTGCGGACTTACCGTCCAAAACATAGCGATGCATCGCTTTCTCGTGAATGGAGGATAAATATGGCAAATAAAAAAAAATTAGGCCTTTTAGTTGGCTAGTCTAAGCTTAGTACTGTGTGCCTACTTGCCAAAAATCGGCCCTGAGAGAAGTACCATCTAAATACCATTCCCTCCTTAATTAAAAATAATTCTATGCCAATCATATACTCGTAGATCCTTTAGCAAAAACAACCATTATGGAATCATTACTACTGGTACCGCAAGTTTTTTAATTACCCTTGGTCCAGTAGCCTAGGCAATAGCCCAAAAAATTGTTTAAGGAATAGTGAAGGTCACAAAATTGCATCTGATATATCCATATAACTAGTCTGCAAGCATTTTTGACAAAAATTTTCTGATTTTATCGATCAATATCAAATCCAACATATACCGGTAACAGACAGTACAGAAGCCTGCTCTGTCTATTATGCTGCAGTATAATTTAGATTTACAACTTTTTAGTAGTTTGCAACTAAATATACCCTATAAGTTGCACATTACAACTCATCATTCTCAAATACGCTGATTAATAGAACATGAAACTCTAACAGAAGCCGGCTACAAACAAACCTGCATGTTTAGCCTATAAATTTAGCCAAACTAGCAGCAATAACAAGCAAACTTTAGCACCTCTTATCTTACTTTGTCTTTAGATTCATTCCACAACATCGGTAAAACAACATATATATCGTTGATTTAACAACTGTCTAGTTTTTTCATTTAATTTGCAAAAAATCATATCACTCCTATTCAATTCGGTGCAAAATCATTCAAAGAGGTCAGTTATTTTTTTGAAAGCGCATTTTGATGACTTTTGACTACGTGCGTGAAGCTTTCCTACATAGAGCATCAGTGACGTGCAGTGAGGCTTTTGGTTGGTGAGGCACAAATAATTTTTAATCATCAACAAAAAACAGTTACCTACTAAATAAAATGAAAACTTGCATGCTTTCAATTTTATTTAAAAATAAAATACATTCGCCAATCCATTTGGACAAAAATATTTATGACGTTGTTGTAGAAATTCTCTTTATTTTGTCGCAACTTTTGTGGTCGCTCCTTCTCAACTGCGATTATTGCCAACGATGAGGGCGCTTTTTTTCAGTTCGATTTCTATTATACGTTTTGATCCTCTTTAATGCAGAAAAAGATCTTTCCACTGATGATGTTGTAGTGGATACCGTGAGCACTAGCCTCAGTAACTTTATCGCCTTTGGAACTGTCTAAATTAAATCGTTCTGGTACAAAAAACGGAGAAGTTGTGCTGGAGTTTTACATTCATTTCTAACCGTTTGTGAGCTGTAGAGTCCAATGAGATCTGCCTTTAGTTTTACCCAGTCAAAAAATTTAGCATACTTTTCTGACAGGCTCTGTAATTTGGTGTCATCAAACTCTTGAGCCATTTCGGAAAATTTTGAACAATCGACCAAACCCAGAAAGGACAGTTCACTGAAATTTTCAAACCTCAATTTTAGTTGAACAATAATATCATCCAAAATATTGTAAAATGTTTGTTTTCTTTTGTCTTTTATTTGACGCATGTCGCCGATGTCAGTAAGATCAAAAGTTGGACATTTCTGCTCAAATTGGTGATAGAAACTGTCAAACTCTGGTCTCTGTCGCTCAGCATAATCGATCGTGTCGCTTATTTGCGTGCAGCAAAATGCAATCTCCATTAATTTGTCTTGCAGCACTCTGAACAACGCATCAGTCATATTAAAATTTTCTTCACAAGCCATAATCAAAAAGCAGGTATTCGTCTTTAAGAGCAACCGCTCAAATCCAGCTGCCTTCGTTACCGAATCATTGTCCCACTTGTCTTCAGCGTCACCAATAACACGGAAAACCATAAGTAAATCAGAGTAGTACATCCCGACAGTTTGCAACAATCTTGAATTTGAGCTCCATCTTGTGGGTGATGCCCTTGGCAAACGACGCTTCACAACATTATCCAATAAGTGAGTGCGTTTAGTGGATTTACTGCGAAATGCACTTTAACCTTCAAGCGTATTAAAAAATGCTTTACACTTAGGCATACACTTTGCTGAATGTAAGAGCACCAAGTTCAGTTTGTGGGTATAACAATGCAAAAACATTGCTTTGGGCACATCTTTCTCTATCTTGGCTTGCACCCCATTCAATTCAGATGATATTGCAGATGCTCCGTCATAAGTCTGCGCTACCAGCTTTTCTACAGAGCTGAACTATTGTTATATTCCCTAGACATATTGAGCTATTGCAGAAGCTCGTCTGCCATCACTTACATCATCAAACCCAAAAAAAGCTTCTTTGACTACATATGAAGCCTCACATACATGACGAAAAATAATAGAAATCTGGGCCTTTTGCGTAACATCTGTCGTCTCGTCAACTTCTACAGCAACAAAGGAGGCTTTATTTATATTTTTTCTAATATCAGTTCGAATAACCTCTGCCACTGCTTCAATTATATCGTTCAGTATTTGATTGGACAAATCAGAAAACGCTGCGGAAGTCTCCAAATGACGAGAAATTCTTTCATCTCTTTCATCAAAAACGTAAATAAGTTCGACGTAATTGCCATGATTAAACGAGGTCGCACTCTTATTGTTTCCACGAAAGGCCAACTCTTGATTAGCTAGGTAGTATGTTCCATTATTGAGAACCTTTAAAATTTCTCGGTTTTATTTAACTTGGGTTGTGAAGGCTGATAATAAGTCTCTGCTATTCATTTGAGGCCAAGTCAATTCTTGAAGTTACAAACGTTTTGAAAGAAATTTGATTTTGGATGTGAATATTGGATTTCTCACGCTTGCTAAGACTTCTCGGCAAATTCTTCAAGTCACAAAATCCAGTTTTAGTCCAAACATTGTCATTGTTGAGAACAAGAAACAGTAATAGCAGAAAAGACGATTTCTTAAAGCACATTCACACAGCCATTCCTTTCTTGTGTACCACTCCTTATGAAAGGAGCGATTTACCTTTTTTTGTCCAGTTGTCTGAAGCAAATAGGTCAACCTTTCTTTAAAATGCTAACTTTAGATTGAAAGCTTAGTTTTGAAAAGTTTCTTAGCTTCAATATTAAATCTTCCTTCATTATCCTTAAACTTTGAATTTATACTGTAGTCGGAAACTTCTGCAATGCGCTTATTCCAACTTGGCAAGAAAAAATGAATTATGTTTTTCTTTATGACATCAGATTTGAGGCATGCCTCAAATCCCTCTCTATTCACCATAGATTGCCAATGAGAAAAAAGACACACTTCATTCAGTATACTATGGAGCGCCATTTGTTCACCGCTCATTACACATGTTTTAGGACAACATTTATGACTAAATCAAATGCATTTGTTTAAATGCACAAATCGATTTGATTTAGTCATAAATGTACTGAAAAATAAATGCATTTGTTTAAATGCGCAAATCGATTTGATTTAGTCGTAAATACATATGTCACTCAACCGTATCATTCACATATGTCACTCAACCGTATCGTATTGTTCTTTAAAGAGAATGTATTGCGAATAACACTTTTCCGATAGATTTGGTCATTGGACCATTGCGTGACAGGTTTGCGACAGACTCGTTTGAAATGAGCGACAGGCGCGACATAGTTAAAAATTTTGAAACATGTGGTCTGCAGAAAATTAAACCACCAACAGCAAACGTCCGAGTCTCTTACTACAAGATGTCTGCTGGATAGGATATAGGATGACTGCCGGAAGCAAAAGTGCAACAAAGGCTGTATAGATTAATGCTGTAAGTCAATGAACTCAGTCTGCCAGTTTCTTGCAGAAAATAATGGTACTTATGAAAGACTTTAAGTCCAAGATAGGCTAAGCTAGCGTACCGGTTGTTGTTTAAGGTAATCTGCCTCAAGACATGTCTCATAACATTATTTTAATGTCATGGTGTTGCGTTAAGATACTGAGGTGGATGTCCTGTTAAAAATGATTCCAATGTTCTGTTTACGAATTCAGCACAATTAAAGATGTAAGAAATATTGACCCAACCAAATCCAGAGAAATTTAAAATCCCTAATTATTTACTTAGAAGATTTATGTTGTCGAATTTAGCCAAGAGTTTAAATAATAATATATCATCTGTTACTGCCGTATGATGGCAGTAAGAACTCAGTGTTTTGTTTTGACTCGCTATCATTATCTTAATTTGCGGCGCTGGTAATTGTGTTAGTTTTAGGCGTAATTTTGTTTCAAACCTCTTGCTTCTTTATTTCCAAATTCTACCAAACGACAATTCAACAGAATCAAGAAAGGACTAGAGTATTTTCGGATCGTGTAATGAAGTTTATAATTTGTTGTTTAGAATTTCAAAATTTAAATGTATTAATTTGTGCTAATGCAATTAACTCCAAATTGAACGAAGTGTCACAATTGCCAGTAAGTTCGTTGTTTTTGTTAATTTATGATTAGTTGTTTATTTTGTTTTTTCATAGATAACGGTCTTACAATATACCTCAAACACCACAAAGTATTGTGAGATCAGTCTTGAGGCAGTGAAGCTTCGGAAACACCCATGTGACGGTAACCAACTGCAATCGCCGTCACATGTTAGTTATTGGCAATTCGCGCAAATCAAGAAGATTCATCAAATAAATGCACACGAGGTCAAAGAATAAAAAATCCACCACAACGAATCCAAAGATGCTTGAGGAGGATAGTTCACATGCAAGCGTGTACGATAAACCAATGCATCCTGGCGCACTCAAATCTAATGCGTCTTCACAAGAAGTGGTCCCATTTTCAAAAGACGTCGCCCTAACCCCAGTGTCAAGGCAGGGGACAAGCGAATCACTTCAACTAAACCAATCTATTGTCGCATTACAGCCAAGCGCTACGGATGCAAGCAACAGTCGTATTCACTCGAACTATCCAACTTCAAGTATTCAAGATCCAAATATGCGGAGTGCTGACTCCATTGTTATCAACTCAAGTCCAAATTCTGTTGCTAAGAAAATAACAAATACAAATGATGATGTCCGAACGAAAACGTCATCCTCCGTTCATTCGAGTGGCAGTCGCTCCAGCACGAGTTCGCGTTCAAGCGCCAAATCAAAGAGGGCGGTGCTTATGGCCCGCTTACAAGCTCAAGCTGAAATTAACGCTCTAGAAGAGCAACAAGCCAAACGACGTTTTGACTATGAACAAAAACTTCTTGAACAAACTCGTCTCCGAGAAGAACAAGAGCTCAAGTTTCAACATCAGCTCACGGAGGCCAAACTTCGCGCGCAATTAAATGAAACCATCGCACAGATGCAAGCAGAAGAGGAAAAGACGGACCCTTTCAACAATCCAACATCCTCAACACAATTAATTGCGGACAATGTGAGTAACATGTTTCGTACTTCTTTTGTAAACGAAAATTACGCCGGTCCGTCTATTAATATTTTGCCTGCAAACGTTAGCAGCTCAATGATTAACCGATCTACAGAGTGTAGTAATAAGCTCAATCCAATACAAGACCCCGTATATAATGTTGCGCATGCAAGCAGTGCGGACCCAAAAAATAGAAGCTACAAAAACGTTGAATTCAACCTCTTACCACCCGCCTCCAATGGTGCCCAAACCTTCAAACCCTCTAATTGTTTAAGTCATAGCACTAATAGGGAGGGATACCCTTTATCTCATGCACGCACGTCAGCTCAGATTTGTAAAGCACCCCGGCCTAATAAATGTTTTTCTGCGCAACCTCAAGCGTATACTAATCAATCGTTTCGCATTATGCCTGAAAACAACGACTTTGATTCCACTAACTGGCAATCAGCCCCTGAAATAATCACCAGTGCTCCTAATGATGCCACGACCTCTTGTAATATGAGATTTAATGCTAACGGCTCTGTAAATCCCTCCGGGAGAGCCCCAGATTGGCAGCCTGCCATGCCCGCATTAGAACCACTCATCTTTGAAGGCAATCCTGCCAATTATTGTAGTTTCGTTGATTCCTTTGATGCTCTAATATCTTATAACGTCCCAGAGCCCAAAGGGAAACTCTTCTATCTTTTGCGATACACATCTGGCTCGGCAAATGCTTTAGTGAAGGGCTGCCAATATTTACCGGCCGACCAAGGGTATGCTGAAGCACGCAAACTGCTTCAGCAAACATATGGTCAGAAATTTCAAATCGCCAAGGCATGCATCGATTCCATTGTTAATGGCCCGCCACTGCATTACCAAGACAAAGCTTCCCTAGTCAAATTTTCTGCCGAGTTAAAATCCTGCGTCAACACTCTGAGTGGAATGAATTATCTCCATAAAATGGATAACATCGACGTATTAAATAAAATATCCAAGCGTCTGCCCAGCGCATGGGTTAACGGCTGGCAAGCAGAAGTCGATAATGTTTTTCACGTTAGAATGGAAGAAGTCAGTATAAAACACTTAACTGATTACGTGTCGTTGCGTACTCGACAATGCACAAACTTTGCCAACGACTGGTCGCAGGTAAAATCCCGGCTGAACAACCCACCTATAAATAAACGTGAAAAGGCCTCGTTTGCTACACAAGTTAACATCGAGAAAAAAATGTGCAGAATATTCGAAGGTCCACATTTCTTAAATCAATGCAAGCGTTTCAGAAAGCTCGATTACGATGCTCGTAAGTCATTTGTGATTAAAGCCAAACTTTGCTGGTCATGTCTCGAACCCGATCATTTGTCAAAATCTTGTCCTCGTACTAAACCATGCTTGAAACAAGATTGTAACGGGCGCCACACTACTCTTTTGCACCCGCCGAATTTAAGTAATTAAAGTAACACACCTGCTGAAAGGAATAGGGGCGAAAATACCACTGCCATAGCCAAGGTCTCCAGTGCATTCGTTGGCTCAGATTCTTTAATAAGCGGTTTTTTACCAGTAGTTCCTGTCAAGATTCGCTGTACCAAGTCAAACGAATTCATTACCACCCGTGCGCTGCTTGATAACGGAAGCACAAGCTCGTTTATTTCGGAAAGCTTAATCAAAGCCTTACAAGCAAAGAACTTTTCCGTGATCAATGTTTCTACCGCTACCATTAATCAAGTTCAAACCACGCACAAAGCAAAGGTTATCAATGGCCTACAAATTAGCGATCTTACCCAATCCAACTTTTTTCAATTGAATCCTACGCTTTCCATCAACTCTATTCCAGTCGGGAAAGATGATATCCCAACTCAAGAAGACGTTAATCAATTTCTTGAATTTAAGGATGTTTATATTCCATTGATGGACGAAGAGGTCGGCCTACTGATCGGTAACGACAATGCCCCGGTAATGCAACCACTTGAAGTCATAAATACTGACGCCGGTTACTACGCGATTAAAACTCCGGTGGGGTGGACAATTAATTGTCCAAAGAAAAACAAGGTTTATCCAAAATTGAACAAAACGTTTTTGGTCAGATTAAATAATCATCCAATGTGCACCTTGTGTACCGACGTTGTTGACACCAACATTAACAACAATCAACTATCAAGAGACCAAACTCGCTTTTTGAATTTCGTTTCGACCTCGATTCGCCATCTTGACAATCAGCATTATGAAATCGCTTTGCCTGTGCGCAATTCTGAGATTCAATTGCCTTTAAATAGAACTATGGCAGAACAACGAGCTTGCTATCCGAAGCGTAAGTTTTTGAAAAACCCTGCCTTTTTTGAGCATTACAAAACCTTCGTCAATGACATGCTCGTCAACAACTATGTCGAAAGGGTAGAAGGTGTGAATGGCCCGCCTGGTATAACGTGGTACATTCCGCACCATGGAGTGTATCATCCCAATAAACCACAAAAAATCAGAGTTGTGTTTGACTGTTCCGCCAAATACAAGGGAATTTCCCTTAATGATACTTTATTACCTGGACCTGATATCACAAACAAACTGTTTGGCGTGCTTATTCGATTTCGCAGTGAAGTCATCGCAATCGAAGGAGATATTAAAAGCATGTTTCATCAAATTCAAATTTCCCCGTGTGACAGAGATAAACTCCGATTTCTGTGGTGGGAGAATGGTGAGCATAGTAACGCGCTAATCGAGCACCGAATGTGTGTATCTGTTCAGCACCGTATGCTCTCCGGGCTGTGCCAATTTTGCACTCAAACAAACAGCTCTAAACTTCAAAGACAATTTTGATCACAATGCTGTTGACGTAGTGAACGACTGCTTTCACGTTGACTTTAATCCTGCCGATCACGCATCTCGTTGCTTATCAATAAAGAATTTTTTAAACTGCGCCCAATGGAAAGCTTGTCCAACATTCCAAATGTCTCCTGAAAGCTGTTGGCCAGAACAGCCGACATTTATTCTTCCTTTCTGCTTTCCTGCAGACGACCCAGGGATTAAAAAAGGTAACGTCCCTTGCTTTCTCTCATCTGTACATACACATTTCCTAGATGACCTTTTTGACAAATATTCGTCCTGGTTTAAAATTCTAAAAGTTTGCGCATGGGTCTTTCGTTTTGTAACTGCACTCAAGTCTCGAGTTAACCAAACAAAATGGTCTGGCCATTCTTGTGGCCTCTCATTGGGAGATGTCGTGGTGGTTGATGAACCCGCATTACCTCGGAATGCTTGGCTCACGGGTCCTGTCGCACAAACATTTCCAGATTCGAATGGCCTGGTTCGCACCGCCGGCATACAAACGAAACATTCTATCATTACGCGCCCAATCACAAAACTATGCGTAATTGTCCCAAACGATAAAAACTAGGCATTCATGTGTATATATTTGATGTATGTATTTGCATTTATGTGTGAATATTTGAAGTAATTTAAGTCTTGTTAAATTAGAATATTCGTTTGTTACTTAAGCGTGTTGACTCCTAAAGCATTCACCACAGCTTAACGGGGTGGGGATGTTACTGCCGTATGATGGCAGTAAGAACTCAGTGTTTTGTTTTGACTCGCTATCATTATCTTAATTTGCGGCGCTGGTAATTGTGTTAGTTTCAGGCGTAATTTTGTTTCAAACCTCTTGCTTCTTTATTTCCAAATTCTACCAAACGACAATTCAACAGAATCAAGAAAGGACTAGAGTATTTTCGGATCGTGTAATGAAGTTTATAATTTGTTGTTTAGAATTTCAAAATTTAAATGTATTAATTTGTGCTAATGCAATTAACTCCAAATTGAACGAAATGTCACAATTGCCAGTAAGTTCGTTGTTTTTGTTAATTTATGATTAGTTGTTTATTTTGTTTTTTCATAGATAACGGTCTTACAATATACCTCAAACACCACAAAGTATTGTGAGATCAGTCTTGAGGCAGTGAAGCTTCGGAAAAACACCCATGTGACGGTAACCAACTGCAATCGCCGTCAGTAGAGGAAAAGTTTGGCGAATGGTAAATCGCTCAAAGATGTTGTAGCATATATAAATATATTCATAAAAAGACTGCGAGTTCAGCACTTATAGTTACATTGCATGTAGCATGGTCGAAACGAGTCGGCATTTACAGTAAATTGATCAAACAAGATGATAAAAAAATATACATAATTAGTCTTTCATAAGTACCATTATTTTCTGCAAGAAACTGGCAGACTGAGTTCATTGACTTACAGCATTAATCTATACAGCCTTTGTTGCACTTTTGCTTCCGGCAGTCATCCTATATCCTATCCAGCAGACATCTTGTAGTAAGAGACTCGGACGTTTGCTGTTGGTGGTTTAATTTTCTGCAGACCACATGTTTCAAAATTTTTAACTATGTCGCGCCTGTCGCTCATTTCAAACGAGTCTGTCGCAAACCTGTCACGCAATGGTCCAATGACCAAATCTATCGGAAAAGTGTTATTCGCAATACATTCTCTTTAAAGAACAATACGATACGGTTGAGTGACATATGTGAATGATACGGTTGAGTGACATATGTATTTACGACTAAATCAAATCGATTTGCGCATTTAAACAAATGCATTTATTTTTCAGTACATTTATGACTAAATCAAATCGATTTGTGCATTTAAACAAATGCATTTGATTTAGTCATAAATGTTGTCCTAAAACATGTGTAATGAGCGGTGAACAAATGGCGCTCCATAGTATACGGAACTTTTAGTGTTTGAAAAGAGGCAACCTTGTCGGTGTCGCATTTCTCCTATATCAGCAATTTTGACCACAAAAATGAGTCATTGGCATAACAACGATTGTAAATTACTGTTTGGCTGTATAAAAGGCAACAACAAAATCGGTGCTTGAAAATAATTTTGAGAAAAAAAACACAAATCACATCAATAAAAAAACCAACAATGTTATAGTTTTTACTAAATTTGCAAATAGTATTATCCTTCAGTAATCATCATTACAGGTGAGGCACTGCCTCACCTGCCGCCCCTAACTGCGCGTAGTTGTAGAGCACATCAAGTCGTAAAAGTGTTTTAAAGAATTGTAAACCTAGGCAATACTGTGGCCTAGATGACTATGTTGTCAATCCAGAACTGGATTGACTTCTGTACAATCTATCATATGATTCAATTAATATTGATGAGTAAAATCAATATTCCTTTAAATTATTTGTCAAAAAATTTGTAGGTCAATGACATTGACATATTAGATGCAATTTTTTGACCTTCATTATTTCTCAAACAATTTGGTTTGGACTGTTACCTGGACTGCTGGACCCATTAAAAGGTAATTAAAAACTTACCGTACCAGCAGGAATGAACAGATAATGGTTGATTTTGCTAATGTGTCTACGGGTGCCTAAAGATGTGGTTGTTTTTTATAAAAAAAGGTGCAAATGATATTTAGGTGGCATTTTTCTTCGGGCAAGTGTTTGGCAAATAAACTCATTGAACTGAAGTTGGACTCGCAAACTGAAAGGCCTAATCTCAACCAAGTCACTTTCATTAAGTATATATTTGTTTCTGAGCAGTAGCTGGTATAAATTTTCTTTAACATTTAATTAAACTTTTATTTGTTGTCAAATAATCTCAGAAGTTAATGCTCACTCTATTCCTTTTTATCACAGCTTATAGGTTTTGAACTGACAACTTTTTGTCATATGCAACCTTTCCATAAAAGAGCGTTTTTTATTACTTGTTTGATAACCCAGAATTATTTAATTTACACAGCAAGAACAGTAACATTTTTTACAAGAATGGCATTACGGTAATTTTTAATTTTTGCCCATTCCTTCTTTCCGTCGCAAATTTTCTTAATATCCGCTATTTCTTTATTTTATAGCTACCTGACTCTGCGTTACAAGGCGATGCGTGCGATCAGCATAGCCACTCCTAGCAAAATTTTCCAAGATCTTGAGAAGTTACTACCTACGGTGCATAGGGATCTAGGGAATTATTTTTTGAATTGACTAGTCTTGGGAAATGACAGTATTGGCTTGTTTTGAGGCTAAATTTACAAAATTTGTTCAGTTCAACTTCAGATCAAGATTTTTTCGATTAGCAGTGACTAGAATTGTTGGGTGGTTATAAATAGGCATAATACTCAGGTTCTGGCATAGTAGATATAGCACAGGCATAGTAGACATAGTACACAGATACATGCATAATAGATAGGCTTACCATACTTCCCGTTTTTCAGGCCTTGTCGCAGTCAAACGATTAAAAGTTTTGGTTTTTCACTCAGTCAGCCAGCATAGCTAGAACTACAGTATTTAAACTCTGTCCCGGTAAGTGAAGGCGTTATGGCAAGAAACTCTAGCTCGATGACGATTTGGGCCGAAAGTGACCTTAAAGGAGCAGCAAATCAGGTGTTGAACTTTTCTTTTTATATTTTTTGAAGGACACCCCTGTTATGGGCAGAATTTAAGCGAAATTGCACCTGAAATGATGATGAACTCCAAAAAAAAATCAACCCCTGATTTGCTGCCCCTAAGTGTGCCCCAGACTTTGCCTTGTCACCCATAGTAGTGTTGTCCTCAAGCATCCCGTTTTTAGTCACCAAAACATGGTAAGCCTAATAGTAGACATAGTAACAGCATGATAGATGTGCATACGCATAAGTCAGTAATGGCAGGGGTTGATTTAGATTGTTATCATTGACCCTGGAAAAAGTATTAATTATTTGCCATTAATTCCAACAGCAGCAAAATGAAACTGTTTCTAGGAATCTGTGTGAAGAAACCTGCTTGAAATCTGTACTATGTCTATTATGTCTGTACTATGCTTGCTATGCCTGTTTAGTACTATTGATAATTGAGTGTCAGTAGGACAAACACTTTTCATAGGCAGTGGCTATTTTGCATCAATGGCATTTTACTCTTAGAGGCTATTTTGACATGAGTTGTTTGTGATTGGTCAATCTTAATGACTTATTAAACATGTGACTTATGATCGTTCCTGATTGGTCAATTTTAATAACTAATTAAAAAAATTATACACCCCCCATAGTATTCACTC
Organism: Trididemnum clinides; assembly: GCA_963675345.1. Lineage (NCBI taxonomy): Eukaryota > Metazoa > Chordata > Ascidiacea > Aplousobranchia > Didemnidae > Trididemnum > Trididemnum clinides. The sequence goes on along the minus strand of OY776289.1, from coordinate 35,388,141 downwards.
CCTCACCCTGTACACACTCCCTTCCAGTATACACTACCTTGTACATTCACACTCTGCACGTGCCTCTCCCAGTGCCCAGCTGGCTGAGATTCAAACCTGCAACAATAGCAATTCAAGACCAGTGCACTATTCACTACACCACAGTGTCACTAGCAGAACTGTAGCAATTATGGCAATATAAACACTCGTGAATGATTTTGGAAAAATAATTACCAAGGGTAAAATGCTGTCAACTGCAAAATAGTCCCTTCCTTTTTCATATTTTTGCTCCTCTGTCTATCATTTTTTGTTATAAATTTTATAGATGTAGCTTACTGGATGGTAAGAAGTGATGCATAACCGAACAAATTTGTTAAGCCTGAGCTACAGGCAGCTGAACTAGCACCTAAAAAAATAAAAACAAGTATTCAAAAAATGATGCATCTCTGCCCACTTAGTACCTTAGTTTTCCAAAAATGCTATGTGAAAATAACTGGTACTGATGAGATTAATCATTAGTATTATTGACAAAGTAGTGTAAGCAGCCACTGGTGCCAGTGTTATTCAAATGTTCAGCTTATGATAGCTTTGGATTTTAAGTGTTCATAACTTTGGAAAATAATCCAGCTAGGACTTTTTTCTTTGGTGGCCATCATCAGGCCTTGTTAATGATCTTAAAAGTGGAGCATGTCACAGTAGATATGCCTATGCTATTGTAAATACTGACAGTGCATACAAAAGTCAATCCCAGAACATCAAAATTTAGTTCTGAAAGCACTTGATGTTTGTAAAAAGTCTTTGCGACAAGTGTACTTTTAATGAGTGTATTGGCATATTAGTGACAACAATCCATGTGTTAGTAAAGATGTGTAGGATGTTTTTTGGCTTCATTTGCCTTCATTTTTAATGGCATTTGTTGTTCAATAACAATATTAGTAATGGCTATGTATGTACAGTTTTAGGTGTAGAATTTTGATTTTTCAAAGTACATGATCCAAGATTGCATCTGATTAATTAAATTTGATATTTTTTTCCAAGGTTTAAATTACAAACTGCTGTTTGCAAATGATGTTCTAGGTTTTGTCCTGGTGTTTTTACCAACCTGGAGAGATGTCTAGAAATTTTGCAACTTCAGAGCTTGTGAATTTGTAAATTCAAGAGTTGCAACACTGCCTGTGTTAGCTTGTGTCTCTGTGACTAGATTTATGCCTTTTTAAACAACATTTTTATGGTTAATGGTTTTTGTCCATCATCATTTGAAAACCATAATGTTAAGTAATTTTCATTGTCAACTTACCTTAGAGATAAGTTTTTACCAGATTATCAGTATATTTTTCTATAGCTTTGTCAATAGATCTATCAGCTACTCTTCAGAAATTTAGTTTGTATCGGCTTTGTAACATTGTAGATTCTTTTGTCCTATGCTTCAGATATTTGGGTTTAGTCCAAGGTAGCCTCAGAAAAAAGGTTGTAAGGATACAAAATAAAATAGCAAAACTATATGCTAAAAAAATATTGCTAAGCTCTTGCATGTTTTCAAAATTTACAAATAACTACCATTATGCTAGCCCACAAAAATGTTTCAACTGATGCAAAGCCAGGGAGTATCTAAAGGATTCAACTAAAGTGTGTAAATTTTACCAATGTTATCCCAATTCTATCCACCATCTACAATTCAAAGGAATTTTTGTGTTTCATTCATATTCATTTCACTGGGTTGCTTATTGTGATTTTGCTGTTTAGTGCTACTGAAGAGCCATTAAGTTATCAAGTCAAGATATTTCTCAACTTCCTGGCTATTGCAGAAAAAAGCGCAAATAACTTGGGAGTTGATTTTTTATCTTTAAACTGTTAAATCAGTTGATATTTGTAAGTTTTGTTTATTAAACAGTTAAAACCTGAAAATGATTTAATCTGGTTTGATCTGGCTAAGCAATTGAGTCTGATAGATCAAGATCAAAGTTAATAGATTTAATTAATTAATTAATTAGTGAGATTTATTTTAATCTTATGAAAAATGAAAACAAATATTAATCCACCTATTCTACACTTACGGTTAAGTCTGTGAGTGGGATTCCGCTTATAGTATCCCATCACTTCACAAACAGGCCAGGCAAAACAACTAGGGTATGGTAAAAAATTAAACCATGTAGGCAGCAACACAAAAGCACCTTATTTATGCGACTTTAAGCCACATTTTTTGTGCAAAAAAGTCTTCACCTAACCATAAGTGCCACTCAGATATGAGGAACCAAGGATGAGAACAAAAACTTGTTTTGCTGTGTAAGATAGCTGGAAGGTCTATGCCTACATATAAAGCGAAAGAGAAATGTTGTTTTCCTGTATTATTTCATTTAATTATGTGCTGTCAATGCAAGGCAAAGAGCTATGAGATAATGTGTAGGCTTGCTTGCTATTTTTTTCTTTTTGTAAGAAATGTCTGCTAGAAAAAAGATTGCCAAAACAACTGTGTTGTGTTGCACTTATCATTGCTCATAATTGTGCTGTTATGAATTACTTAGAAATGCGATTCAGAAATTGTAAACAATCTATTATGCAACCTACCTTAACAATACGGTTATAAAAATTTTGTATAATTTTTTTCATCACAAATAGAGTGTAAATTGTACATGCGTGATTATGGTAACTACACCAAGGTAGAATTAAAATTTAACAAAATATAGCTACATACAGAGCAGAATAGTAAAAGGAGTAGTTAATTAATAAAGCACATGCACTCTTAGATAAATACGACAAAGGCATATGATCTGTGATGAGTTTAGAAATAATAATTAAATTTATAGATATTGTCTGATCATTGTACCTAAACAGTTACACTAACACAAAAAATTGCTGGATTTTTTTGAAAAACACTAAGTAATATAAGAATTGTGCAAAGTGAAACTATTTAGGCAGTGCAAGCAATTAGCAGATAAAGCAGTGCTCTGCCCTTTTCATGTTTCAGTTAAACCCTTGCCTATGCCGTCTGTTTTGCCTTATTGAAAGGACCCCAAAGTTGCTAATGTTACCCACACAATTTGTGTTTGTGTGTGGCAGTGATCAAGTGTCTTTAAGCTGTGTAGTGGATAGGATATGTCATGGGTATCAAATATTCAAGCCATTACTGAATTTTATGGTTATCTTGAATATAATTTAAAAATTTAGCTCAATAATTGTGTTCTGTAGTTTTTAAAGCGTATTTCTGGTAGTTTTCACCGTTAAGTGATGACAGCAACTTTTAAATGATAATTCACACATTAATTGCTACATAGTGTCTGAAATTTTTACTCTTTATATCTTGGAAACTACATTAGATGGAAAGCTCAAATTTAGTTTGCACCCTTGTTTCAGAATTATCACCATCATAGAAAAATTGAAAAATCCAACATACATGATGCCTATTTTACATTATTTGCAAAATCTGAAAAGAATGACTTGACAATGTATTGTTTCTATGAAGTAATTCCAGTCAAATTGATTGCTCTAAAAAGACCGATTAAGTTGTTGGAAAGATATATTTTAGCATTTTGAAATATAGAAGTTTTTAGTGAATATAATGAAATGATTTGGTAAAATGTTGTCAACCATTTGTGTAATCAGTTGCTATACATACAGGGTGTCCATGAATTAAGGCAACGATCCTTTTATTTTTTGGATTTTTTGGAGTATGTCTCTTTTGCTACTTGTTTCTATCATTTTTTTCACAGCCTAAAAAATCTCTACTGCCTCTAGTGGCCATTTACTTAGATTAGCACGTGGTCTTTGCTTAGGTTGTGAACGTAGAAAAACGTTTGACTGAAGTCAGATCGTTAGTAATTTTTGCTTGTTAGTATTGCGGTTTGTTTCTAGTGAAGATGGCCAAGCATAAAGGTGATAAGCTAACACTGGACGAAGTAGAAGATTTGATTGAAGAGGGTGTTTTGAGCGTAGACGAAGAATCAGAATGTTCAGAGGATGAAGATTTTGAGCCAGTCTCCAGCAATTTGCCTTCATCGTCTGAGAGTTCAGAGGAATCAAGCGATGACAGTTCTGATGAAGACAATGAACTGCACACAGAAATCGCTAATTGGACTGGTCGCAATGGCACATATTGGAGATCGGATACCCCTCCTCCAAGTAGTACCCCAAGGCATAATATTATGCATGAACAGCCAGGCCCTAAACGGCCTGTGATAGCAAATTCTCCATCCAATGCATTAGAACTGTTTTTATCAGAAGAGATTCTGGATGAGGTGTGTAAATGCACAAACTTGGAAGGAAGGAGAGTGGCGAGTAGTAGAAGAAAGCGGTGGAACAATGTATCTAAGGAAGAACTTCTAGCTTATTTTGGGCTTGTACTTCTTGCTGGCTCTGAAAAGCAGTGGGACGTATCAACACGCGAGTTGTTTGGGAATGACTTCTCAAACCCTATGTACAAGGCAACCATGTCTGTAGAAAGATTCGAAGACATCCGTCGCTTTTTGAGGTTTGATGACAAAAGAACAAGAGAATTCCGCCTGCAGACAGACCACATGGCAGCATTTAGATATATTTGGGAACTTTTTATTTCAAACTGCAAAAAATGGTACAGTCCACACGAATGTGTTACTATTGATGAGCAACTGGTGGCTTTCAAGGGACGATGTAGATTTCTTCAGTATATTCCAACCAAGCCAGGAAAATACGGCATAAAAATCTTCTAGTTATGTGATTCGATAACAAACTATGGCTTCAACGGAAGTGTTTATACTGGTAGACAACTAGGTGAGGAAGTGAAGAGAAACGTGGGTATTGTGCATGAACTGTGCTCCCCTTTGCAGCACAGTGGTCGCAACGTAACCGCAGACAACTTTTTCACAAGCGTGCAATTGGCTGAATCCCTGCTGAACAAAAACCTAACATTAGTTGGGACCCTTCAACAAAATAAACCGGATATACCCCCAATTATGAAAGCAAGTATAAGTCGGGAACAGTACAGCACTGAGTTTGGCTTCAAGGGTAACACGACTATGGTAAGCTATGTACCAAAGAAAGGAAAGGCGGTTATAATGCTGAGTACTATGCATCATGACAAAGCTATTGATGAAGGCAGTTCAAAGAAAAAGCCAGAGGTAATAAAATACTACAATTATACCAAAGCAGGAGTGGACACCTTCGACGAAATGATTCGCACATATAGTTGCAAGCGGCAGACAAAAAGATGGCCAGTACTGATGTGGTACAATTTGCTGGATGTTGCTGCGCTAAATGCTTTCCTCATCTTTTCAACACAGAATCCGGAATTTGAAGTAGGAAAGACCCACAAGCGAAGATTGTTTCTGCGAAATCTTGCAAAGGAATTGGTAATTCCACAAATGAGAAGGCGACTGAGAGTGACTACAAACCTACGGTCAACTGTACTTGTGGCAATGGAACGATGCGGGGTCAGAAGAGAAGAAAATGTAGGCACTGTTTGCGAGACACCTGTAACCAAGCGAAAACGTTGCCACTATTGTCCTTCGAAAAAAGATCGTAAAAGTGCTATGGTATGCAAGAAATGTAACAAAAACGTGTGTAAGGAACATAGTCATGTCGTTTGTAACAATTGTCTGTCTTCTTATTTTAGTACGTACATGTCTCCAGAGTGAGTTTTGGATTTGATTTTCTTTCTGATTTTGTACATAAAGTTATACACTGGAACCAAAATACATAAAACATACTTCTACAATACTGTACTTTGAGTGTGAATGCTCCAATATATACCAACAATCACAACCGCGAATGAAAATATACTCCTTTAGAACAGGTGGGCCTCGCAGGCCCGGTTTCTGTATTGGTGGGTGTTCATAGGTTCCTGCATCTAAGGGTTAAACATCCTAACAATTTTCCAAACTGTTGAACGATTCATTTTCAGCCGTTTTGCAATTTCAACATTAGTTTCACCAATTTCGTGAAGCTTGATAACTGTTTTTCGATTTACAGCCATCTTAATACTAATTTTAGAAAAATTTCATATATATCTGAAAATAAGTACAGAGTTTAAGCTTTAAAATGGTAAAATGTTTTGTGAAAAAAAAGCAACTTTTAATGCCCTTAATTTAACCGGAAAGTTGGTTGCCTTAATTCATGAACACCTTGTACATGTACCTTCATATTTGAAATAAGCTTGTCCTGTTGCAGTTAGTTTAAGTCTTATGGCAGTACTTAAGAGCCAAAATCTGACCTAGGTCCTGGTTTACACTTATGGCCTATGTGTTAAAGTGCATGTACACAAATTCAGGTTATTGTGTTAGTTTTGCATTTATTTTGTATGCACTACTGTAGGGGCTACCTTGAAATATCTGTTATCTGATATAAAGTATACGCTAATTTGAAACAGGCATTAATCAAAAATTCATGCTCAATCATTACTTCAAGCAAAAATTGCGGCTAAGTCTAGGAAATTGATGCTTTATAAGCTGGTGAAAATGGCCCACATTAATTGTTGTATATGAAGTTACGTTTTACAAATGATCGTGTACATAAAGGTTGATGTACTCAGTACTCAATCTTCATTTAAATCCGAAAAAATGCGAATTTGCGAAGTTACGCTCAGCGAATTTGCTGTTAAAATGTAACAGAGCATGAAAAAAGTCCGCCTGTTCTTGGTAACTTTTTCAGTTTGTCAAAATTTTTGCGATTTGGCTAGCGAAATTTTCAACCAACTGTTTAATGCGGGGGAAACAGTGAATGGGAATCAAAGGTAGAATCGACGCTTTTTTAAGGCAGTGCAACGTCTGGCGTAATCATCGCGGGGCGGTGACGCAACAGCGAGTGACGGCCACTTAAAATATTGCCCACGCCGTTTCCACACTTCTTTTGTATCACAATTCAACCCCTAAGCGATAAAGATGAAGTAACCCGGCCAGTTTCTATCGTAGCTAAAGAGCAGCAATAGCAAGTAGCTCTCAAACTTCACTTTAACACAAGACATCAGTTTTCGAGGGAAGTTTGAAACTGGAATTGCTTATCATCTTTATGTTTTCTCTACGTTTCCACGCTGATTCAATGGTGCTTGTCAACATAAAAAAAAAGCACATAGCTCTCAGTTTCAGTTTAGCACAAAAACGTCATTTTTTTAGGGAATGGTTCAGTTTTTGTAAATTAGAACCAAATAACCTTCTCTCACGTACTATTTATGAAAGCTAAAAGTAAAAAAGAATACGACTTCAATCCAATTTTAGTTCTAGATTCCCTCCAGATTTTTTTTAAATAAAAAGTAGCTGACTGCAAACTGCTGCGATAGCTTACCAGTCATGATCGAAAAAAGCCTTGAAACGAGAAGAAAAAAAATGTGAAGTGTAGTTTCAATTTCTTAAGCAACATTTTATGTTAAAATCTAGCCTTTTTTTAATTGCTGGAAAGGTAGTTTGCAATACATTAAAATTTGCCTATGACTTTATGGCATTTAAAAAAATTGCCGTTCACTATGTACCGTTTCAAAATTGTCTTTTAATTCAACATTAAAGGTGTATTTAATCTGGTTTTACTATTATAAAGAAAAATTACTAAATAGTAGAAACGAACGTAGGGTTGTGCATTTCGTTCAGAAAACTTTTTCTGAAATGTGATTGTGCGCACGGCTATTGCAGTTTTTCACCTTTACAAAGTGGCGCCGGATTAAGTAGGCGGGGTCACCGGAAATTTATTCCGGGGAGGGCAGCCACCTTGCAAACGCAGTAAACCTAAGTGGTTATACATGAAGAATACATCTTGATATTTTTTGAAGTCAGCCCCTCTCAGTGAAACCATGTAGTTTTATGTAAAGTTTCAAATAGTAGGATTTTAATTTTTTCTACTAGATTTGGTAAGCTACGTTTACCAAATTCGCGCATATTCGCGTCCATAAATTTCTCTATTTCCTTTACTTCGGTCAAGTTTCCAATCTTTTTACAAAGAAAACATTTCATGTATTTGTGATCTCTTGTCGCACATTCGGTAAACTGTTAATGACAACTTAATAAGAGCGAAAAATATTTAGCTAGCTATGTTATTACCACTATCATCGAGGGTTCCGTAAACAAGATCTCAAGCCTAACATCACTTTGGCCAAAATACTTAGTCAGATAATAATGTTGCACTGTTTTTTCGTATCTTGGACAAAAATTCACTCATTTGTTTTCTTGCGTGGTTTGTGAAATTAGTTGACAAGACTCAGTTCAAATTCTAATTTTTTATCAATAGCATTGCTTTCTGAAATACGTTTCATGAAGAAAACAAAACGCATATATGATGACGTCTGCATCGTACAATTTCTTGATTTTCTTCTTTGAAGTTGTGCGGCTTTGGCAAAAAATACTTTCCAATTTTATATCGAAAGTTAACTTGCAATTGCAAAACCCCGTTGTTACATTGATTACGATTGAAAAATTTAACTAGTTAAAATTGCATAATCAAGCAATAGTTGAAGTTAGCAAGTTTTTGTTCTTGTGTCATAGTCGTGGTAACCTGCCTAATATCCCATTATTTCATGAAAGTGATATTTCTCATGCTCATGTCGGGGTTCGGCAAGGGATCGACTTTATTTACATGTACTGTAAGCCAGACATTCTGAAATGCATACAAATTACTCTTGCAAGGGTCGCAGAGTTCGAGTGACCAAATTGAACTTAAATTAACTTGTTAAACAGAAATAGCAAAGTGTTTCGCCACCGCCTTTTAGTAACCGATAGGCCACTTTGTGAACTTTTTAGAGCTCACATGTTCACCGTAATTATTACATCACCGAAGCGCATCGTCACGGTTTTGCTTCTTCCCCTCGCCAATTTTGAAAACTCTGCGCTTACGTCCATACAATTGCTGCTCGGACATGTTTTAAGTCATCTTCGAAGATTTTTGATGCGCTGTTTACTCGAGTTTGTGGTACGAAAGATGCAGCGCAGTAAGCAAGATACAGCTCGCAAGCTGGTGTCTCGATCGGATTAAAAAATTAAGATCATTCGTGAGAGAGATGATGGCCTACATCAGTGATTTTCAATCCGTAGACCATGGTATTCATTGGGCCAGTACTTTGTTTTGCCTTCACATCGAATGAAATTGGAAAACTTTTTCTTGACATGAAATTTACCTTGATAAGGAGCAAACGATTGGGATCTTTTGACGATTTTCAGCAAAAAAACAGAGCCAGTATACTGCTGTACATATTTTAATTAGGACGCTTCGCTAGACGCTGCTAACATTCTCAACCAAAATAGTGCAACCTTGATGACTTTTTTGAGGTACTACATGAAAATAAGAAAAATATATACCCGGGCCACATGCTTCTGTGCATTCCGAAAATGGGCCAAATGCCAAAAACGGTTGAAAAACACTGAACTAGATAAAGAGAGTTATAATTGAACAAAATACGTCTGAGAGAAAAACAAAAGGTCCTGTTATATGAAAGCCAACGTTATCGGCAAACTTTATGGTGAGCAACGTTGGTTTAGTGTATACACTGACTAAATAGCAGTAGGCTATCGCACTTATTTTTCTATACACCTTTGAAATACGTTACTAAGGCTAGTATAACGGTTTGTTTAGCAATGTCTGCAAAAATTTGTCCGGCAATTTTCGTACATTTGCCAGCAATTTCGCACTTGCGCCGGCGGTTACGCACTTACTAAAATCTTAGAGGGAACACTGATTAAGATTGTTATAACTATTAAATTTTTGATTTGAATTACAGGGAAATATTTTGATTAGTCAATTAACTATCTATATTAAAAACAAAAACAATGGCATATCAACCACCTCAAGGTTATGGTGCACCCCCTCAACAACGATATGGTGCTCCTCCCCAGCAAGGCTACGGTGCTCCTCCACAGCAAGGATATGGTGCACCTCCAGCTCAACAATATGGCCAACCTCCTCCCCAACAGTATGGGGGAGGCTATGGACAGCCTGGTTATGGACAACCAATGCAGGTGGGTATGTTCTGATCCGTATATATAATTAGTCTCTTAATGATTTGAAAGCTTTTGTTATGTATTTAGGTCAAATAAAGAGTCAATCTTTATTTTTGCTATGCCTACACTAAATATTTAATTTTTTGCTTTGTTTTTGCACGTTTTTGATATTTAAATTTTGTTTTTGGTACATGTTAAGGTTGTAATTGACTTTAAAAAATGTATGGTCATCTTCACCAGCTCCTCATGTTAACATATTTTTGATGATTTTTATGATGTGAAAACAAATGAGGCTATTAATAGACGTTTTATTCTGTGCTATTAACTTTGTTTTTTATGATTTGTGCTTGATGTTAAACCATCATTTAGATTTAAGCTAGTGCTCGGTATTACAAATCTCAGTTTCAACCCCAATGCAGAAGACTTACGTTAAGCGAATGCTTGAAATCAATGAAATAATCGTCTTTCGTATCCTACACTAGGTTACAAGAACATTCATATAAAACTACCTCAGATATTGTTCACTTGTAGGCTTTGCCGAAATTTGCTAATTTTGTTGTTAATTATCCATAAATTATTCTGATATAGCATAACAATTTTTACTGGAAAACTTGAATTAAAGTTCATCTGATTTTTCTTAATTCTAATTTAATTTGGTTTTATTTTTTTTAGCAACCAAACCTGCAAGAAATATTTGCTCGTGTTGACAGAGATAGAAGTGGTCAAATTACAACAAAGGAACTACAAGAAGCTCTTTCAAATGGTACCTGGAAGCCTTTTAATCCTGAGACTGTTCGACTCATGATTGGTGAGTTGGCCTATTTATAGCTATACCATAAAATTTTTGACTATTTCGTTGCTTGATAAAGTGTTTTTTAATGTGGTAACTGATAAATTTCAACTTGAGTTTTGTACTGGTAACATAAATGTAAATATTCTTTTTGATGAGTCTCAGGAGTGGGAGCAAAAAGAATTCACTGTAAGCTTCATGATCTCCAACTCCATCTGCAACTGCCCATTAACTTTTTTTCACAAACTTCCAGAATGTTTCAACTTTGTGTTGCCTCGAGTTGTCTCCCCAAACAAGGAGCAAGTGAATTGGTAGGGTTACAAAAATGAATAGCTTGTGAGGGTGAACGTTGCCTCTTTTTTCAACAAGCCCCTATGTCAAAGACTTTAGACGATTTATTTGGTTAAGTATCTCTTGTTCAGAGAAATGTAATAAATTGCAATTCCCTTTTGTGTCATCGTGTAATTACTGTGACTGATGGTGGTAAGCAGCTTAATGTATGAATAATGCTAATGTATTTCTGTTGCTTTTTCTTTTGTTTACATTCTAATCTGTGACACTTTCTCTAAAAATTTTCTGATGCAATTACAATGGAAATCACTAAAATGTGTGTTATGTGTAATACTTTTAACAAAGGTATCAACATTTTTTAACACTACTTGAACCACCATAAAGCTCATTAAATTTATTGTTTTTGGCTAAATTTTTCAAATTCTTTCCATGCATGTGCATTCCCTCCTAGTTTTTGACAGCTTGTTTTGTGCCCAAATTTTTGACAATGAACTAGACAACTGATATGCTGCCTAAATTTTCGTGCAAAACAAACATGAAAATTTTTTATCTTAGTATGTTAGTTAATTCAATCTATAAACCCATGTTGGCGTGCGCTCAGTACATGATCTATTTACTGAATACAAAAAGCCAACAAGGAACCGTACATACCAAGTTATCAAAAGCTTAAAGGAACGCTGCACTCCAGCACTTCTTTATTTATTTCTTCAGGAATGTTTGATCATGATCACAGCGGAACAATTGGATTCCACGAATTCTCTGGTTTGTGGAAGTATGTTACTGATTGGCAATCAACTTTCCGAAGTTATGACAGAGACAACAGTGGCACCATTGACAAAAATGAATTGAAAAACGCATTGACGCAGTTCGGTGAGCACTTTATAATTTGCAAAAGCTGCGTTAATTTGCTCTAAGGAGCCAAGCGCTGCTTTCAGATACAATAGCGCTAGGAGCAGATATTTACTGAATACACGTACTTGTCCTGATTTCACCAACTTTTTTTTGGAATACGTTGTAAAGATTGATAAACAGAACATGACTGTTGTCCCTCAAGTTCGATTTTTGGTTTGCAGTAAATAAATAAATCTTGCAGAATTTTATAAAATATTTTGAATATTGCGGCTTACCTGTTTCTAGGTATGCTATGTTTTAGTGTTCCTGAAGCGCTTTAGCTTGGCAGAAAAGTCTTGAGGGCGATTGATGTTAGTTAAAGAGACCCTAGCATTCTACATATTGACATCAGTACAGCTGGCTTCGAACTGAGCGAAGCGTGAAACCTCAAGCAAATGAAAATGAGCGTTTATGATGAAAATGTGCTTTTCTAGTCGACTGTATATTTGAGTCTAATTACAAATAAGGTTATTAGTTGGCATTTTTAAGTCATTTACGATTTATTTGAACAGTAAATCCAGTTCTCCAATACTTTTTTTTTTATCCAGGCTTGCGGAATTACGATTGTGCTAACAAACGCATGGAACTTTAAAGTTGTGTAAATGGAATGTTACAGAGTACTAAATACACGCTTTACGTTTCTTAGAAGTTATGTTCACAGTGTTAATGCATGTAGCTTACCTGCTAATGGGTACCAACTCACTTTGAAGACTATTAGCTGACTTTACAGTCTCGCTAATTCTTTTTCTTTATTTTCTGCTCCTTGAGTAGTTTATCATTATCATCTCTCTCCAGTCGCCTGCAACTCGCAATGTTTAACGTGTTCTATAATGACCTCATTAACATAATTCAACAAGTTAATTTGATTGATGTAGATAGCCACTTTAAGGCTAACGGAATCTGTTAGAACTGACCACATGGATCCAGGTATTGAATCTCCGACCTCATAGACCAGTTGCTCATATAACGAGCACCTTATAAGCAAGAGCAACAGTAGTCGGAGTTTGTTTAGAAAGAGCAACAAAAGTACAATGTTGAATGATACTCATTTATGGGCTCATGAATTTTTAAATCTAAAGGGTATCGAAAGGTAAAAAATTAAATGGCCGTAATACAGTTTTATAGTTGTTTTGTGAAAGCAAGCAAACAGATGCCTGTTTTTTGTACAAAATAAATATATTCGTGTTAGCACTGGATTATAAATACGCCTGTATATTTGTTTTCCACACCGCAATCAGCAATTAAACTGCTACAGTGTATTAACTTGGTTACTGGCTAGTTGACTTGTAATATTTTGCTCATGGCAACAGTAGAATACAACGAAACAGTTTAAAGCAATGGTTCTTAAACCTTTTTTCAGTTTACGTATACAGTGTATTACCAATTCAACCTAACTAAACCTACTACCCTAAAAATTCTCGCTATGATTGTATTATAACGTAACTAATAAATCACTGCTGCGATATCGTAAAGGGTTTATGAAGTAACGTAATCCCAAAAATAAAAAATTGATCTCAGATTTAGAAGAACTGGTTTACAATATATACACAAGCTTTTCAAAGATTTTGAAAATTGCTTAGTGATGACATAAGAGAATCACCATTTTTCTATAATTTTCTTTTTTCTACATAACGTAAGCCGAAAAAGACATGAAGCTTTACATCACTTCACGTCTGTGGGACTTGTCGACGATATGATAATGAGTTGACGAGTTCACTCACCAATAGTGAATTATTAGAAGTAATTCCAGCGTAGTTCCGGCTGCAATCCAACTTGGTTCAATAGGCTGATGGCTTTTCAGTTGGTCTCTAGCAAGTTATTCCAAATCAAATAAGATAATACTAGCTACCATGATATCATTTGTAATTCAGCACACCTTGTTATTTATTCTTCTTGTCTGCTACGCTACGCCTTAATCTAATTGTGTAGGGGATTCCCCATATTGCACATTGAGCGTTATACTGGTATGCCTGAGGAAAGTAGGTGTAGTGACTTGTTACTACACGTCTCGACTGCTGCTGTAACTCATAATTCCTCACTTTTTTGACAGGAATACTATCGTACTACTTTTTACTTTTACTATTGTACCGAGAACAATCACGTGATCGATCTTGTAGTTTTTGATTGTAATACTTTTGCATTGTCCAGGTTACCGTCTTTCAGATGGTTTTTATTCTCTGTTATTGCGCAAATTCGATCGACAAAATCGTGGAACAATAGCATTTGATGATTTCATACAATGCTGCGTAGTATTGCAGGTATGAAGCTATCTAGTAGCTGTGCATTACATTTTGCTTCCGTATAAGTTAACTCAGACGTATTGTTGTGAAGAAGTTATTACTTTTCGTTATTGGTTGTCTTATTAATGCGTCAGAACATTAGTAATTAGGTCTACCTATTATTGTATTTACATATTACTATGTGTTTTGAATAAATCATTATTACTTCTACAGATTTACCGCTGGACGGATTGATTCAGTAATTGATTGTAACATAGATCCAGCACATTGTACTGTCACGCGTTTGATTTGTATTAATTTATAGTAGGAAAATGAAACCCTTAACAACTTGTTTAATGTAAAAATTTAAATCATTACTTACGACTACTGGTGAAAAATTGGCAAACATTTTTGATTACTGTAAATCAGCGGAGGTGTAGTGCTGTAAATAAGCGGAGGCGTAGTGCTGAGAGCCTCTGCTTTGCGGTCGGCAGCCTGGGCTCCATATCTTTACAGGTGGTAAGAAAGTCTTTAGAAGTGATGTGTACAGCTTTTGTTGTTGGCCTTCAACACGAAAATTAGTGTGGATAGAAAGCCGACAAGTTTGCATGTTGTACCGTTAGAAAAGATGCCTAACAGGGCATCTTCATCTTTATGTGAGAGAGATGATTGTTTGTTTATCCTATTTTTATCCTTAACGGTTATGCGTAGAACATTGCTCTGTTCAGTTCTGCTTCGGAATTGCCGGTATTGCTGGCGCAGTGCATTTCTCTCAGAAGCCCGCAATTAAGCAACTAAATGCTAACAAACAGAACATGAGTGCATAAGCTGGACGGAGTGAAAGCAATTTTCAACTTTTCTACATCTGTGTACCAAGTGGATGTTTTTACTGTCGCTGCTCGCCACAGAGGTGTAGCCACAAGGGAAGGGGGTGAAGAAGCCCCCGCTTTAGGCCTATTCCTCCAACCATTCTTCCTCTACAATCATGTTTCTTTTCTGTTTCGCAATTATGTGTCCCGCCATATTTTGGGGCTGTAGCCTTGCTTGCTAATCATGGCTGAGTAAGCTCAATATCATAATTAATACTCATGGTGGTTAAGTTTTGTAAACCACCTCATACATGAGCAAGAGCTCTGTCCGCCTGTCCCTAAGTGAAACTGGGAAACCATGACTGTAGGAGTGCTTGGCTTTACTACCTGTCTGTCACGCAAAGGTAGAGGCATCTTGTTATGTGCCGCCTTGCCTGAAAGCACCGCCAGAGAACTAGGCGACTTGTTCTCCACACTCTTCCTTTTGTGCTAAGAGCCGATCAGGGAAACTGTATATACCATTTTTTAAAGTCATTTTAATAAGACTCGGCTAGGGAAATAAACCCCAGGTCTACTGACTGCGGAGTGGATGCTCTCAATCACTATGCCATTGCTTCTGCAACCTAGTAAAGGCTATTTTATTGAGAGTCACTCAATTGGCATTATTTTATGGATACATTCAACAAATGCTCTTGTTGAACCTGTTATCGATCCTCTTGTCAACCTGCTTCTTACTTACCCTTTTTCCTCTCCCCAAGCAACTTTTTTTCCTCCACTCAACTTTCTCGATGAATCTTTTTCTTCCATTTCCTACTTTGACAAATCTTGCTACAACGTTGTACAATCAGATGCGCAGCCGGAATTTTCAAGGAGTTGCAAGCCAAAACTATAGGCTAGTGATGTTTTAAAATAATTAATCCATTTTTGAGATGTTTTTTGGCAATGCTGCTGGTTGTCTTAAAACAAAGATGATAGGTCATCACGTTTCATGAGACAAAGTTTTTCAGCTATAAAAGGGGATTGATCTCCTTAAGTCCATACCGGTCCTAGTTGTGCTATCCATTCATTAGCTATTGTTTTCTTTTTTTCAACCTAAACTTTAGTTAGTCCAAAGTTACTGCTAAGCCTGACAAACGCCTACGTCATCAGTCGCGCGACCACTGAAAAAGAAAACTACTACACGGTCTTGTGCATAATTAAAGTTTCTTTTTTGTAATAGTTATAAATTTTAGTTAGTTCAAGTTATAACCGCCGTCTTATTGTTTTTGTAAAAACACAGAAAAGCACCGGCACTAACGATAGTTTTTTAAACAAAATAACAGTACCATTACTTATGCTTAGGGCGTTGATGTTTAGTCCACTCTTCGTTCCAGGCCTCAATGATAACGTGATCGCAGTTATGGTGTTTTGCTGCGTGACGGTAGAAGGGGTGGCGTGACTTCAGACGTTGTGGGCGTAGATCCTAAAGCCTGGTGGTCTGCCGAGGTGGAAGAAGCGGTTAGTGAAAGACGCAAGGCTTTCGCTGCCGCTCAGAGAAGTAATGAAGATCGCCAGGCTTACATCTCCGCTTCTCGACGCGCCTCGTCAGTCATTGCCAAAGCCAAGGCTGAGGCATGGCAGACGACTTGCTCTTCTCTTTCATCTAAATCTGTACACTCTCTTCTTCGCTCTATCGCTGGCTCTCCTTCCTCGTCTTCTTCCTCTCCTAACTTCTCCAGCTGTTCCTCCCAGGGAATCGGCTTCGGTCTATGCCGCCTACCTGAGATTTCACTTTCCTGTCTCCCACCCAAAGGCCCTCCGTTGCAGAGCCAGAGACTACCTTTTCGAGCTCCGCCGATCCACGCACCCTGAGGAGTCTCACTCGTCCTTTTGCTCTCATTTTTCTCTGGTTGAATTTCTTGTGGCTGCCTCTAACCTTTCCTCCTCCACTGCCACTGGCCCAGACAAAGTTGCCTACCCTATGCTAAAGCATCTTACTCGCTCTGGCATGGATTTTCTTCTTCACATGTTCAATCTTTCTTTCCATCTGGAAGACATTTTCTATTATTCCCATCCACAAGATGGGAAAGCCTCTTGACTCTCCTGCTTCCTTTCGGCCTATCTCTCTCACCTCCTGCGTATTAAAGGTTTTTGAACGCATCATTCTATCCCGTCTACTCTTCTTTCTGGAATCTAATTCCATTCTCTCTCCCCGCCAGGCCGGTTTCCGCCCTGGTCGGTCTACTCTAGATCAAATTCTGTTCCTTTCTCAGTCCATTTCGATGGGTTTAAGAAACCCAGGCCTGGCTTTCGGACGATTCTCTCTACTGTCGATTTCTCTAAAGCTTTCGACTCTGTCTGGCATCCCGCCCTTTTCCACAAACTCATTTCGGCTGGCCTCCCTTCTTGCTTTGCTCGTTGGACTCAATCTTTCCTTTCTGATAGGCGCGCTTGCGTGGCTTATCAAAATCACAAAAGTCGTTCCTTTCGAGTCCGTCGAGGTGTTCTGCAAGCATCCGTTCTTGGCCCTGTACTTTTCTCTCTTTTCATGAATGATCTTCCGGCTTCTCTGCCCTCTTCCGTCAGCTGCTCTTCTTACGCTGACAATCTGGCCATTTGGTCCTCCTCCCCCTCGGTCCCCAGTGCGGTGGAGGCCACACAAGGAGCTCTGTTTCGATTGGGGCGCTGGTATGAGCACTGGTGTCTTCCTCTCAATCCCAGCAAATGTGAGGCCTCCTTCTTTTCAGTGGATTCCCACCAAGCTAACCTCCAGCCCAACTTCCTCTTACTCGGCTCCCGCCTCCGTTTCAATCCCACTCCAGCTTTTCTTGGGGTCACCTTCGACCGCACTCTTTCCTTTTCTAAGCATGTATCTTTGCTGAAGGCCAAGTTTTTCCCACGTCTCAAGGCCTTACGCTGTATCTCTGCTTCCTCATGGGGCCCCTTGTAAAGAGTCCCTCTCTGTTCTGTATAAATCTTTTCTTCGGTCCCTTCTCACTTACGTTTCACCCGGATGGTTTCTTTTGTTAAGCGTTACCAATATCACCAAATTGGAACTCCTCCACCGAGTGGCCTGTCGCGCCATCACTGGCTGCCTCTCGTCCTCCCCTATCCCATTACTACTCACCAAGGCTTCTTACCTCCCCTACGAGTCACTTTGTCTCGTTCCTCTCTTTCACCTTATGAGCGGGCTCTTCGTCTCCCAACCTCCTTCCCTATTTCAGGTTTGGCCAGACTAGGAGTGAAACTAAGACTTTGCAGATTGTTTTGGAGAGCTTTTGCGTCCACTCACCCGCTCATGCTTCCTCTACTTCTAGGAAAGCTCTTCTTGCTTGCCCTCCCTGTCCTCCTTGTAATGTGCCTTCGTTCACTGTGAAGTCCATCCTTTCCTCTTCATGCTTTTGCTCTGATCCTCCTCTCTCTCGCCAAGATGCGGCTCTCGCCCACCTTGACTCTCTCCCCCCTCATGATCTGGTACTCTGGACAGACGGCTCTGTTCCTTTTTCTTTTGGCAAGGGCCGCTCTGGCGCACTTGCCAACTGCTCTCTCTGTGGCACTGAGGCCACTCTCTTCTTTTCAGCAGACCCAGTGTGTTTAAGTTTTTCCGCTGAAGCCTGCGCCATTCTGCACGCTCTTTGCTGGTCTCGGCGGCACCAACAAGTCTGCCATTTCTCTTCTCTTGTCCTCCTATCTGACTCTCGTTCTGTCCTCACCACCCTGTCCTCTTCTCTATCATTCCTTTTATCTCAATCTCTCTGGCTGGAACTGTCTTTTCTTTTCTTCTGTTCTATCAGGCTACAATGGGTCCCCGGACACTCGTTTCTCCCGGGGAACGACGCGGCTGATGAGCTGGCCAGACGGGGAGCGCTACTTGCGCCTCCACAACCCCATGTAGTCTCTCTCCTCTTATCTCTCGTATCCACTCTTGTCTTTTCTTGGACTGGAGGCGCACTGCCTCATCAAAATACTTTGACACACAAGTTCCCTCAATTTCCACCGAGGAATTTGTGCTCCCTCGTCATGCTCGCTGTGTTCTCTCTCGCCTTCGCTGCAACGGACACAGCCTTCTTTTAGGTTCTTATCTCTCTAGAATTGGCAGAATCGAGAATTCTTCCTGCAGCGCCTGCATACACTCCTCCCAGGACACCGCTCATCTCATTCTGCACTGTCCAGCTACGGACTCTTTGCGCCGCTCACTCTCTACGACCTCTGGTCCAGGCCGTGAAGGGTTGCTCGGCTTCTGGGGCTCCATGGTCTTCCGCCATGCCCCCATCCTCCAAAAGGGGTCGGGTAATCAACAACAAGTATTAGTTGCTTCATTTTGGTTAGATGTTCCGATTGAGAAACAAGTTCCCTTTTCCGACAACTTACTTTTGTTATAGCTTTGAAACTTTTTGTACGAAGACTTTTCACGTTTATTGTGTCTATAATTACAAAGTGAATAACATTTTTTATTTTCAGACGTTGACTTCTGCATTCCGACAGCACGACAAGAATCAAAATGGGTGGATCAATGTGTCGTACGAACAATTTCTTACGATGGTCTTCAGCGTACGGTCGTAAAACATTCTGCCAACGTGTGCTTGGAGGAATTACTTTTTAAAGCTGTTTTGAAGAGTAAACATTTAACTGATGTAATGACATATTTGATATTGTTTAACTTTTTGCGTAATTAAAATATTTTTTGTGATGGCTGCAATACGACCAAACGAAAAGCAACAGTGATTTTTTTCAGAACAAACATGTAGTTGGTTGTGATCTACCTGCCTTCTAAGAACGAAAGAGTTTCACCTAGCCCGTGGTAAAAAGAAACTTTTGGCTACCCACAAAAGCCAGCTAGTCCGCATTATTTCATGACTAGATTTGATTGACGTGAATGTACTTGGTTGATGGTGGTGTGCAGTGTAAATATGGATGTTTTATGTCCCACCGTGCCACCATCCCAGTTTGTTTGTGTAATTAAATACAGGCATTAAGACTAGATCTTTTTTAACGGAAACTTCTTGGTATTGTACTGTGAATACCATCCCTTTGTAATCTCATCATCTTTTGACTAGCACGTTTCTGTTCTGTAAATTTGTTTGCTTTTTCTCGATCGGTCATTTTGAATTTAAGATGCAAACGGTTATTTCTTTTCGACAACGTAATCAACTTGGTCTATTGCTCGTGTGTACAGCCTATCTTTTGAGTTGCTGATATGTGAAGTTTGTTTTCATCGATGGAAATTGTTAAAAACAACTTGTTAGTGTTCCTGTATGCAAGATTAACAACGCAATTGCACTGTACATATTTTTGTGTGCTTCAACTTTGGCGTTCTACATATCCACAATTAGACAGGTCTCCACGTGATTGTGTGGGAGAGAAAGAGAGAGAGATTCGATTTTTAAAATCCGGTTTTGTTTCCAATTAACGTCGGTGGGCGGATTCATCTCACGTCTCTAGTATCTTTAAATTAAAAATTCTAAAGATATTCCGTTCTTCTACGCATGCTGACTGTGCAAGCAAACCAGCTTTTTAAAGCAAGAGACTAGGTCTGTCGAAACTTAAACTGCTTGTGATTGGGACGTTGGTTGCTCAGAGAAATGATGCTCTTACGCAGATATTAATTTCCGTCGTCAAAATCGTTATTGTACTTTTGTGCTCTTCTATTTGATGTAGACTGAACGTTGGTCGTGAGTTATGCTGTGATCACAGAACGAACTTGAAATGTCTTATGGTTCACGTAACTTCTGCTGTTTTCATAAAAGCGAACTTTTCAAATTCGAGTGAATTTACCTCCAGATCACAAGTTGCCGACTCTATGAGGACTTTAAAAAATGGAATTACAATATAATCAAAGCGCACTTTCATTTGTGAGTAGTTTATTACACTAAGACATTGTAACTTAGTGCGCGCTTTGTACCATCCAATATGCCGTTTGATTGTATTCTTTGACCGTGTCATACGCCAAAGTTATTGAAAAGCTGGCATTGTATTTGTAGTGACTTATTTGCTTTGTAGTCTTGAGTATCTCTCATAAATCAGCTAGAATTAATGTATGTTTCTAAAATGCATCGAGACGATAAAAGGAATTGTAGAACCAGATGAAAAATAGCCATTTTATGACCAGGCGAGTTGGTGAAAATTTTCTACTATTTGGAGCCAGGTTAAGAGCCAGTGGTGAAAGTGAAGCAGCGGCAGTAACAAGAGTTGTCGGATAAAATTTATGGAATGTGGGAAGTTGCTTCACGGAAAAAAGCTTTTGTTTGAGAAAAGAAAGATAGCACTGGTTGGAACAAGTGCAAAATTTTCCCCAAGACAACAAGTGCAAAATTTTCCCCAGAAGACCATGGTTGCAAGTTCGAATTTCAGCTGGCAGGGCATTAAAAGAAAGGCAGTGTACACTGGAGGGGCAGGCCCGGTATGTAAATGTACGGAGCAGTGTACACTGGAAGGGAGTGTACAAGGTGGGGGATAGAGACCTGGGGGTGCAATATAAGCCCGCTGGGATCAAGTGCAAAAATCTCCCCACATGGGGAAATTTTTGCACTTGATCCCACTGGTTAACAAGAAAAATTTTTTTGGGTGCCTCCGATATTACACCAGTTTTAGGTTATATATGAGGCGCTGATTCCGAAAATGACCGGTTTTTTTCGCATCAGCTCTAGCTTTCGAGATATGTTTGCCCATGATTCGATTAAAGTTATTATTGTATTTTTGCTTAAGCTCAATGCAAACTTATTGCAAAGCTGAATCTCGAAGTAAATTAACTTGTAATAGCGGTTTCAACGGAAAAGTATATTTTCACTACTAGCAATTCTTATTTTATGAAATATGCCATCGGAATTTCAAATAAGTGAAATACTTGAAGTATTTAAAACTTGCTTAAACTACTTTACGTAAACTCCTGTTTCAACGTATTCTTAATTTAATAAGAAACTAGCCGCTTACTCCCATGACGCTCAAGTATTCAGCTAGTCATTGGCCAAAGTTTATCGCTTTCGTAGGTAAATATTCAAGTCAGCTGGTGACAGATATTTTTATCCTGTAAGTTTATTACCGTTTCGTCCACAACGGGTTAAACCTTTACAGGTAAATCGTTTTGTTCAAAGCTTTTCTCGCAAGAAGTTCAGTTTAAAGCAGAATGGTTACAGTAAAGAGATTTGATGAAGAAGATTGACAAGTCCACAGACTATTTCTTTGTCCGGCGAATTGCTTTTTATGCAATTTTGTTGCAATAGTACCAGTAGTGTACGCATAGCCAGAGAATATTCTACATACAGTATTTTGACGTAATAAAGTTTTAACTTTTAGATTAGTTTCCTTATTAAGCTTTGAATTTAATGGCTCTATCGCGTAGATGTTTAAATCACCCAGATATTTTCTGCTGTATTTGTGGTAGTTATACTTCAAAGAAAACCTATTTCTATTGTTGTGAAGAGAGTTTATTTCGTCGCCAAGTTGGAGATTAAGATAAATGGGCTCCCCATATAGCTAATAAAACCTGTGTTGAGCATTTTGCGTCAGTGGAATAATGGAAACAGACGAAATTTACAGTTAGGTATCTCAATGATTTTGAGGAAACCTGAAAATCATCTCAATTGCTATTTCTGTGTCGTTGTCATCCAGGAAATCAATAGAAGGAAACGAACGTACCCTGAGTTAGAATCAGTAAAACGGGCTATCCCACATTCAAATGACGTTCCCGTTCCTGCATTTGACCATCTACCAGAACTTACAGAAAGCTCTGATGAAATTAGTAGTTATGTTGATGCAGCAATGTCTTAAAGCAGTGAAAGTGAGTTTAAAGGCGCAGTAGCTACACCGCTATGATTTAACAAGCCGAGCTCTATGACGTGATCAGAGATTTTAATCTTTTAGAAGACACCTCGGAAGTCATAGCTTTCTGGCAGAATGAAAAAAATCTTCAATGTGTTACCGGTACTAACATCACGTTTTCTCGTAGAAGAGAAAAGGTTTAATTGCCCCATATTTTCCGAAAAAGCAATTTGGTTTTCTGTAATGATGTCGGGGGTCTTCTACAAAAATGGGATTAGAAGAATACAATCTACAAGAATGGCGACTTTTTATTGACAGTTCTGTTAAAAGTTTAAAATGCGTTCTACTCCATAATGGCAATAATTGTGCTTCTATTCCAATAGACCTTTCAATAAGTATCAAAGAAAAATACGATCCAATTAAGCTAATTCTGGAAAAGCTAGTAGTAGGCCTATATCTTGAGCATCAGAGGGAGATATGTATAAACCTGCCTGGACACTGTTTGTGCTGGTAATGATAAAAACTTTTTTTAAATTACAAGACAAGCAACTACATAGAGTTTTTAAGCAATATTCTCAGCGGCTTCAAAGACCTTGGCTGCAACATAAGCATCAAAGTCCATCATTTGTATAGCCATTTGGATCACTTCTCAAAAAATCTTGGTGGCCTAAGTGAGGAGCAGGGTAAAAGGTTTCACCAGGAAATAAGAGTAATGGAGGAGAGGTACCGGTGCCAATGAAGATGGGATGCCACAATGCTGGCTGATTATTGTTGAAGTTTGCAAAGACTTAGTCCTGATGCTAAGCGCTCAAGGAAGTCCTGCAAAAGACAATTTTTAGATGTTATGTAATAACGATACTTCAAGAAAGTATTGCGTTTTGTGCTGTTTATTGACATTATTGGATCATTCTATTTTTTCGTATAGGTGAAAATATCACTAACACATTTACAGTTAGCTAATGCGCATTTTACATACTTTTATGCAATATTAAAAAACTCCTTTTTTGTTTATAACTCATGCGTAACAGATAAAAATCAGAATTGTAGGGGTAGACCATATCTAAAAAACTAAAGCTGTTGCGAAAAAACCAATGTGAATTTCGGAATCAGCGCCCCAAATATACCCTAAAACAGGTTTAATATCTGAGGTACTGAACTGTGTGTTAACCAGTGTTATTTGTTGCGTGAGGTCAGCGATGTTTCAAAATCAGACATGGAGATGGTGTCTGAAAAAAGATAAGATGTCGACGTTGAGAGAGAGAGAGCAGTGTGTGGTGTTTAAAATTAATTTGAGAAAAGGAATTGCCAAAACGTAATACATACAATAGATTTGGAAGAAACTGCAGATAGACCATCCAAAACAAATGGAAGCTTGTTTTAAGAAAGGATAAGATGTGTTAAGAGCATTATATTTCCTCGTTGTTGGATAAAGGGAGCGGGGCCGACCAAAGATAACATGGAAGAGACTGGTGAAAAAACTGATTAATAAAGTTGGATCAAAAAAGAAAAATGCTATCGACAAAGAGATGTGGTGCAATGCCACAAATGAAATTTCCAAGAACACGAGGTGAATTCAATCACCTCCGTTAACGGAATGAACTAGAACGTTCAAAATTGGTTGTCTGTCTGTATGATTGTTTGCTAGTCACTGCAAAGGTCATCTCGACGGGTAGACGGCTTGGCCCCATCTGCAGCCTTCGGCACATTGGTATTCGAATCTCGTACAGTGCTTTTCCCGGTACATAAAAGCAAACTTGACGGCTTTTCTCCATTGCTTTCGTGCTGAGCGTCTAACAGAAAGTTATTTTTTAAATATTGGTATAATTAGCAATCTGCGGGATTCAAAGCGGACGCTCTAACCACAGCTGTCGAAGCAGTTGCAAAATGTTTTCAAGTACCGGCACTGATCAAAATTAAATGTAAGACTGTGTTGTAATAAACGAGGGCTCAGTCAACCTCTAGAGTGGGTCAAAGAGCATTGTTTCCCCTACCATTGGTCCGTGGTCTCTGAGTCGTTCCTTACCGAGTCTGATAGAAACAATAAAGAAAGACGCTGTTTACTCAGTGAAACCTCCGACAACCAAAGAACTCGCTATATCCGGCAAAAAAAACTTGTGAAAACCAATTTTAAAAAAGTTTTATCCCCAGAAAATAGCCTACTGCCCACATTAAATCCGTTTGCACTGTAAAAAAAGTTTAGGAATCTCAGTAAAATAACTTAGATTTTACAGGATTATACCTTACCGGTACGTTGCATTTAAAAGAACTTTCCGAAATATATTCATCGCTTTAAACGTTTTTCACAATCACTTAGTTTTAAAATAAGGAGTTTCCCTATTACCCTTCTATTGACAGGTCAAGCAGTAACGTAAAAGGGAATCTTGGTTCAAAAGTAAACGGTACGTAAGTCTTCGGCTTCGTGTTAGATTGTTTGGTATACAGTCCTATGGTATACAGTCCTATATTAGACTAGCCAGAAGCCACTAAAGTATCTTACACTTGGCATGAGACCCAGTGATGACAATGCGTCTTCATTACCCGTATTTGATGGATGGCCCCACCTATTTTGCTGTACTAATGTTGTTCGAATCGTCACTCTTCGTTAAAACTATTAATAGCAAACAGCAAACATTGGCTAGTACATATCAGTCGCTAATCACAAATGCATTTACATAACAATATTTAACCTTGATGACCCCGCGTTCGGAATCTGTTGTTGTTGCAAATCAAACTTTCTAGAAACACGCGGTCATAACGATCTTCGACCACATCGTAGAGTTGAAGCTTCGTTAAACGATGAGTTTTGTAGCATCGGCTACACACCACCAATAGAAAGCAAATAGATAATGTGCGCTGCTGGTCGCTAGCCGACGAATAAAAACCAGCCAGCCTACGAGACAGATCGCTAATTACCAACGCATTTTTTTGGCAATCTTCAACGAAGCTTGCAAAAGGTTTGCAGAAAGATTGTGCACAACAAATGTTAAACAAGCTTTATTCGAAGAGAGAGATACTGCAGACATTTTTGCCGAAAAATGTCATATTTCGCAATGTAAATCTTCACCAAAATCAAGCTCTGTAAGTTGTTTTAGAACGTCTGCTTTGTTGTGCGCTTTTTACATCACATAATGTGGAATGGAAAAACTGATTGGACAATGGACCAAAGTTACGTCAGGAAAGGTGCAATTAAAAAGGGGCCGAGAATTTGCCAAAAAGCATCACACGATTTTTTAAGTTTCTTCTTGAAAGCATATAAATTACATAGGCCAAATCATATTTAATTTCCCCGAAGTCAAACTCCTCCTTTTGTTTTGAAAACTAAATTAAAGCAAGCTGTTTACGAACAACAAAATTTCTATGTAGGCTAATAATGCTTTTACATTTTCTATTGCAAAACTCATTTCACTAAAATGAGACTCTTTCTTGAGACTAAAACAGCGTTCAAGTCTCCAAACAAAATCACAGCAAAACAACTTTCAGTTTTCTTTTAAAATGACAAGCATTTCGAAATGTTTATCTCTTAGTCCTTATTTCCCAGGCTTTCGAAAATCAAAATCCCAAGGATACGAACTTATGTAAAATAAATAAACGTTAATTGTTTGTTCAAAAGTACCGGTAAAGGCCAAAAGAAGCAAAACGATGTACCGCATTACCGGTGCATTTTTAAACAAGCACCGTTCCACCATTGCACAGCGACAGTGCCCAGCTCTGCTTACGTGCCAATTTTGTCCTTTATATTTTGCCATTAAAACGAGTCGCTAAGCTCATATTTTTTCTCCTAATTCTTCGCAAATGCGTAAAATTTTACCTTCTAAACGCATTATATCAGTCAAAAATATCTAGCGGATGAGAAATATCCACCGGTTTTTGCGTAGAAACACGACGTTCTTTAAACTTTTTCTGGAATTTTTCATTTACACAAAAAGCAAAGGCTAGAGCCGTAAAATTTCTGAGTGAGCTGCACATATTTATTCTCTGGACACAGGAAGAGCTGATATCGGTTATATCGCACATTGTTGTGTTCAGACTTGCTTTAGAGCTGCCAGTATTGCTAGCTCAGTGCATTCCCCACAAAAAACAAAAATTCCTGTTAAGTGTCTCTTGCAAAGACAAAATAGCTTAATCACCGTGAACAGAGCTTCAACCCGCCCGGCCGTCTATTCAATGCCCGATCTTCGTTCAATAATGTATATTAGACCTAAGCTTTGCCATGCTGAGCTTTCTCATTCAATTATGCAGTGCACGGTTTCATCAGTAGCAAGTGCACAAGAGAGCCTACAAGCTAATTATTAACGATTGTTGATTTTGCAAACTTCACTTCAACTAGCAAACATCGCAAAGGTTGTTGGTAAAACATGTCGCACAGTTTCAGATGAGCACCATTCGTATTAAGGCTGGTTTACAAGTGACAAGAAATGGCTGATGCAAATATGAGGCCACGTAAAGCAAATGAAGTCGAGTCAGGTATCATACTTTTTCAGTTCACACGTTATTAGTTTAAGTGATTTTGTTTTTGTTCCAAAAATCCAGAAAAAACGAAGATTAAATGAAAAGTTGAAGTCTTGAATGCGTTCTAATGATTCCTATATCAATATGCAAAATGGATTGGTTATTTCAACGTAGGTTTCTAATGATCTCTGACTTGAGGTGAATAGATTTTATACAATTTTGTCATTTTTAACGAACAAGGTTTTTTTTATCTGCATTTGTAGTTCCTGTGACGTTGCACATCATCTTTGGCAATTAGTTTTGACAAAGCTGCGGAAGCTTGGCCGTAAAGAAGAGTGTGCATTAAACGAATATGAATATGCAAACACTGGGCTATTCAAGCAGCAAAAATGAAAATTATTCATCAGTTCTAGCTAATTAGTATAACGGGCAGGTGGGCTACTACGTCATTATTTGACAAGAAGCTTGTTATTTTCTTCTTAGGCCTACGACCCTGGTTCGCCATCGAACGATCTTGCATTTGAACCCCGTCGACAACAAATGTTTCTTGTTTAGAAAGCGTATTTTAATTTACATCGCTTTTATGGGTAGCATTGTTTGAGTTCGAAACGTAGAGCTGGAAAAATATCGAGCTATTTTTTTATAGCGGTGCTGATGAGACTGAATCGTGCTGATATCGAGCGGTACTTTTGATCGAAAAATTTGTGTATACATATTGATATATTCAATATTTTCTGCTAGCACTGATTCTTATACAGAGCATAAACCTGACGATTTGCCTGAATTTAGAATTGTTGCACTAAACACTTCAAAAAAGTGAACCGCCAAAAACCTGAGCAATTATTAAAAAAAAGAACAATTATATTTTTAGCAAAAACGTTTTGTTACCGATTTTGGAACAATAGGTCAGAAGTTCGAAATTCTATGAAAGCACCATTAGTATTCGTCCAAATGGGCATCCGGAATTTACAGTGCTACGATGCTGCAGCAAAAAGTCTAGTTCGAAAGCGAGTGTATACTGGTAGAGAGAATAACAATTTATATACTACTAAAGTAATTTAAATCAAATTGTTGCTAAACCTTTTTTGTCTTGTTTTCACAAATTGAAATTAATTTTGCGATGCAGAATTTAAATTTTAGGCTACTCAAGTGACTTAACTCTCATAAAAAAGTATTTCACTAATTATATAACCTTTTTGGCAGAACCTTTACCCCTTATTCCTTTTGTGTCACCAATCTGACGTATGTTTAACCCCATCCTTCCAGTCCTCCAGAGTTGTTTTCCAAACCGCTACTATTCCTTGTGATCTAAAATGTACACAAAAGAATAGGCGGCGTAGAACAATTTGTCGCATTTGATATTAAGGTAGGTGTAAAACAGCTTATTGTGATGCTTTTGGGCACAATGTCTCTTCCCTCTTCTTCTAGCGCGCTCGTCCGACTTTTGCTTGCAAACGTTCTCTCGGCCTAGTACTATTATGCTACCATAATCACGTAACATAACGAGATAAGTTGTTGCCGGATAATTGATGGATTTTTCTCCCGCTTGCCTATTCAGGACATTGGGCCAAGCCCACCGTTTCTCCTTGAAAACAAACCAAAAATGTCAGTTTAATTCGCATTTACATCTAGATATTTGAAAAAATAAAGGTCGTCGTAGCCTTTTAAAAATACGGACTAGATCTTTGCTTTTTCTGGATAAAAGCCGTCGACATTCTTCATAGAGAATGAACATTAATAAACGTGTGTGCCCTACGCGTGCAATCGCATGACATTGCTCAAACATGTTTTTAAATTATTTGACACGTGTGAGACAATTTTACAGCCAAACTTGAGAAACGTAAAGTGACTGCAAGTATGCTTACAGTGCATGTAGTTACTTGAAAAGCAGTGGCTATTTTGAAAAATAGCAAGCAGTCAGTTATGAGATATTAATCCTAACTATTAGGCTATGTAAAAAATCGGGGATAGGTTACAGATTTACCAGTGGTTCCCAATTTTTTTTCTAGGGGCCCTTTGAAAATCGACAAATACTTGCAGCGTGTCAATCAAATCCAAAATAGGTCCATTATGAAACTGAAGCCTATTTTGCAGATAAATATTTGGAAATCGTTTGTTTTGCTCAAACTCGAGCCATGTCTTGGTATAGAATTAGCCCAATTTGAAGTAGAAGATCTTTTGTTTTGGAGATCAACTTAAACCGTTTGTTTTGGCCAAACTCGTAGCTTAAACCGTGGTTTGTTACCGAATTTTTTCAAATATGAGTTTAAAGACTTTTTTTGGTGATCAAATGCAATTACATTTTAGATTTCCGCGGCACTCCTTCCAAAGTCTCGCTCGCTTACTTTGGGTACCGCAGGGTCAAACCAATACTATTAATTGTTAAAATGGTACTGGTGCATTTTTAAAATCCAATTAAGAAGTTGATACTTTCAATTTTGAATCAAGCAAACCAGCTAGTTTGGAAGTACTGGAAAGATTTACTGGCCTACGTTCATGCATAAGCTAGTAATTTTTTGATTGTTTAAACCATTTTTGGGTTATGCATTTATGTTTTTACAATCAGAATGATTTGTAGATGTGCCTATCACTTTAAAGAGAAGTTTGTTACACAGTATTTGGCAAAAGACAAACACTAAGTTGGACACGGAATTTAATATCAGCTTTTCATGCAAGCAATGTACTCTTGCAGTTTTTATCTTTGCCGACAAACAAAGTTACCGACAAAAGACATGCAAACAGAGCATAAGCTCATACTTACAGAAGTCAATTTCTTATGGGGGGGAGCAAAAATAAAATTAAATTTATCAATCAGACCAATTGGACAGCGTTTTTTAAGAAGAAAGAAAGGCTTAAAACTTTTTGATGATGTAACAGAAAAAGTCGGCAATTAGATCTTTATTCAAATTATACCCAAACACGTTCCATTTTCAGCAACATTTTGGTGATTTCTGAAAAGGCCTTAACTGAATTAAATAGATTAGGCCCCCACTCCACTTCAAAAGTTCTTGGTACGCTAGTATTTTTCCTCATGCAATGCAAATAAACTCCATTCAAATGCCTTGAAACAACCGTCCCAAGCATCATATCACATTGAAAACGTTTTCTTAATTCAAGTTCGTAAGGATATTTTTTTTCTTTGACGCTTTTTTATGGTTTTCTTTAATTTGGCTGACCACGGCACTATTTTGCCGTGTACCAAAAACCGGTATAGGGGTGATACCAAAGTAGATCAATCGACTGCTCTCTGGCCGTAGTCTACTGGCAACTACAAATCCGAAGACGACATACAACTTGTAGTTCGAAAATAATACTTTTATCTTTTCAGGACTTTGACAGCGATTAAGCACAAGACGTAATGTTTAAATCTGCTTTGTATTTTCAAACTTTCAACAACCATCTTACGTTGCTTCTGTTTTTGATAAATTTGCTTCTTGTTGGAATCAGCCCATTAGAAAAAATTATCCAAACTGCTTTTGCCAAAGGCACAACGGTGCAACCATTGCGAGCGTAGAACGCTCAACCGTTCGGTCATTGTCGCAGTGACATCAAGCGGCCCTCCTCTCAGCTTTGCCTTCTTGCAGCAGTTTGTCACTTAGATGATAAAAGATAATCTAAATAATGAAGTTTGTTAGCACGCGTGATAACAAACGTCATCTTTCGTTTGAAGAAGCGTTGTTTTGTTGCTATACAGAAGATGGAGGATTATTGATGCCGGAGTACTCACCTAAAAGTAAGTCGCACCAAGATAACCGGTAGGTAATTTTTGGTTTGTTTTTATTCTTTAAGCTCAAGCTTAATTAGCATTTTACTGAGTAGTAGCAACAAAAATTGAGATTCCCTGTGCATTTTTCGAAGTCTTTATGGACCATGTTGCCTATTTTGTAAATCTGCTGAAGGTGGTTCATTTAATTGTATGGACTAAAACATCGGTCAATGTTATTAAAAACTTTTCAATTGCTACGACGAGTTGTTTAAACAACCAGACCTTCTCTGTCCCACCTTCACTTTTAAGTCTTATTCATTACATTGCAGTTTCATCTGAAGATTTGAACGCTTGGAAACGGCTTAGTTACGTGGATGTTGTTAAAAAAGTTGTTGCTCTGTTTGTATCTGAAAATGAAGTGCCGCTGACATCACAACACGGTGATTTTATCAAATACTTTAGTTGATAGATTTTCATCACGTGGTAAACGAAGAAAATTTGCAAAATTTGTGTTTGAACTAGTTTCAGAGTCGCTAGCGCTTGAACTAGATTGAGCTTGAACTAGTTTAGAGTCGCTAATCCTTGCCATGGAGATCGAACCGCGCTTCATTCCCTTCCTCCACATTAGCGCGGCGGTGTAGTGGTTGGCGCGTTTGCTTCGTAACCGGCAAACGATGGTTCAATTCCCTTGTCGAGTCGTACTGACAATTTTAAAAACGATATTCACAGTTTTTATTGCTTGGCGCTCAGCTTGGAAGAGGCTGTGTGGAGAGGCAAACCGGTAAGTTTCCTTCTTGAGTCTTTAAAAAAGGCACTTAACGGAATTACTCCATCTTTATGTGGCAGATAATTGGTGACATCCAGCAGTCTAGCCTACTTGGTAGACCAGTTTGATTACAGACAGGCAAACTGAGCTTGAGCTCAAACGCATGAATGAACAGATGAACGTTTCCCACAAATTGTGAGAATATCTTCATCCTTTAGCGTGCACAACGAATCAGATATGATCAAACGTCGGCATCAACTTGCATTGCTTCTTAGAAATTCTTGAACGAGCTTCTAAAAAATTTGACTCTGCTAAAGTGGTAGAGATTGCAAGTTTAAAAAATGGATTAAATGTGCTGGAGCTGTGGCATGGAGATACACTCGCTTTCAAAGACTTGGCTATGACCTGCACCTTGGAGTTTATGAACTATTTCTTGAAGAAAAGAAAGCGCCACTTCACTTCAATTGTTGGTAAGAGCTTTTTGTTGCACAAAGTCGAGAGTAGAGATAGTTTTTTTTCTGACACTGGAAAAGAGGACATGGGTGGAGCTAGAGGGCCACAAAATCCACAAGAAGAGGAATTGGTTGAGGGGCGCCCTTTATATCTTGGACACTTGCGGAAACCAACAATAATTTTGACCCCAACCAATGGGTAAAAGACAACATTACCACTCTGAGGCGGCTGTTGATTGGTGCAGTGATTTCTTGTTTCTCCAGACTTAAAAGAATTACTAGAAATCTTTTATGTAGCGCCTGAGGCACCCAACTCAGGACACTTTTGATGTTGTTTCGCCCTGTTTTGCCGTGATCTCCTATCGCTGCACGATCGTTTGCGACTTTTTCCCTGTTTACGTTGTCTAGCCCAGGCTATAAGGAGTCTCCCATCTTTCGGGGCTTTGCGGTCTTTTGCCATGTGCCCATCCCGAGAAAAGGGTCGCGTAACAACAAAAACAACAGAAAAGAATTGATTCAGAGAAAATAAAAAAGTTCAGACTAATTGTCCAAATCTTACCAGATGTTGATCTGATTTTTGTAATTGGTCAATTAAAATCATAAGTGCGTTTTTCCAAGACACAGTAGCGCAAGACCAATGTTGGCAATGTATTCTCAATGTGGTTGTTCATTCCAGTTACATCTGGGGACACTGGAAGCAGCGCGATGTATGCATCACGTGACAGTCCGAACATCGACCTCATTGTTCTTTATCCACACAATCGAATCAGTGAACTGCAGGAAATCATGATGAAAAAGTTTGAAGCAAAAAATGTTCACGTTTATGCCGGTAACGTCATTAAGTGATCCTTTTTAATTTCAAAAGAGAAATAGAATGGGAATGGGTGCATCGGGCTACCTTTTTTGTAAATTTTGTTTGAAAGCAGCAGAAATAAAAAATAAAAGTGAAAAAATAGAACATTAGTACTGGAAAAGCTAGTTGGTACCGTTTTATTTAATTTAGAAGATTTCTACAAGATTTTGTGGCTGCGCAACCGTCTCTCAGCACCCGGCCTTTAATTTGTTTCAGTTCATTGTTTACGTGAAGCAAGGGGTAATTCCAAATAATATTATGACTGGTAAAGAATGATCTGCCACTTTTTGATCCTCCGTAACCCTGATCTTGATCGTCATCATTATTGGTCTCACTTTCCCAGGTGGAATAGAAGACAATGTCAGTTTTTTCAAATCTAATTCTTCTACCAATCTATTTGTTCATTTCTATGATGTCTTCGGCTCGCTTGGGCGTATTTTTCCACCGTTAATCTTGATTGGATGTACGGTGTGGACTGGAAGTTCTTTTCCCAATATGCTCCTGTCCTCAAAGTAGGGGTAACTTCCACAATAACCCTCTTATTGGAGAACTTTTTCCATTTTTTACCAAAAAAGTCTAAGTGTGATTTGTGTTTATGTCTTGTTTCAGTTGATGGCAGTTCTGATGAAATTGATGTCGCAATGACAAAGATATTAACTGATAATCAATTCGTACAATTGCACAACGTAGGCACGATGAATTCCATGAACTGGTGTCGCATTATGGTGCAGGTAACAACTCATGTTATTTACTTTTACTTCCAATCTCATTAACAACTTTGCAACTACACATAGATCAACTTGTGTTTAGATCCAATTTAGAGTTACTAATAACGCTGGAACTGGGCGTATCTATGACTTCAGCAGCACTTATCAATTCAGCTTAATAGCGCACTATTAAGCTGAATTGATAGCTACTGAATTATTACATTTCAGCTAGACCACCTTCGTTAGACTTTGACTGAAAAGCGAAAAGCAATTTTTGAACAGCATGTTAAGCAATCGCTGAGTAGCCTCTTTAGATTTTGTTATTCATTTTGCCAAAGGAATTCTTGTAGTTTAATTCTTGTAGACGTTTTGCTGCGTTAATACACTAATTGACGAAGTGTATTGACACTGGTTGGCAAATAAATGAATCAGTTATGGAAGCGATTTTGCATGATCTGGCATTAGGGTTAAAGTAGTTATGTTGGCAAATGAAACTAGTGATCGCAAAATTATAGAAAATTACTACAGCTTTAGCTGACGTGGACTTTGAAAAAGGGAACACAAGTTTAATAGACGCATCACGCCAATTTTACTTTCATTTCAGATTGCACATCATATTTTTGGCTACTTGCAAACCACAAGTGAAGTTGGAAAACCAGTTGATATTATTATCCCATGTGGTGGTTGCGGTAACATAACAGGTAAACATATTTTTACTTGAACTGAAAATTGCATCACAGTGTACGGTTTGCCGTAGTTTATAGCACACCCAGTTTACAGTAGATTCCGTTTAATCGGGTCACATCGGGATAAGCACCATTTGGCCCGATTTAGCGGCTGACCCGATTATCCGAAGTCTTGCAGTATCTGTGCCAGGGTTGTCCTTGGTACACCAGTTATCTCAGCTAGCTGGCGATGACTAATGTTTGGAAGTTGCTCTCTAATTTTTCTTAGGACAACAACCCTTTCAGCAATTGTTAATTCTTTTTGTGGCATCTCTGCTTGGGACTTCACAAAACTTGCAACAAAACACAACAATTACCATGTCCAAGGGCATGAAATGACAAAATAATTTGCGCCTGTATTTTCAAATGTTACATAATATAGTTGGCTTTGTGATATTGAGTTCTATTACATCACAAAGGCAGTTTTGTAATAAAACCAGTGTATGTCTGACTACAGTTGTGGCCCGATTAAACGGAATAGTGGCCCGATTATGCGAATTTACGTAGTGCATTATCTTTGATTGAATTTTGTTCTTAACAATTTGGCCCAATTAAACGGCTGACCCGATTAACCGGCGGTCCAATTAAGCAGAATCTACTGTATTGGAAAAAGGAAATGGTAATGATTTAATTGCTCACCTTCTCCTTCCGAAACACATTTTTTTTCAAAGCAGAATCGAATTTTTTTATTAGAATGTTAAAATTAAATCTAGACTAATGAATGCTACAATACAAAGGATACTTTTTGTTAATTCTTTTCCTGTACACTGGAATTTGATCTACTCATTAAAACCCTATTAAAGCAATTTGCTTCAAAATCTCCACACGAATCCCTCAAAAGTAAATCTTAAAATTAAAAATTTTGTTGAGACTTCGCTTGTGAATAAAGTCACTCACTGAAAATATAACACAACGTCAAATAGAGTCAACTTTGATCCACACCGTGGAAGGTTGTTGGCTCCTACAACTCCATGCTTCTCAGCCTGCTTTTATTGAGCAAAAGAGGCGAGAAAACAAAAATGCTGACTGAAGCATTTAACCAGGTTAAATTTTCAACGTTGTACATTAAACACTTAAAACTTGTTCACTTTTTTGTGTCCCGTTTAATTACCTCTTTTACTTGACAGCACTGATGTTAGCACGCGAGATGGGTGCTTCTATTTGTCCTATCGCTGTTTGTAACAAAAACGACTCGTTTCATCGCATGCTGCGGACGAACGAAAGAAAAATGAAAACTGTAGAAGTATCTAAAGCTCCCGCGATGGATATTTCGGTTGGTTTACTTGGCAAATACTGTATTTAGTTGGTAGACTTATTGGTGTGGTCTTAAATTCGTCCTCAGATTAATTGCAATGTTGCGTTTTATGCAGAAGACACTTTGCTGCAATTTTTCTTTCTCAGGTGCCATATTTGTTCTAGATATGCACTGAACCTCTGCTGTACTTGCTAACTTGTGACCAGATCCAAAATTAAATTGTTCTATGCGTTACCAAAATGGACTTTTATGACAATGTTTGTCGCTTAATCTTAATTACTATTTTTAGTTTGCTCAGAACATCGAGCGTGTTGTGTGGTTGGTTTCAGGAAGAGATGGCAACATGATTAAGAGATGGATGGAGGATTTTATCAAGAACAAAATTTCACAATTATCCGATTCTGTTTATTATAATGTAAGGATTGAATGAAAAATCGTATTAACAAACAGCTTACTTAGACCAACGATATGAGTGCACATTTCGGGAGAGCAAAGTGGGTCGATTGTGATTAATAACTTTTAACAGTTGTCCAGGGGGTTATTTGTGAAGAGAGAGGGAAGAACTTTGGTTTGAAAACCACTTGCAATGTAGAGACATCAAGTAATTTTAACCCTGAAGACTTTTTTTTGGAGATGAACGTGCAATTAAGTCACTCCTTTTTTCTGCTTTCCCAAAACGTATGAGTTTACACCACTCCTCACAAAGCGGCTGTCAGCTGACAACCAATGCCGGTTAGCCTTGTTGGTGATTAGAATATTAGTCTATTATATCTATCAATGCTTTGAAATAAACTGCAACTTTTTATGGCCTGATCCGCACATTCCTACTTTCTTGATGAATTTTGCGGTGAGAAGTTTGGATGTTTTGTCATTGGCTACATTGTGCCTCTATCCCAAGGAAGAGTCCTCAATAATCCTAATTTGAGAAGCCACCAGGTTGCTGTCTGGAGCCTGCGTGGTTTTTACAGAACTATATTAAGTTTACTGCCGTAAAATTTTTCTACGGCAAGTTTGCTTACGATTAACACTCTCTATTCTACCAGCGCGCTTGCCATCTCAGTAGCTAATGTCACGCCTTTTGTGTATAATCATAAGATTTTTTTGCGACTGTAGGGAATAGAGATGTAAATTCTTGTTTGCGTGAAATTTGGTACTTACGCAACGGTTTTTATAGCTTTCTTCTGCTATACGTTCGTCAGTAGCAAGTGATGATGTTATCATTAAGACGATCCAAGAATGTTGGAAGGAAAATAAATATCACATCTGTCCACACACTGCAACTGCTGTTGCACATTACTTCGGCTATACCGATGGGTGAGTTTGATAAACTAAATTACTAACGTTTTATTAAAATGTAAGGCTACGTCGTTTTGCTGTTACCTTTTTTGTCGGTTGTTCAAATTTGTAATTGCTCCAACGATATTATGCTTGAAAACAAAAAAAATTCTCATTCCTACATTACTCTTGTTTTTTTAGTAGGCCTACATGAAGGACAGTCTTTTCATCTAGCTAGCCTTTATCCCAGAAAATTTTTAATTGGCCTCTATTTTAGCTATAAAGCACCTGAAGAAGAGATTCCAACTCTCTGTATAGCGACAGCTTGCGCAGCAAAGTTTGCTGAAGTGTTGGAGGAAGCAAGAGTTCCCACCTGCAAATCGGAGAAACTGGAAGTACTTAGAAATAAAGATGACAGGTTTAGTTTTGGTTATCTATACCTATGTGTAGATCGTTGAATTGGTTGGTGGAAGTAAACCTTTTAAAAAAATCCGTTTTGGATCCAAATCTAGAGCTACTGGGCATGTCCTAAATTTGTCCAAAAAAGTTGATAGTTTTACTTTTATGGGAATTCAAATTTTTCATTTATTTTCGATAGCCTTAAAAAAACATGATTAGACTTTTCTTGCTTTAATGATGTCGTTGGTGCTTGGTATTGTTGTCAATCGAAAATCTGGAGCGAAAGACCGCGGCGTCTCCTCACTCCCTCCAGCTATTCTCAGGGTCATAGTGTGGTTTAATCATTCTTTTATTTATGTTAGTCTTGTCTTTTCAAAAATCAGTTCGTTTTTCTTACCATAAGATAAAGTAAACAATTTGAGCAATGTCCGAGGAAATTTCTCAAAATCAAGTGTTAGTGTTGATCAACTGTTTATTGAATTAACACTTTTGTAGAGCTCAATATATACCACGAAGCGAAGACTGGGAAGACTTAATCCGAAAAAAAGTGAGATCTTTATCCAGTGGAATTTAGTTGCAGGCAGCTGCGGTAATACAAAATTATTAACGCTTTATTTTTTATTTTGCTTTGCAAGAACGATGCAGAGCTAAGACTTTTGTTTTGCTGTATTATTAGACCATCAGACTAATAAGGTCAAATTTGTTGCTGCCAACTTTTATTAACATGTTAGTACGCTAATTTTCCTTGCTGTTTCCACTTATCATTTAGTGGAATTACTATTTAAAACTCGTTTGTTTTGTTCACGTTATTTACCGCATTCAAAGATTTTTGTTTGAAGAGCAGCCAGATCAGCTTTCTTTAGACTGTTCGATGCTTTTTGGCGTCTAAATCTTATTCACTCATAGCTCAATTTTGTTATAACTCAATTGTTTTACCGTTGCAACGTATAATCTATTACGCGCGACAACTAGGTTCCACGACATATCGATTTGCCTCAAAGGCTTTTTTGATTCTTTTTCTTCGTGCTTCTGGTTAAAAAATTTCCCACTCTTTTTTCATTTCGATTAGGTGAAAAATAAATTTTTTGTGCACTGTAGTGTGTTCTTTTTTTTTACTTGGCTACAACGATTACCAGACAATTTTAAGTTACATCGACGCTGTATCTGAAATGTTCTACGGCAATCGATCTTTGTACTTCATATAAAGCAAAAGATCTGTCAAACCTTTTGACATCTGCTGCTTTAGCAACTAACTGCAGATTGAATAACAAACATCCGCCGCAGTCATTATATAAAACAATAATATATTATAGTAAAAACCATCTCTGTGATACTAAAACTGTGTCATTTTCCGATGTGTATCAGCTCTGTTTTGATGAAGTTCAATTGCTTTATTGGTTGATTGAATTGTTTTTAACTCCTCTAAAGTTTCGTTTAATTTTATTTGTTGTTTCTTCGCCACAGTCGGATCTCTGCAAAAATAAAATTCAACGTTGTAGAATGACTAGCGGCACGAGTTATTTGTTCCAACAAAATCTTTGAAAAGGTCTACATAACAAAAATTAACGCCTGTGAGTTTCTGTCTCACCACGGATTACAAATGATCACGCGTTTGAACCTCACGATGGTTGGGTTGTAGATCAACTCCTCAACTAGACAAATTCTAACGAGAGATCAGGATGTAGAAACTGACACAATTCTTTAAGTGTCGAAACTTGGTGATCACGTGACATAACGTCCTACGTGCAACGTCACGTCATTGTCGCCTGTTAATCTGGAGGATAAAAATGAAATAGGTTTTGATTTCACCTGATTCGATTCCTTTCTATGGAGTCTTTATATCTTTGCACTTTCTCCTTTAATTGTTTGATCTTCGATTCATTCTTCATAAGCTCCACTTTAATTTTGCAAGCTCCAGTTTTTGGTTTTTCTTTTTTAATTCCAAAAGAATCTTTGGGTAAAAGTTTTCGTAAATAATCACCGTCTTTTTTCTTATCCCCCAAAGTTCGGTTCAAAAAATTGAAAACTGTTCGACGGAGACGTTTTCGATGACTGTGGCCAGGCTGTGCTGAATTATCCTGAAAATGCAGCTAACGTTAGTTACGATGAAGAGTGTGCTGGAAACTGCACACCTATCATGCAGCAGATTTTTTTTAAGAGGTTATGTAGAGTATGAGAGTTTCTATCAACAGTTTTGACGTACATGGTTCAAATAAACTTTGCGGTTTCATACT
Organism: Trididemnum clinides; assembly: GCA_963675345.1. Taxonomy (NCBI): domain Eukaryota; kingdom Metazoa; phylum Chordata; class Ascidiacea; order Aplousobranchia; family Didemnidae; genus Trididemnum; species Trididemnum clinides. The sequence continues at coordinate 35,348,720 of OY776289.1, read as the reverse complement.
TTAATGTTCTCCTCATTGATCGCTTCGCTTAAAATTATGTCAAGCAGTAGAAACAGTGAAATCGCTTTTTACAATGCAATGCCGGCCGTGATAGCTCAGTGTAATGAGCTTCTCGTATCATCACAATCAAAGTTCAATGAATAACTGAGTTTTATTTCGCAGTGATTGAAGCCGAACTTACAATGGCAATGGTAACACTGCAGTAGTAGTATGAAGCAAGTGTTGGCATAACTTAGATAAAAACTACAACAATCGAAATGGTGTTTCTGGTAATAAAAAAACTTTTGATAATAAATAAAAAAATAGTTCCGAATCAAGTTTATTTTATTATCACAACAGTTGGTCGTGCTATCGTTGGTCCACAATACTATTTAATTCGCTGCCTTAAGTATCCAATCAGAGAATAAAACAAACATACCACGACGCCGAGCTTTTTTTCCTTGATACGCATACAGTGATCTAGCGATTTACCAGGTGGTAATACGATTACAGGAACAGGTTCTACACGACCTTTTTTGTCCTTTCCCAAACCTTCACCCATTTTATACCTAAATCAATTAAGATAACAGCAGCCTGTTATGGTTGTAAGCTGAATTCAAAAGAAGATGGGGCTGAGCGAAAGATAAAGCTGGGTCACTATTTACAGCATTGCGGCCATACACGACGGTTAAACACATCTAGCCACCTATATCCATCGCCAAAAACCTAGTCAACAGAGAAACAGAATAAAAGAAGAAGCATCTTGGATCTACCAAGAGCTCATAAAGACTGGACGTTAAAGCATAGGCAAAACAGTTAGCCTCGGTAGTTTGCAACAACTGTAATTACAACAAGCATGCCGTTTACTTTCAAAAATTACTTTGAAATCATAATAGCTGTACATCTCAGTCATGAAAATTATGAAGATATTTACGACGTCAACTTTCGAAGTGTAATTGACTCAAAAGTAAGTTTACTAATTTCTCGCACAATCGCATTCTAAAGTTGAGCACGAAGTATATAGTTTTTCTTTGTAGAAATTGTAGCTAAGGTACAACATTAAACCACCGGAGTAGTGAGGCAGTAGTTACAGCATCCGTTTCGCAGTCGGTAGTGATGGATTTACTTTCCTTGTCGAGTGATACCAAATACTTTCAAACGCTCTTCACAGATCTCCTGCTTGGTGGTCGGCAATAGTAGTAATGCTTAGAGTGAAATATTACACTGATACGAAAGGAGTGGAATGGGCTTCGATGGCCTGAGCATTTAGCAACATCGCCGCAACAAGATGTAGAATATGTAGGGGTCCATCTAGAATAGCTGATGAGATTCAAACCGAGACTATCGGTAACAAGTGGACTTACCGCGTTCATCGTCCAAAGAAATAGTGGAACACACTTTAGGTGAGTTACATCAATGCACATCATTTCATCAATGTGAAGCAACATTGATAGCTGTGTGATGATCTCGCAGCGTTGATAGGCGGCAAGTTATTTGGAAAAGACATTTCACTGGCATTTCAACGCAATTTAAAGGTAAGTTGTACGAAGAATGCAACTGCAAAAAGTTCTCCGCGAACAGAGGATTATCCGAATTAAATTAACGCACACACCCAAATTTCATAAGCATTTTTGATCCGAATCCATTCGTATATTGTTCCCATTTTCCAAGCGATTTCTCTTCCGACAACGTGTCGCCTAAAACGTAGCCAATCATTTTTCTTGCTTCTCTATCAACTCGGTAAAAAATTGATTCGGCGTAAACCAAACAAAGGCCAAAAAAGGGCAAGTTTTGCTGTCGAAAAAGTTGCTACTGCTTTTATGACACAGTATTACACAATAAATGATATCGTCCTCACTGGTTTTTGATTGGCTGTCGTTGATGACAACCACTACGTCAACTACTTTTGCTGTCGAAAAAATTGCTACTGCTTTTATGACACAGCATTACACAATAAATGATATCGTCCTCACTGGTTTTTGATTGGCTGTCGTTGATGACAACCACTACGTCATCATCGTCATCGGATTCACTTTCAGATTCCGAAGTATTGTTGTCACGAGACGTAGGCACGACGTCATCGATGGCAAGAGTAGCGGTCAAGTTCTTGTGCAAAAATCTGAAACATCGTTTAATTCAGTAGGTTATTCCCGCCTTTAGACAAAACGCGACATTAAATGAGGCAAAACAAAAACAGTCCGGCATAGAAATCGCATGTTGAAGACCTCATGTTGGTATATTAACACATTGAAATGAAGGCACTGCACGACACGGTAATCCAAATCAACACCGTATATTCAACAAAAATCAGATGAAAGAAAAGCGGTAGTTCATTTTACATCAATCATGAATACAAATTGCGAACTGGTAATATATTACTTGCCACTCTAAAAGAAGTTGAAATGGGATTAAAGCAGAGGGGAAACTAGAATAAAAAGGAGGTAGGGCAGGAGGTTAGCTTGATGAAAATTCACTAAAAAGGAGGGCTCACATTTGCTCGGGGAGAGAAAAAGACACAAATGCTCAGACCAGTGCTCCAGTCGAATAAGTCAGAGGGAGAAGAGGAACAAATGGCCAGAGGTAGGTCAGAGGGAGAGGAGGAACAAATGGCCAGATTGTCAGCAAAAAGAGAGCAGCTCACGGAAGACAGAAAAGTAGGAAAACCATTGATGAAAAGACAGAAACGCAGCCAAGAACGAATCCTTGCCAAACACCTCAACTGACTCGCAAGGAGCGACTTTTGTGGTTTTAAAAACCAGGCTAGCGCGCCTGGCAGAACGGAAAGATTGAGTCCAATGACCAAACCAAAGAGAGGCCAGCCGAAATAAGTTTATTAAAAAGAGCAGGATACCAGATAGAGTCAAAAGCCTTAGAAAGGTCGATCGCAGAAAAAATTTTCCCCGAGAACCCGGCCTGGATTTGCTAAACCAATCCTATATAAACTGAGAAAGATAAAGAATTTGAATGAGGGTAGATCGTCTACAGGGCCAAAATCAGTCTGGCGAGGAGAAAAAATAGAGTTAGACGAGATAGAATGATGCGTTCAAAAAGCTTTTAGACGTAAGAGATGAGATAGACAGGCAAAAAAGAAGAGTCGAGTAGATTTCCCATCTTGTGGACGGGAATTATAAAAGATGTCTTCTAGATGGAAGAAAAGATAAGAAAATGTGAAGAAAATCCATGCCAGAGCGAGGAAGGTGCTCTAGCATGGTATAGGCATCTTAGTCTGGGCAGGTGACAGTGAGGTGAGATTTGAGACGGGCGTGATAAATTTAATGGAAGAATTGAAAAGAAGGGGAAGCAGAAAGAGGAATGAGATTTCTCAAGGCACGAGACCCGTCGGATCTCGAACAAGTAGCCTCTGGCTCTGCTACGCAAAGCCTCTGACTGGAAAACGGATAAGTGGGATCTCAGGTAGTCAGCAAAAACTGATGCCGATTCCCTGGGAGAAGGACAGTTGGAAAAGTTAGGAGAGGAGGAAGATCAATAAGAACCGGCGAATGAACGGAGGAGTGAACAAACTGATTTAGGATCAGATATATAAGAGACGAGCATGTCACCTGCAACGCCGCACTCTTGGCTTTGGCGATGGCAGACGAAACATGTCGGGAGACAAAGATGCAAACCTGACGATCTTCATCGATTCTATAAGCAGCAGCAAGAGCGTTACGTCTTTTGCTTACTACATCTTCCTCTTTAGAAGCATACCAGACTGGAGGTTGGTTTTTGACGCAACCGAAAGAAATGGGAAATTAGGCCGCATTCAATGCCGGAGAAATAAAGAAAGCAGCAGCACGAGAAAGAAAGAAGGGAGTATTCCTCTGCAGAAGGACAGTGAGAGTCAAAGTGAAAGACAAAGTCGTCTCAATGAGCTTTCTGAAAATTGCAGGAAGGGGGCCGTCCGTTGGGGCAAAAAAACAGAGAAAAGATTGACAGTCAGTAGATTGGGTCTTGAAGCAACTCTAAGGTGTGAGGGAAAGGGAAGAAGGAGCAATGGAGATGTCAAGAAAGGAGCAACCGCCACAGGATTGATGGAAAAGGGTAAGAGTGTCAAGGTCATTGAGGGAAAAAAGGTCCAAAAAGATGACCCACTTGAATACTTCCTTCCCAAGTACTTTTGAGTACCAGCGAGGATGATGGCAACTGAAAATCCCCAAAATGAAGAAATTTCTGGAGGAGGAAAGAACAAAGGGGAGAGGAGTCAGATCTGCTATCTATCAAAAAATAGCAAATAGGGGGGTTATAAGTCAACAAAAGAGACTAAAAAAGAGTTACCAAGTAAGATGTTGACCCCTACGTAGTCAGAGTACAGGTCAAGGGAGGAGAGAGTAGAAGTACAGAGTTCAGAGAATAGGCCTTGCTCGACAAAAATAATGACACTGCAGCTGGCGTGCAGGTCATCATGAGAAAGAATGCCAGACTGGGAGTGAGTACAATCAGATCACAGGGCAAAGGGCTCAAGAAAAAGAAGGAAGAGTAGACGTTGATTTTCTGGATACATATAAGGTCTACAGGATAGAGCAAGATGAAATGGAGAAGTGCAGCGCTTCTGGCCCAAAGACCTCAAGCATTCTATTGAAGAACACGGAGTGAGTCAAGGAAGGAAAAGGGAGCAGGAGATGTAGAAGAACAGCCAGAAACTTAATAGGGTGGGAAGTTGTAGAGGAGTTATGAAGTGGGCAGATAGAGGATAGAAAGATTGTAGGCGAGTGTGGTAAGGGGGTGATGCATTGGCAGAGGGGATCAGCAGGGCCAGAATGAACAGTACGTTACGAGGGGCCTCAAAGAAGTTGCAGTTTTGGGAGATTGGGGATCCCCAGGAGAAGCAGAGATGCAGCAAGGAAAACAGCTCCAGGAGTGAAAGCTGCATAGAGCATTGAATTTGGAAAAGAAAAATAATAAGTACCTTAGATAAACCCATTTAAAGCAGGTGCAGCACTGCACCGACCTACCCCTGCAGGTCACATTTTCAGCGTACACTGAGTAGGGAAAGTGGGGTCAAAGGTAGGGTTGTTAATGTTGCTGCTCATCAGAATAATAAAAATAAAGGCAAAAAGAGGGAAAAAAGAAAGCGGCCGATTTTAAAGAGACTGAGAGCTGCCCTTCTATGATCACTCTTAGAGCAGCATAACAAAAAAACTGATTGGATGTGGAGTTCCCGGGGTAACTGAGACCCTTGGCAAGACCACAAACATTTTGACCCACCCCAAATGGGGCCGGGGACAGCACCGTCACATCGAGGTGGCTGTTTGATGCCGCAGAAGAGATCGCATTGTTTGTCTATTTTATTATGTAACGTCTTTCATAAAAGATGTAAATTGTACGATAAGTAGAGCCATCTGGTAAGCGTTAATACTTTGCTGCAACAGTCCAGGACAGGCAATGATGCGGAGAAATACGACTATCTGCAGCCGTTCTGAAGCTCAACGGCTACTTTACATTCCCAATGCTATAATTAGATTTGAACAAAACAGTTAAATCATTTTTACAAATCACGGAACCCAAACCATAAACTGATGCACGTCGAGGTGGTTTCTGAAAAATTGCCCAGCTACTTATCTTCACGATCCCCTATCACGTCCCCTACCCTAGTTTAGTGATATCATGACCACAAAACTTACTTACTTCACTTCATATTGATGATTATCCAGCGATCGAACCAGCGACGCTGGATGCCAAATTCCACTGGGATGCTTGGCAAGACAGTGAGATTTGACAGAAAAAGAAGAAAAATCAGGCTCCCTAAACTGTCTCAAATGATATAAAGAAACTCGAAATCCATGCGAGAACTTGCAGTCTTCTTCCCCAAATCTGTAGCAAAGCAACTACCTGAGATATTAGTGCTACCGATATAATGACAACTGCAATACAAAGAATACCGGCTTTAACTATAAAGTAGATGCCAATAATTTCCAAGAATTCAAAGACAGTTGCAGAAACAATATTTTGCCTGTACATCAGCGTACAGTTATTTATATAGGCATGGTACTGCCCAAACAAGTAATGGCAAATGTCAGTAGTAACAGGCTGAACACGGTCGTACGTTGTTACGAGTTTTTAATTACCTGCACCAAAATCACACTTTGGCTTGCCAAACAGATAAAACATTCGAAAGCATTAATTACTAAGATGCATGATAGATTAATTTAACCATTCTATGAGATCACAGATATCTTTTAAGCTACAAACCTGCAACTGCCATCTAAAAAATATGTGCAGGGTTTCATTTCCTCTAATGTTGGGTTAAGAAATAAAACTTTAACAAAAACTGATGCTTCTGTAGTCTCTTCATCGGTATCCACACTCATGATCATTGCATTGTGATACTGTCTTCCTGACCACTCTGTTTCGTATGGTGCTTGGCATTTAACACCTGTTATATCGTCACGATCTTCAATTGTTTTTAAAAACTCTTCATTGCCAACTATACTTTCATCTGATTGGTCACTTTCAGCATCTGAGGAGTCTGCTGTTTCGTTTGCAACAACTTTTTCATCGAAATTGGAGGAATTGACCGCAATGCTTTCCTCAGTGGAATTGATGTCAGCATAAAACGATGCCATCAGTAGATCAACATTTTGAGACTTATTCTCAACTGGAGCATTGCTCTGACAAGAATTTTCAGAAACCTGAATGCAATATTGAAAAAATGGTATTTTTTAAAGCACATAATTCAATTTAAAAGATATCCAGTACGGGAAGCAACATTGCATTAACTTTGGCATGTAAAGAGTGCCACATGTGTGCCACAGTGTTAAACCTGGTTTTGCCAAGCGAAAGAAAGAGAGGCAAACAGATCAAAAATTTATAGATAGTGAAAGCAAGACATGAGTGAAATAAAACTGTCACCGAAAAACACCAAATAGATCGAGGTGGAGAGATTTGATCTATCAAACCAAACTCTAATAAGAAAAGCCAAAGGAAAAGATCCTAATTTAAAACAAAACTGCAACCAATTCTATGCTATGCAGTTTTTTTTTTAATATTTGTCGTTGTACAATCGCTACTTTTTTGTCATTTTGTAGTTGCTACTGCTGTCTGACCTCTTCTTCCTCGGGTTAATGTAAAGAGAGTATCCATGTTCAAACCAGTAACTAAATCAAAACTAGGTTTAGAGAAAGCAGTACACTACTTGAACATGTGGACTGCCATTGTCCAGTCACCGTCTCATACAACATGCTGTCTCTTACAATATGTTTAAATCTCAGTATCTGAACAACGCAACAAAGAGTTAATTGGTTAAAAGTACTTAATTCACTGTGGACAAATTGAAGAATTTTCATCTGATTTTGTTTAACACAAAGCCATAATATATGCTTGCCTTAGGTCAGTAATAACGACTTGCTTTGAGAAGTTGACCACAATGCATTAATAAAAAATTCAGCAAATTGGAGACTTTTTAAAGGATGTGTTACAGACATTCAATCACACCACGCTTTGTTATTTTTAATTACTGCTCCAAAAATTCACCACAGCTGTTTATCCATCTTTGTGTCAGAGAACTTTATCTCTGGTAGCAGGAAAACTTTTTTTCAATTATGACAAAGCACTGTTGTGCTCAGATCACTTCAGAGTTACTGGCACTACTGGGATAACGTGTTTTTACAGCCATCAGTGCAACCAAGGTGGGTAAATTGCCATGAAGTGTCTTTTCAATTGTACGACATTTCCATTGACAAACAAAAATAGAAGCAGTTGATATGTGCCTACTAAGTTATTAATATTTTTCAGAGTACCGGAACTTAACACCATTCTAACTTCGAATTTCAAAAACATATTAAAGTCTGCAACATGTGATCAAACGAATTTATTGTTAACTATTTACAATTCATACTCACTTAATCTATGTCACAGCGAGTCACAACTTCTACTTTGCAAAACCAGAAAGTGGTTTTTATAGAACTTAGTTGCCACTTAATGTATCACAAAATTAGTCGATAAACTTACATTGTCACAATTTTCACTAAAAGTTGACAGCAACGAACTTTTCTCATAAGCAAGCAGGCTTTCTTCCGTCAAAGAAATCAGTTCTTTCATTTCTTGTTGAAGGGAAACCAGCTCAGGGTCATTCTGCCCATTTGATATAGCAAATTCGATCTAAACACAAAAAATTTGGGGTGAAATATAAAACTTGACCATGAAAGTAACAGTTAGGATACCAGTAAAAGAAACAACACAGCAGAGAGTCAAATAACAGCTGGAGATTTGTTGCCAATTAAGCACAATATATGTATATTTTGTACTTAAGAATCGTGTTGCTTTCAGCTTATAATTGAAGTTAAAATGTGATAATTCAAAAAAAGCTAGTTCTTAAGTGTTGCACAAGTGACACAAAACAGAAAGAAAAAAATAACTGTGCAGCTAGTGTATGCTCACATGATGAAGAAATGGTAAAAAGGCCAACAATACCTTACAATGCAGTCTTCAAAAAAGGCAATTTTGCGTTCTTTTTTTTTGATCTTTTTACAGGCATACATGGGCTGATTTAGTGTATATCTAGCACGACACACTTGTTTCAAATCAGATTTTTTGATGGTGCAACTTAGCACTCTAACTTCCAGATGTCCTTCTTGATGAATGCCAATGGGAATTTTATGGACTTTCAAACTCCATACCTTTTTTTCAGAAATTTAGGGCAATTTTCACAACTTATGACAACTGAACGAAAACAAACTAGGCACGTGCATCTAGGTGCCAAAAAAACTAAACGCCAAACAATCAAGGCATAGTACAAACTAGGCGCTGGATAAACTGCACGCCAGACAAACTAGGAGCCAATAACTTTAATAGTTGCAAACTTTATATCTAAAAATCTGCTACGTGTGTGTCTTTTTTATTTTAGGAAGGGTACCTTTAAACCCCTAAGGTTTAGGATGGGCAAACAATCAAATGACAACTAAGATGCCTTGATAGCACGATACATTTTTTACCTTGACATTAAACTTTAATGATTGAAATAAAATAAAATAAAAATTCTTTTTGTGACACTATCCAGATCTCAATTCATTTACTACCCCACCGAAAATCCAAGACAATGTAAACACTACATTCACCTCAGTTTTGATAGGAAGAGCGTCAATAAATATAAATCTATTGGAGTTCACTACATTGCTGCTAATTAACTTTTTACAGAAGCCATGAGGCCACACAAAATTCCTTGTTACACCACGTAATTGTCAGTAAACATTACATTTGATGCTTGTGATTTTATTTGAAAGGCAACATCTTTGACGTCGTTTTGATTGTGGTTCTGATTTCTGCAGGCACAGCTTCAGTGATGTAAGTGCAACAGTGATGCCATTTGGCCAACAACATCCTTAATCTCATGTTAAAGGTGGTTCTAACTTTCGCATGTGCTGCATTTGGTAACATGAGTGCAACAGAAATGATATTGAGCCGTAATCATTATGGTGAGCTAAGCATTCAGTATGTCCAATTACCGAATACCCTGAGTTTGTTTTTGAAGTTTTCATTTTCACCGTGGCTGGGCTACACTGCTGTAAAGACTGCTGGTGCTAAGGGTCATTAACAAAATTACTATTTTAAGAAAAGCAACAACTTCCGCAAGTGTTCAGATTGGATGCATACCTATGTCTACGTTTTGGCTATTCTCAATATACTGGCATCATTTAATATTAAATCAATAGTGAACCTATAATACTTCTGTAACGCAATTGAAGAGTTTACTGCCAACACAATAGCATGACACTAAATTTGAAAACGCAAAAATATTTTAAGGTATTATACAGCATACCATTGTTTGCTCGGGAAAAGCTTTAGGCAGCAGACAAATTTCTATGCCAAACATTTTTACATTACGTTGAGTTGATGATTTTGCCTATTTCATGGCTTATACTATGAAAACTTGTTAATCAACTGCATTCTGAACGATTTGTATATTAGACTTAAAATCATACTTTTGTGATTTTCCGTAGTTACTTTTTGACAACTTCCACACATGTCCTGGTACATACAACTTTTAGTAGGAGAGCAACTAATATTTTAAAGTTGAGATTGGTGCAGTGCCAAGTTTTTCTGGTGTCTAGTTTGTCTGCTGTCAAGATTTGCACTTCTTAGTTTGTCTGCGGCCAAGATGTGCAGGCCTAGTTTGTTCATCTCCAGTTGCAAATGTCCAGTTGATGTACACCACAATTACCAATGCTCAAAGTGGCTACAAGGCAGTCACCACTTTCTCAATAATGAGGTGATATATAGTGTAGGCCAATGAAGTGAACAAAAGCTCACAAATAAAAATGCTGTAGATAATGTTACCTGATGAAGTTGGAGGCGATAAGTTTCTAAACTCTTTTTTAATTCATCCATTTCTAGTACATACAGCACCACCACAGTATTTTTCCAATAAACACATAATATGCTAAACACTGATTTAAGCTAAAATAAAGTTCAAAAGCTGCTATTTGTTGCCATTAAGATTTCTTTTTTTTGTTTGTTTGTTTGTTTACCCCTCCTCTTCCTCAGGATGGAGGTATGGCATGAATTCATGCCGTCAATCTAATTGAAATTAGGCTAGGGGAAAGATGGCAGCCCATTTTGAACCAATCTTGAGTGACTGGTAGCCCCACCACCAAGGCGGACTGCCACTGGTGGGTACCCAAGAGTCGTCTGACATGCTGGGTTAGCAACTTCACAATTGTAACCCAGTGAAGTACGGAAGGACCACCTGTCTAAAACATAAAGGTGGAGGCCTCCCGTAGAGTGCCTTGCCCAAGGACACAACAAGCAAGCTTGCCGGCTTGTTCTCCACATTATCCCTTTTATATGCTGAGCGCCAAGCAGGAAAGCTGTGAATACCATTTTTTAAAGTCTTTTGGTATGACTCGACTTAGGGAATGAACCCCAGGTCTACCAACTACAAGGCAGACGCTCCAAGTAAGATTTCTTTCGTCAGCTTTCTCAAAAAAATGTATTACAAATTCAAATACTTAAATACCATAAAAATGTTTGGAAACTACAAAATTTTTCAAGAGCTAAATTATCAGTTGACTGTTTTGAGCCAACACCAATTGCCTTTTGTGAATTGGTATACTAAGGCAATTTCGGACATGGGGTAATTTAGGACAAGTTAATATGAATCAAATCGTGCTTCACCTAATTTAAACAAACATGCTGACTTCGACCTTGCATAATTCTGAGCAATTTTTTGCAATTCCTATTGGGCTAGTTTTGCATGGTTGTCATCGATGCAACATAAACAACTGACTGGCCAAGCAACTCTTTCACCATGAGTGAAATGTAACCAATAAAAGTGGCTGTGAATTGAGCAATGAATTATAATTGGATTTGAATTGAATTATTTGCTAATCCAGCCACAATTTTATCCAACCATTACCTTTAATTATCAGAACATTTCTAAATTGCCCTAACATTTTTTGAAGTATTTTAACCTTATCCTGAATTACGCCATTTATGGGGTAACTTGTGACAGCAGATCCACTACACTTTTAAATCCAAAATTTTGGACCAAAAAATTACACAAACATGCGTGCTACCAAGTGGTAAATAAATACACAAATGTCAAAAAAGTGATTAGATTTAAGTTGCTAGTGCTAAACTGGTAGATAAAAAGTTGAAAAGTAGCAATTTGTCCTGAATTACCCCAGTATACCCTAGCTGCTATGTTGCCAAAGCTCACAAGTGTTAAAGGTATGCAATAATGAAAAGCAGATTAGGTTTCTTACCAGCACCTCACAAAAACAAAACTTCACTTAATTTTTTACAGAGAGCTCATAAACGGTCTTTGCAAGTTGTTGTGTTGACCTCAAAAAGAATTCTTGCTCAGTTTTTTATCACTCAGTAGAAAGATAAATTCAAAAATCTCAAACAGTTTGTTTTACAAAAGCAAAATTTTCAATAATTTACAGCTATAATGCACCAAACGGGCTGCAGGTTACAGTAGTTGGGCAATTTTTTTGCAATTAGTTAGGTATAGGCCTACGCTTTTCAAAAAACAAGGCCACCTCTTAAACAAAATTGCATCATTTTCAGTGTCCCTGTTAATAACGACACCAAAACCAGCATAGTTTATACACTGGCAATAGAAGAAATGATGTTTGCACACACATTTATGCATAAAAAAACAATACTAATGTGAAATTGCGTGGTTTAATTTGCACCTAACAAGCCTAACAAAAATACAAATAAATTTACATCGCAGATAAAAACTTGGATCAAAATAGCTCTTGGCTAAAAATATTTTGCAAGAATATAACATTAAAGAGGAAAATTTGTTTAACACAGTGAGTCATATTCCATGTTCGCTATCAGAGCAAAACTTTTGAAAACACAATGATGCAGTGGCAAAATTACAATGACCACACATCTTTATCTTCTAATATCAATTCCTGCCTCAATTTTATTTAGGCCAGTTTTTGGGCAAACTATTTAAGCACATAAGCACATACCTATATATTTCATAACACACGGTTTGAAAACAACAAAAAATGCTTGTTTTAAACAACACAGCTTATCAACGTTTTTCTCATACACTTTTTACTTGAAGACTTCAGTTTTTGCCCTTTTGGCCTACTTTGGATTTTGCCTTTTGGTAGAGTAAGAAAAATTATATAATTACAACAGTAGATACTCATTCTCAGTTTAACAATGTATTAACTAAAAATGAACAAATTGTTTTGGAAATTAAGTGGGTAATTTGTTATTAGGCATTTTTGATTGATCAGTTTTAATGATATATTAAACATGTGACTTTTGGTCATTTCTAATCGGTCAATTTTAATGACAAATCAAAAAAATTTGCACTCCCAATCTTCACTCCCTCCCAGTGTACACTACCCAAGAATTCACATACTGGATCCCTACAGTGCAAGCTGCCTTTGTCTAAGTACCCTGCCAACAAGGATTCCAACCCATAACCATTGCACTTTGAGGCAGCTGGATGATTCATGGGCCACAGCCAAAATTAAAGAAATCATGACTATATAAACAAAATATGAATGGTGGTGGCAAAATAGCCTCCAAGGGTAAAATACCATCAACAGCAAAATAGCCACTTCCTTAACGAAGAAAAATAAACACTAAAAACAAAGCCATAACATATACTTACCAGTGATTTAGTCTCATAGTAGTACTACACTATTCACTGTGTGGAACTACAACTTGTAACACTACGCAGAGCACATGCTAAACTTATCACTATGTACACAATAGGCAACATGCTACACTAATAACAGTTAGCAGGTTAGCCTGCTACTGACCGTAATGTGAAAACACAATATTGAATATGACATTATCGTACAAGAAATAAGCACAGTGGTTTTGCTTGACTTGTTGAAGGAGCACTCTCATCGTTTTGAGTTTCCTAATCTTTTTCCAAGTTGTAAATCTTTGAAAAAATAACACCATGACACAATTTACAGAAACAATTTTCAGTTCAATCTAGAGCTTTTTCAACCCATGGAAAACTTTTCCCAGCTACTACTGTGCTTTCTACCACTCTCATAAGCTGGTTTTCACTTTTTTGACATTCTTGAGAGAGCAAATCAAGCACAAAAATACAATGAACAACCAAAAAAAGATCTAAAAGAAAAGTTGCCAGGCCTTAACTGAAAGTTTTAAAAACAATTAGTGTTTTATAATCTTGTTGTTTAAAATATAGGCCTAGGCAGTGGCTTTTTTGCTATCATCAGCATTTAACTAGCGCGATGGTGTAATGGTTAGAGCACCTGCTTTGCAGTCAGTAGACCTGGGGTTCATTCCCAAGTCATGTTATACCAAAAGACTTTAAACAAATGGTATTCACAGCTTCCCTGCTTGGCACTCAGCACATAAGGAATAGTGTGGAGAACAAGCTAGCAAGCTTTCTTGTTGTGTCCTTGGGCAAAGCACTTAACAGAATGCCTCTGTCTTTATGTGGCAGACAAATGTTGGGGCCAAGCAGTCTACCAGTTGTGGTGGTCCAGTCTGACAAAAGACATGCTAACAGAGCATGAGATTGTTTGCGTAAATGAATCAGCATTTCACTTTGGAGGCTATTTTGCTGTCAGACATTTGTGATTGGTCAATTTTAATGACATTAACCACATGACTTATGGACGTTTTTCATTGGTCAATTTCTAAGTTAAATAAAAAAAACTGTACCCCCAGTGTACACTCCCCCAAACATAGACCTAACATAAGTCCCTGTTTTTCAGGCCTTGTCCCAGTCAGCTGAGTGAAAATCCTGGTTTTGCTTGCAGTCAGGCAGCATAGCTGGAACTACGGTACGTAAATGATTGCCCATGCTAGCAAAGGCAATTTGAAAACTAACTTGAAGTCGCTGTGAATATTGGACCATAAGAGCCAGAAAAGTAGCAGGAAAGCAGGTGCTGACTTTTTTTGGAGAGCACCTCAAAATAAGGTAAGAGAAGACAATTTTGGCCAGAATGGGGTAAGAGAAGACAATTTTGGCCAGAATCAGTGACCTTTTTTTTTAGGCAGTGGCTATTTCACCATCGACGGCAATTTGCCCTTGAAATCTATTTTGCCATGATCATTCACGTGTGTTTATATAGCCAAATTTGCTATTATCACATCAGTGACTCTGTGGTGTAGTGGATAGAGCGCTGGTCTTGAGATACCAAGGTATCGGGTTCAAATCTCAGCTGGCCAGGGCTTTAAAAGAAAGGCAGTGTACACTGAAGGGACAGGCCCGGTATGTAAATGTACGGGGCAGTGTACACTGCAAGGGAGTGTGCAGGGTGGGGGAAAGAGACCTGGGGGTGCAAAATTTTTTTTTTGTTTTTTAAATTGACCAATCAGAGACGACCAAAAGTCACATGTTTAGTACGTCATTAAGATTGACCAATCACAAACAACTCACAGCAAAATAGTCTCTGAGGGTAAATTCCCGTCGACGACAAAATAGTCACTGCCTTTTTTTTACTCTTCTATTAAAGGACACCTTCATTTACTGTAAAATAATGTCCACGCAAAACCCTCTGATCTGGCCTGTTGTTCTAAAGCATCCCAGTTTTTCATTGCAAAAATATGGTAAGTCTACCCATACAGTTACATAAAAGAGCACCCCTCCAGCATACACTGTCTTTGTCCAACTACTCTTCCATCAAAAATTCGAACTTGTACTTATTACATTTGAAAGCACAGAAAAGGTTGCCTCATCTCCTATGCCACAGCATCATTGTCAGAATTAGAGCAAATACGGTTATTTAAACATGCATCAATGGTGATGGCAAAATAACCTCCAAGGGTAAAATGCTGTTAACGGCAAAACAGCCACTTCCTAAAAAATAAGAAGCTGATTTTTTATTTAGAATCATGAATACTTGCCCAGTACAGCACATTTGTTGACAGGTACATATAAAAAGTCTAACCCACGTACTAAAAATTATTAAGTCAATAGCCTACGAAAAAGGCCAAAATATTGCCAACCTGGCTCCAACAAATCAGCTAAAAATCTGACATAAAACGAATCAAGAACAGATATATATGCATCATGCTTTAAAAAATTATCCTACATCCAGCAAAAACTTAAAATATTTACAACTCTGCTATATTTCCACGATGAAAAGCATGATTCTGCTAAATATTAATTTGCTATTTATATCTGTTTGAAAAACAGGTATGCATTTTTGGCAATATATAGTTTTACTGGTAGGTCTACCAGTACTAAAATTTGGAATTCTGCTGAAAGTATTCCAAAGAATTGGAATACTACAAATTCTTCGATTTTTCTGCTGTGTGTTTTTCAGGAATTGCCACAGTAAATTATCATTTTCTATTCTTCTCGGTACACCGTTTCCTTCTCTTCCAATCACCTGCAAATTATCTTTCAAGACTTTCATCCAAAAACCTTTCTCCAGTTTATCCTTTTCCCCTTATCCGGCAGGTAATCTTCATGATTTTTTTCAACGCAATGACTTTCTGTCCCTCACAACGTGCAAAAGTTAACTCAATCTTGCTTCCCTACCTCGTCCTCAATGCCAACCACATGTGCTGCTGCTCCTCTAGCATACATATTTCTCATTTTATTTACTCCGGTAACGCTCATTAAAAAACGCCTTATCTTTAATTCTGCAAACGCAGCTCCGCTTTCCAGCCCAAATCATATCTAAGCAGCTCCGCTTTCCAATCCAAATCAAATCTTTCCGATCCAAACCATCTTTTCACCAAACCATTGGAAAAAATTTTGAAGATCTAGATGCAACCTTTCCGCTCTGTCAACACAAAAGAAAAGTTGAAAATTTCTGATAAACCTTGATCAGGGATGGCAAACTATTTTCATTAAATGGGTCAAAAATCGGATTTTAATGTAGAAAAGGATAGTTCGTCATGATTCAACAATTTTATGACTCCATAACACAAAAAAGATTTTCACCAAAATTCACGCACAATTTTTCAACTGTTGTGCTTTAATCTCTAAAAATAGATAAAAATGATCTTCGCTTCTAATTGCGCCCAGTTTCCTCAACCTTTACGACTGATTTCCTAAAAAAAAACGTCTTCACTTTTCTCTCGCCCAAAATTTGGTGCCGAGATGACGAATCTACGTATGGATAATCTTGATACCAGTGGCGGGTCACATTATAACCTGCGGGCCGGTGGTTTGCCATTCTTGACTTAGATCTTTATTAAAGCTCTCCATCAAATGCTCACATGAAACATCCAACATCCGCTAAAACTTCAACATGGCATCCTATTTTAAACTGCGCTTTTGTTTTCCAAATCACACTCGGTCACAAATTTAATGTAAAGTTAAAACGTTGAGCCAATACGCTATATGGATTTGTTTTGTTTAATATATGGCGTTGTTTTGTTTTGCTTGACATAGCGCTTTGACAGAAATTGAGCTTTTTTTCGGAGTTTTTAGAGTGCTTAGTTAGGAAACTAAATTTAGGTGTTTCTCAAATTTCTGTGCTCCTATGATGTGCTGATCAACCCGATATATGAAACAGACACTTTTTGCAGAACTTCAGCAACTGCTGCAATTTGCTTTGCTTTGTGCGTGAAACGTTTAATGTATGAAATGAAGATGGTAAATAATAGGGAAAGCGTCATTAGATGAGCCACAAGCAAATTTGGTAAGAGCCAATTATATGCTTTTGGGGGTTTTCATCCCTTACATTGATCTTTTTCCAAGATGTTTTTTTTTAAAGAAAAGTTACTTTTTGTTGCCGCATCTATGTATTGTTGCCATTTCACTTAAAAATAACTTTTTTTAAAATCTAATTTAGGAATTTTGGGGAGCGTGGTCTCAATGTTTCCCTAACTACCCTCGAAAGGAGGAGCAATTGCTTATGTCTCTGTCACAATAAGTAAATTTGCATTAAAAGAATAGTTTTTATATATGTATAGTTATTGTAATCTGTTGTTTTATTTTGCAGGATCATTTTATTTGTAAATCTGAATTGTCTGAAGCGCTAAACTTGCTAAGCTGTTTTCGAAAAAAGACCTTTTTTCTTTCGGATATATAAATAGGAAAGTTGCATATGACGTCACACATTTCGCGCCAAAAAAACTGGCTGACCAAAAGCTCTAATTTATGCTGGAGAGGTATAGGGCCAACACCAACTTTTGGGGTTGTTTTGAAAACTAATGAAAAATTAATTAAAATTTGGAATGAATTATTGCTAGTTGGATTCTCGGAAACAAATAAATTTGACCAAAAGCAATTTGGTTGAGATTTGATCTTTCAGTTGGTTAGTATAAGCCTAGCACAGTGTGCTAATTTTTAAAAAATGCTTCTAAGAGAAGTGCCATCCAACTACCATTTGCTCCTCACTTAAAAATAAACTACACCAATTAGATACCAGTCGGTACATTAGCAAAAACAACCATTATTTGATCATTACTATCGGTACGGTAAGCTTGCCGGCAAGTTTACTTGTTGTGTCCATGAGCAAAGTATTTAACGGTATGCCTCCATCTTTATGTAGCAAACAGGTGGTGGGGCCAAGCAGTCTACCCGTCGTGGTGACCCAGTGTGACGAAAGACATGCAAACAGAGCATGAGCTCATACGCATGAATGAATAAATCGGTACCGTAATTTTACATTATCCTTGGTCCAGCAGCCTAAGTAATAGCCGAAACAATTGTTTAAGGAGTAGTTAAGGTCACACAATTACATCTGACATACCAATATGACTGGCCTGCAATCACTATTGACAAAAAATTTCGATAACTTACTGATTTTATCCAACAATAACTAATCCAGCATATGACAAACGGTACAGAAGTCTGCCCTGTCATTTAGGCTACAGTATAACTTAAGTTTTCAACTTTTCAGTATGCTTATGCCACTAAATATACTGTATAAGTTACACATTACAATTAACTTAAACTCAGGATTCCGAAACACGCTGATTAATTGAATATGAAACCCTCACAGAAGCTGGCTACAAATAAGCCTGCAATGTTTAGCCCATAAAATTAGCCCAACGATTAGCAATAACAGGCAAACCTTAGCATCTTTTATCTTACTTTGACCTGAGATTCATTCCCTAACATCAGTAAAACAACATATTTAACGTTCATTCAACAACTGTCACGTTTATTGATTTGATTTGCAAAGAACGATATCACTCCTATTTAATTCAATGCAAAATCTCTGAATTTGGTCAGCCAGATTTTTCGAAAGCGCATTTGGATGACGTTTGATCACGTGCGTGCAACCTTCCTATAGATTCGTAACTCACACGCCTTTCTGACGTCACAATGGTTGACAATGTGACCAAGTTCCAGTGTATTCTAGTGATTTTTGTTTCTTCTCCAAGATTTTTTAAAAATTATTATTACCGATTGCTTAATTTATTAACGGTGTTTGTTCTGTGTCACGTAATGTTCTAGCAATTTCTAGATTATTTTCCAGTCGTATATATAACGCAGCAAGATTTTTCATTCATTCAGAGGAAGAAAGAGTGTAGTTAAGTAGGCCTAGATTGTAGTAAAAAAAAGGCGTTGTTCTGTGGTGATTGTTGTGATAAGAATCAAGATATTATTTTGGTGGTTTTAGTTTTGGTTAGTCTGATATTTATAGAATAAAGTGCTTTAATTTCTGTATTTGACAAGCGAAGGAATTCGAAGTTTTAAAGTGGTTTGTGAATATATTTGTTCTGCTCTTGATCGAGAAGTGCGTGAGTTAAAGTATCTTAGCGGAAGCCAATCTTTTTCTAGCTATTAAGTTGCAACCAGATTTAATTATTCGAGCGATACTATACGTCGCCTCAATTTTGAAAAGGTAAATTGAGATTGAGATAGAACGAAAATTCTATTGAAACGTGACAGTCACCCTAGCATCTAGATTAGTGTAGACTCTCTTGTGGGCCAGAAAACATTATTAACTTTAAAAATGTGTCCAAAAAATTTCTTCGAAAGTTGATCAAAAAAACAAAGTTGTCCAATGTCTGAAAGTGGTCTTCATCCTCGAATAAAGCTAAAAATTTAACGCTGCCTCCCTTTCCCAATCTCTCAATTCGCCATTGGACACACAATTATTTCCATAAGTGATACGTTTTATTCCAGGTCTATTTGATGTGACTTTTTACTGCTTTGTTATGCATACAATAGATTGTTTATTGATAGTAAAAATAGTTTAAACGTGGTGGGACTCAATGACCCAAAAAATACTTATCCTAATAAAAACTTCGACTTTTGTATTATTCAAGATTTACCTTAAGCTTTGGGCGTAAATAGCAAAAAAATTCAAATCGGCAAAAGAGAGAACGCAAAGTCTTTTATGCTAAACTACAATTTTTAGATAATCTTTTTATCATTTTTAGAGGCTTTATAGCAATGGTCACCAACCTTTGTAATGGCACCCATCAACAAAGTATTTTAATATGTTCTCGCACCCCTAAAATATTTTGACATGTGACGAATTCATATTATGTCCCAGGCCAAGATGTGGGCCAATTTTGAAGTCACGGCACAAATTGCATATATTGACCTTTTTTTTTGAAGATCAGCATCATCTCGGGATGAATTTGAGGCCATGCGCTAGGCACACTAGAATTCGACACAAATTTTGCAGAGCAATTAGCACAGGATGAACTGAGCTTGACAGTACGGTAATGCAACACAAATATCTGAATGACAATCTTGCACCCCCGGGGGGTGCGAACTCCCCTGGTTGGAAACCTCTGCTTTAAAAAAGCTGTGTGCTGCCCTACTGTGGTCGTTTAAGGGGCAGCATAGCAAAAAATAAAGGGAGTGCCTGGGGTAACTGGGACCCTCGGGAAGGCCAACAGCCATTTCGACCCAACCCAAACGGGGTCGGGGACCGCACTACCACGTTGAGGCGGATGTTGATTGATCGTTTAATTAAATTTTCGAAACTCAAAAATTTGAAATAGCTAGTGTGAGTAGTAAACAATACAAAAACACTCAACTAATTAAAAATGACATGGATCATCGGCGGTGTTGGAATTGCGGTAGAACACTGTATGACACCGTGGCCGACGATGCCCCAATTTGGCTCGATGTTTTTATCACATCTTTGCAGAAAAAGTAAAAAAGTATACATTGTACATTTCACGTCTAATTACTTGAGAATAAATTTTATTTAAATGCCAGAAAAAAATTTTGAAAAAAACATTAATTTTGTTCAAAGCATCCTATTTTGTAAAAAGTCGGCCCTGTTCCACACTTTCCCTTTTAGAATTCTAATTTAATCGACGCTGACAAACGTAATTGTAGCCTAATTCATAAGTTCTGAGAATAATTAGCAGCGAGCCTTGACTGTGCGACAGTGTTGCAACAAATGCATACGCAGTAATGCATAATGATGAAAAATGACGGAAAGACTCACGCAGAGTTTTTAGAATAACATTTTATGGTAAATAGTTTGTTTTCAGGGAAGGACCTCTCCATGGACCACTTCAAAAGGCGCATATGCTACTTGGTGGTCCAGTAACCATCAATTAAGAATCACTGTTCTCGATGCACAGTGAAGACTTTTTTAAAAATCAACGTTTTGAAAACGATTGTTTGCCCATTTTTTAAACTCAACCATTTTTAAAGTAAAAGCTTTTGGCTATCGCTTATTGAAATCGATTTGGTGTCCTTTTGCTTTACCCCAAACTTATTTAATTTTACTTTATTTAAAGTAATTTTTCCGAGTTCCCCGATCTCTGCTGTAACGTAACATGTCTAATGAAAAATGTTGCAAGAATTAAACCAAATATAGTTTATTACTACTTCATGGCTTTATTACAATTCCAGTATGTTTATTGTAAGGTGAAATTAGTGCTTAGTGAAATTGAAAAATATCTCAATACTAGAAAGCGCTATAGCATTGATACGATTAGAGAAATGGTGGAAAAAGCATTGTCTAAAACTGCATAATGGAGTTTAAGAAAACATAATGAAATTTGGAGTCGTTTTTGATCACAAACTTACGTTTATGTCAATTAACTCAACCATTTGTTAGTTATGTAAAAATAAAATACTTTATTTGCTTTAAAACTTTGACAACAAAATACAAAAATACGCTCGTATGGCAATAAAACAAAATATCAAATCATATTCAAAAACGAAAATTCCTTAACTTGACAAAATTGACACAAAAATGAAGATTGCAGCTACTGAAATAATTGAATACACGACCAAACGATCTCGTGTTTGCAGCAGAACGCTCCAGCATATTGTATGATCTACAAGAATAGTTTAATTTGTTTTTAGAATAGCTACTCACACTATAAACAAATTAAAATAAGAGCAAATTTTAAACTTTTGCTAGGAAAGTTTTATTTCGTTGACAACGATCATTCAGCGCGAGAAAACGTTCTCAAAATCGTGGGTTCGATTTCCTCATGAGTCATGCATTGCTACGCTTGTTTGCTTGGGAAAGACCATTTACAGCAATTCGGTGTTTGCAGGTAGCGCTTGCTATGGTAGAAACGCATTGTGCCAACGTTATAATAACTCCGAAGCAGGTCTGAAAACAAGGTGTGGTTTGTAAAATGGTGAAGGTTTTCCTGAACGGGATGTAAAACAAAAACTTGAAATTTTTATAAAACTGATTTATAGAGATAATTACTTTATTCTTCCAACAGGTCCGATTCCGGCGGAACAGTACCGTCTCCCGAGGAAGCAATTGCCACAACGTGCTTTATAGCTTCACCATTCAGTTTGTATTCAGTCATACGGAACACAACTCTGCCCCATAGAATATATGTAATCTTGTAATCTGTTTCAACTCCCGCCATTCAGGAATTATTATCACAAATTGACATTACAGCATTAAATATCTGCAATATAGCATGTGCATTGAAGCAAATCATGTCGTGCATGCCAACTTTGAACTAATTAGCTTGTTGGTTGCCGTCGAACTTAAAGTTGGTGGTCCAAGCAAGCAAGACCGTTTTTAATCACAAAAAGCATTTTATTTCACAGTTGTGCCGCAGCAAATCCGCCTGAACTTTTATGAATTCTCAGCTTTGACAGAAACTACTTCAACTCTGCTCTCTGGCGCAAAAAAAGAAGTTCCAGCAGTTTGAAACGAATTGATATTTGAGCGCATGAAAAATGAAACAAAATGTTGAACTTTGAAGGAAGTATATCCCAATAGATGTCTGATCTGCACCTTTGTTATTTCTGAAAACTCATGTTGAAAGAAACTGGTGTGTGCCAGGCCTGTGGCTTAAACGCTACACCAAGGGGACCGATTAATCTATTGAGAAGATGGCAAATAAGTTTTCGAAATTCAACAAATTATGAGAATACGATTGCAGAAACACAGCAAAGTTCATGTAAATTTGATTTGCACGTCGACACAAAACTCACACTCAGTTTAGATATTAGATATTGGATTTTATTAGTTTGTCAGAATTTTTTATATCTGAATTTGAACAAACTACCACAAAATTTGTATTTTCTAGTTAAGGTTAGTAGCAATCATGAGATGTTTGATTGTTAACTAACCAGCGAATAATTTTATATCAAGGTGTCTCTGCCACAGAACGTTAAAAGGGTAATACGACTAAGTTTGCTTGTCTTGGCTGTGATAAACTCCATTTGTAGGAACATCTATGCGAGCAAGTACAGAAATTCCAGACTCACATACGGCTAGGCAAGAAGCAAAATACGGTATCTACTACGAGAATGCACATTTTTTCAAAATACCAACTTTTTATTTATAGAGTAGCACAGTTGGGGTAGCACAAGGTTAAAGTATTGAGCCTATGCAACTGACTCGCTGGCGGCCAAGTATATTTTGGCCACTTCAAGTTCAGCTAGTTACGGGATATCAAATCCTAGATGGGCAGATGAAGGCATAAAAGTTTCACGACTATTGAACTACCACCTTTGAACTGATCAAAGCATTATCATTCATTGCGCTCTCACTGATGGAGTTAGGCCAATTTTAGACAACAAAACGACTCATTTTACTTGCAACAATAAAACTTTGCATCTAAGTAAGCTTAATAATCGAGTTACCTACATAAATGGAGCTTACTGGCAGATCCAAGAAAGTGAGGAGCGCAGCTATCCTAATGCAATTGCAACTTGTAAACAATATGTGTAGCCATCAACATGCCTGCTTCAAATAATGACTTTTATTTAGGCCTATCACATACCGACAACCTACGATCCACAAGGCGCAGGGCTCGCTGCCTGTTTCAATCCAGCCCGTGAAAAATGACAGAGAAATTAGTTCTCAAACAATCATGGTGAATTTATCTCAGGGGTGGCCAACCGTGGCGCATTGCGCCAAATTTGGCGCATTGCATGTTTAGAGGTGGCGCATTCCAGGTTTAAGATTTTTTGGGCAATTTGGGTAAGTGTCCTTTCATCTGGCCGAAAAATTTGTCACTCCAATAACATCTCCAAAAAAAAAAAAAAAAGTCCGCACTTGGTTGGCCCCACGTTTGGTGGCAGATCTAAGCCAAAAGTGATGGAAAAGGTGCAGCGAAACAGGGGATGACCTTTTTTTTTTTTTTTTGGAGATCACCGCTGAATATGGCCTTGTTTTGACTTCGAAGTATAAATATATTACTACACGTTTGAGAGCAATGAAAAGCTATGAATGTTTGTGTGGCGCATCTTCAAATGAATGCTTGTGTGGCGAAAAATTTTGGCGCATGGACTGAAAAGGTTGGCCACCCCTGCCCTACATTTATGGCGCATCCGACACGGGTTGGTAGAAGAGTTGGCGCTTTGCATAAAAAGCTTGGCCACCCCTGATTTATCTATTATCATCGTTGGTTATCATTTTCATTGTTCGTTTGATTTTAGTCATAGACAAGAGATTAAGAAAAACAACCTTTTTCAAATCTAGTGATTACGCTGGGGCAAATTCCATTTTATGAGCGAATAGATTTAGGGGTAGGGTGGCTAATTTACCTAACCAGTTTTTTGTAGCACTAAATTACGATATCAATTTTAAAAAGTGAAATCTGCAAGCAAAAAACAAAAGTGGTGCAGAACATAAAGTTTTAACAACGCATCGTAAGTATTTCTTTACCGAAAAGGAAAGAAAAGCAGTGTTTTTAGTTTGGGTGGAACAAATTTCTGCGCAGTATAGCCCATTCATTTATTTTTGGGTAGGAGACAATCGTTATCTCAGCTCCAAATAATTATCACGTTGGGGCGAATAAATTTAAGACCAATTACCGGAAATGTTTTTGTAGATAACATGCTGAAATCGTTGTTTCTGCTTTTCTCAGCTTCCTGACTTTTTTGTTTGAAGATCAACATTTCCAAAGCGATTGTTAGGCTTGTTTTATCACGTAAGCCTTTTTATTTCTCAACTAGCTGGCTCCGCCAGCGTCACCCGCAGATCCCCGGTCAGTAATGTTGAGGTTAAAAATATCGGTTTAACGAACCAGGCCGGCTTCACCCAGTGGATAGCTGTCAAAATACTAAGAAAAAGTTAACGTTTTTCACATAGTCAAATCTCGTTTCCAAGCAAAACCATTATTTTTTGAAATGCCATTGATAAAAAAGAATTATGAAGGGTTGCGCGTAGCCACTTCATGTCTCCCGAGTTCTAGAGTCACAGTTGCCCTGTTTTCACCAAAGACGTCCTTAAACTTAACACTTTTATTCGTTAAATTGAGCTAGTGGTTCAATTGAAAACATGTCAAAGTTGTGGAAAAGCGCCAAAGTAATTGATATGTATTTTCACGAATAAACTATCAAGTATGAGGTCCACTGTTTACAATGTTTTGTAACTGTAAGCATATTTTTACAACCTATACTCTCTGGCTGGGTGCATGATGTTTGGTCTAGGCATAAATGCAGGCTTACAAAGACCAAACTAACCCAAAATGAAGCACTCGCAGTTAAGTTATTACAGCAGCGCCCTTATTAGTAATGTTGAGTGTTTGTGCTCTTTCTTGAATAAAAGACCTTTCTCCGGAGATATCAACCTTTTGAAAGTTATTGTTTTGTTTCCATTTTGGAAACAAAGACAAGACCTTTATTGTTTCCAAGACCTTTATTGAACACACGTTAACATTTATTTTGTCAATTTTTTTGTTTTTGTCAAATTTTCTGTCAAATTGTTTTAATAAAGGAGGGGGTAGTCATCGCTCATTATCCCGTTCTCTCAAATATACCA
Source organism: Trididemnum clinides (assembly GCA_963675345.1). Lineage (NCBI taxonomy): Eukaryota > Metazoa > Chordata > Ascidiacea > Aplousobranchia > Didemnidae > Trididemnum > Trididemnum clinides. The sequence goes on along the minus strand of OY776289.1, from coordinate 35,323,206 downwards.
TTGTTACTGTGCCTAAAAAATACAGTTTCACCCGTCAATACATGACGCTGCATAGCAAAATGTACAAGATGTGACTAACGCAGAGAGAAAACATGCAAATATCGAAGTTTGGTTAAATAAACTTTCCAACTTAGAATACATTCACCAAGTTTCACACGTCCGCGGAAGCAGCAGTGAAGACCAGCTTTACGATAGCCCATCAAATTGCGGAGAAAAGTAAGCTTGTTTGTTGCGTTTGTAAATTTTGGATTGTCTGGATTATCACATTGATTGAAACTGTTAAATGTGGCTCCAATACAAATTGCCCAAATATTGTCCACCAACTATTTAGCGGCGATGCGTCAAAGATTCAGTAATCGTTGGTTAAATGTTGTATAAAAGATTGTCTGTGAAGAAATGTTTTCCTAATAAACAATGCTAAGTTGTTACGAAATTGAGAATCACGTGCCTCTCTCCTGGATCCGCTCCTGCACTTAACTTACATTCAACAGCTGACTACAGAAATAAACTAATAACCCGAAATTAAAAAATGATTAGCACTTCTACGCACTTTCCTACGTCAATAATAATGAGAACCAACGCAAAAGAAAAGGAGTAACCCCGGTCGAAGCTTAGATACCGACAAGTTGGCAAGATGCCATTAAAACCCTCTGTTTATAAATGGGCAAATGAAGGCATAATGAAGGTCTGACCAACGTTATTGTATTGAGTTACGCCTTCCCCTTTATTTTCCATGATTTTAAAAAATATGTAAGAGCAATTCAATATGTGTTTAAATCACAGTTACATCCCAAAGTTAATGAAATGTTTCAGAAACAGCAGTAGTTGAATGGCGAACGTGGTAATTCGGTGATCCGAATGCATTCAATTTAATTTCAACTTTAATGGACCCGACAGTGAAAACAAAAAGAATTACAAAAATAGCCAACTATTAGAAGAAGCAAAATGGAATCATATCAAATTTGCATGTTGTTGCTGCATAGCAAAATCTCGTGTTGATGATTTTGTAATCAGTTCTCACTTTATTAACAAATACGTTATGCCGTCCCATGCAGCGACTCACGGGTGCGGTTTTCCACGAAATAATAAGTCGTTTGCTACTTCTCACTTAAGCCCCACATCGCTCTTCTCAAGTAAAAAGAAACCAACTACTTACAGTAACAACGCCACTGCAGAAGTTGGGGTTTCAAGACTTCAACGATAAATTAATTTGTGTGGTCCAGTCGTCAACAGTAGCCTACTTAAAAATCAAACCTGATAACAAAGAAATATTTAAAAAAAAAGCCAACTTCCCAAACAAAGCAAAAATTTTTTAATTTTCTAAACTAAATCAAAATTAGCAGAAATATTTCAATTATAGCTCATCACTGAAAAACGGCAATTCAACTTCCATTCCTTCCTGAAAATAAATTGTTTCCAGGCCTATATCATTTGATTATGTAGGCGACTACTATTTCAGTAGTCTCCAACGTCAGTAGTCTCCAACGTAAGGTGCGTGATTGTTTTGGTGAATTTTTGTAATGCTAAAACAATTGATTCACCTGAATGCTCGTTAAATTATTGATCACATTTTTTGATGCATGGCATGACTAACTAAGACCGTGGTTCCAAATATGACCGCGGTTTTGACCTGCTTGATCGCTAAAAAAAAGTTCTTCACAGCCATTGGTCATTGTTAATAGAGTTCCAAGAAATATTTACATTGGGAGTCCGCAGGACTGACACTTTCATTAAAGTAGGCGGTGACTACAAATAGGTTGCGAGCCACTGATGTAGAGGGGTATCCCCTTGTAAAGCGTTCTGCATCATCTAGAGCCGCGCTAAGTTAAATCGATTACAAACAATACAGCACAAAGAGACACCTTTTGTTTTTTGTTTATCAGTCTACCCATATTGACAGACCAGTGGCAGTTCGTTTCAAATTACTTTTCTACATCTTACTTTGAATGAAAATAATGCAGTGCAAAGCAGTGGCACTATTCAAAAGCAAAACAGCAATCGCGCGTCACACATTTTGAAGTTAAAACAATCAAGAAGGAAAAATAAAAGCCACCGTCTTTGCTCCATTGTAAATTTTGCTCACAACCGTCTATCAGAGCAATTTTTGGCTTTTAAAAAATTTTGAAAACTACTGCTTTATTTGGTGGACGAATCGATATACGTGAATCAAATTAGTAATGGCATATAAAGTACTAGCTACAAAGCTGGTATTTAGTAACTAGTTCCTTGATTCCGAATATTTTCATTGGACTCAATTTCCACCATGGCGACCCTGTATTTGAAACAAAAAATTACAAAAATAGCCAATTTGCTTACACATAATTCGAATTATATCAGGTTTACATGCTGTTCTCAAATTTCGTTTCGATGATTATCTAATCAGTTTAAAAATTATCAACAAGTATCCACAATTATACATGATAACGTTATCTATCGTGTCATGGAGGTGCAGTTGTGTACGAAAAAAATGTGGGTTGTTTACCTTTTATTGTTTGAGTCCCCAAACTCTCCTTTCAGTTTAGAAATACAAAGTTCAGAAAGCCCATTCAACTCAAATGTAACGATATCGGATTGGTCGGCTGAACCGATATTGTTGACTTCAACATTACTGATGGTGGCCCTGCCGGGCGACACCGGCTACTGTTTTTATAAAACATGCAACGTTTGGGTAGGTGGTTTTAAGTCTGTCGCTGAATGGATCTAGAAAAGTGTTCTGCAATACCTTGGACCAAGCAAACTTAATGCATTGCGTTTGATCGCAAGCATTGTAGCCCAAAAAGCATTTCTAGTTCTTTCTCACTGTTCTATCAATTTGCTGATTATGCTATGCTATCATTCTGGCGACTGTCATATCGAATTCAATTCAATCATTCCTTTTCTAAACTAAACTTTGGATAAACTTAATTGTCTCACGGTAGACTACATTGATAAGCCATTTAACCTGCGTTTAAAATGTACTTTTTCATGCCAACAACAAAACTTGACTTTTGAGGAAAGTCACGTGGTGCAAGCTAACTTACAGTGAACTGGCCGGTCCAAGACCTTTAACTCTGACTGCTCTGTATTCTAATAACTCCCGTTATTGAAAGCAATGCTGCGCAACCAACCGGCACGATGCAAGAGAAAAAAGCAATGACGTTTTTTTCCGTCAATGAAAAGTCTCACTTCACAAACGAAACAAAGGCGTAACGAAGGCGTAACTGCATCCAAAGTCTCGACCATCATTCCTTATTCGAAGAAATTTATTCACTAAATGAAAAGCTGGCGCATTGATTGGGTGATTCCGAATGTTTTCGTTGGCCTCAGTTTCAACTTTTGTGACCAGGAATTCGGAACAAAAAATAATAATACAAATGGACAATTGTGGTCTACGTATAATTTAGACAACCAAAGCAAAGTAAGTTCACTTCAAATCTGCATTCAGTTCCTCTATCAACAAGTATCCGCAATTATACATGATAACGTTATCTATCGTGCCGTGGGGGTGCAGTTGTATACAAAAAAAATGTGGGTTGTTTACTTTTCATTGTTTGAGTCGCCAAACTCACCTTTCAGCAAAAACTCAACTTTCAGCAAACTCACCAAACTCACCAAACTCACCAAACTCACCAAACTCAACCAAACTCACCTTTCAGCAAAATTTACTTATAACTGCATTTTGCCTTTCGTGAACTACGCTCGTCGCTACTATAAAAATTGCTGTACAAAACTGAGAAAATGTGAATGCGATTTCACTGATCTAATGTAGTTTTATCAAGAACAGCTTTAATAGTTCAACTTCGATTGTGACATATAACGCACTATTTAAGGAATTTCAAGGAAATTACTCCCACTGGTAGGTTGAAGGTTTTGATAAAAGAAGCAAAGTCTTTGTAGTCCGCATCGCAATAAAACAGGAAAGCGCTCAGCGAGACTCTTATTTCTTGCAATTACCATAACTTGGATTATCCATTCATCATTCGACTGCGACATAGAAGAGAAACTTCGGCGATATTTAGTGTGTAAAACGTACACATGTTGTTTGATAACATTTGAAAGTTTAAAAACTTAAAAAGCCAAGCCCGATCCACCCCCTTGCTAAAAGTTAACAATAAACTCTAATGTACCAGCAGAGGCGCAAAAAATTTATGTTTTTATATTTTTGACTAGCAGATTTACCCGACGTTGATCGGGTAAAATGTAAAGACTGATTAAATTTTTACATTGAATAACCATATTTTAATGTGTTTTCATGATTTTTATTTCATCGTACAACAGTACAAATAGGCCTCTAGTAGAGCCCCATAGGCTCGTAGCCCCCCATAGACGAATCTGATCGAAATGAAAATACCGTACTTGGCAGATTTACCCGTCGTTGATCGGGTAAAATGTAAAGACTGATTAAATTTTTACATTGAATAACCATATTCTAATGTGTTTTCATGATTTTTATTTCGTCGTACAACAGTACAAATAGGCTTCTAGTAGAGCACCATAGGCTCGTAGCCCCCCCATAGACGATTATGATCGAAATGAAAACACCGTACTTGGCTTCCCTGGAAAAAGGTTATATTTACCCGATCTACGACGGGTATATCTGCTAGTGATTTTTAAAAGTACAGTCTTGCTCAGAACCATCAAATTTGGATTTTTATTTGTCACAAATTTTTTTCTGTTTGTGGTACCAAGCAAAAACTTTAGACAACTCTAGTATTTTAATATAGGTTGAATAAATATAGGCTCGTAGCCCCCCCATAGACGATTCTGATCGAAATCAAAATACCGTACTTGGCTTCCCTGGAAAAAGTTATATAAGATTCATATGTTTGTTTGTATCTAAATGTCTCCAGTTTTATTTCTATAGCGGACATACAGACAGACAAACTTTGAGTTTTATATATATAGAAGATAGCAGAGGTATCCGGCGTTGCCCGGGTATAGGATAAAAACGCAACGTCAGTATATGCAATTGGTCAGATCAGTTAAGTTATCCTGGTGATTACTATTCTGACAACACTTACTTTTTAACCCCTAGAAACTGTTGTCACGTAATATTTGCATTATCGGAGGCTAATCACCTTGAAGAGGAAACAGGTTACAATATCATACCTCAGCAGTTACATTAGCATAACCATATTCTATGTAAAGGTGAAGCTGCTGAAATTTTGGGAAACTTTTTAATTTAGTGTCTTATACATATGGTTTAAATTTCATCTAAATCAGATATATTTGAATTTTCAAAGGGGGTTCTGCCCCCCATCGCTCCCTTAGGGGGGCACTTAAAGGTTCGAGACCACTTCCACAGTATTCCTTGAAAAATTTTACATGACAATACACTTTTACTTATTTTTTGAAGTTTTTTTAACTTTTCTCTCTATAGGTATTTGAATTTTCAAGGGGGCTTTCTGCCCCCTTTTTGCCCCCTAATATAGTCGAAAAAGGCTGAAATTTTGGAAAGCTTTCTAATTTAGTGTCTTATACATATGGTTTAAATTTCATCTAAATTGAATATATTTGAATTTTCAAAGGGGGGTTCTGCCCCCCATAGCTCCCTTAGGGGGGCACTTAGAGGTTCAGAACTACTTCCGTTGTCTTCCTCGGAGAATTTTACATAAGAATACACTTTTAGTTTTTATGTAAACTTTTTAACCTTTCTTCCTATAGGGAACACACACACACACACACACACACACACACACACACAGACAGACATTGACTTTTATATATATATTACCATCACTGTATTGTACTTTTTTGCGCCTAAGCTAGATGTCAATTGCAATTTAATCCCCCAAACCTAAATACGCAATTCGATTAGAATCGAAGAGTTATCTGAGACCCTCCTGTGGAAAAAGGGCCGTAGCTCCCTTGGGGGGCGAGGTACGAACTTGGAAATAGGCCCATTGACTCCGCTGGAAAAAAATACATCGGAATGCATGTTTTATTTTTTTCTAGGTGCTCCTAATTTTTTTTCCATAAGGAACAGACAAACAGACTGACAGACAGACAAACAAACAGACTTTGGATTTTATATATTAGATAGTGTTTTGTAATTTGACTTAAAATTCAGAGGGGGGCCATGGCCCCTTTGGCCCCCCTGTGATAGGTGGCAGAAAAAAACGAAACTTCGTCGGGTCAAAAATGCACTCAACACTACATGTAAATGGTACTCATACGTATACCTTCAAGTTAGACACTGGCGCCGAAGCAAAAATTCTGCCGTTTGATTTGTACAATCAAGTGTGTTCATCTCTCTTACGTCCTACATCCACTGTGCTGTGCGGTTTTGGCAATGCTGTAATTAAACCGTTAGGCTTCATAGATGTTGCGGTATATGACCGAGAAGGTCGTGAATTCGTATTGCTGTTTTATGTCACGGATATTATAGATCCAGGGTACTCAATTAGTTTTAGCAAAAGTCCAGACACAAAAGTTAATAATTCGCTGAGTCCGATTCCATTGAATTTATTATAATTTACAATAGTTTATTGTAAATGCAACATTTCTAAAAACAAAGTCATTTATTGTTTTACACTAGCTAGTGCAAGAAATGACATTTCTGTTTTCTTGCGAGTTCTTTAAATCTGGGTTCTAATTCGGCGGTTGCAAGTCTAAGACTGCGGTGTAGGTGTTGATTCATCAAACAACTGCGAAACTTGTTCTTGATAAAATTCATGTTTGAAAATGCTGACTCACAACAATAAGTTGACCCGAACATGGTGAGAATATGAATTGTCAATTTGCTGAGAATAGAAAAGTTGTTTGGAGAAACTTTCTCCGACCAAAACTTCTCGGGTGTACAATTACAGAAAGATTCTTTCACTACAATGTTTTCATGAAATTCAATTAGCTCCGACTGAACTTTTGCTACATCTATCCAATTGCAGACGCCTTTTGCTTCAACTGAAAATGTTGCAATGTCTGCTACTAAAAAAGAATTTTCAATGAATAACAATAAATATTTTCCCAGAGAAAAGTCACCAAAGCGTGCTGCAAAATTATTCGTCAACTTATCAATAATTTGCACATATCTGTCATCTTTTTTACCTTTACAGTGCTCTAAAGGGTCGGAAAATGGACAAGATTACTCTGAATATCATGTTTGAAAATTACTAATTTTTTCTGAAATGCACGTATTGCAGTGATTAAATCAAATACAGTGCGTTTTTCTCCTTGCGATTTCACATTCAAGTCGTTAAAATGTGACATCATGTCAGTCAAAAAAGCAACAATTTCCATTTTCTTATCATCTCTTACAAAAGCCAAAAACACCTTTGCCTTCGCATTGTTTTGAACTTCAAGAAAAGCCATTAACTCCTTTCCAATTGACCAAAATCTCTTCAACACTCTTCCTTTACTTAATCATCTTACATTGTTGTGCACAAGTAACTCCGTGTAACGTGCATCGTTTTCTGAAAGAAAATTTTGAAGTAAACGATGTTGCAGTGCGGATGTTGTTCGAAGAAAGTTAACCAGCCTTATAATAGTCTCCATGACATCACGATATTCATCTCCCAGGCTGGCACACAGCACTGCTTGGTGGATAATGCAGTGGTATGTTATCAAATCGGGATTGTCTTTGACTAATCGTCCCACAAGTCCTTTCCCTCGAGCAAGCATTGCTGGAGCTCCATCTGTAGTAAGTGACATGACCGACTTGATTTCAATATTTCTCGACTTCATCATGCTTATCAAAGATGCATAAATATCTTCTCCTTGAGATCGGTTTCTGAGAGTAGTAACACCTAAGAAATCCTACATGAATTCTTTTTTACTTACATCGCAATATCGAACAAAGATTAAAAGTTGAGCATTGTCGGTCATGTCACTTGACTCGTCAATTGCTAACGAAATGCAAGGTGTATTTTTCAGTCCTTCATCCAGTTGCAGTAAAAGATCTTCAGCCAATAGTTCTGTTCTTCTCATTGCTGAAGAATCTGATAACGGAATCTGTTTTATTTTATTGATTATTTCATCTCTTTGCTTGCCATCAAACAAGGTCTCGGCCATTTGTATCATACATTCTCTCACAATTTCTGCATCACTGAAGGGCTTTTTATGCTTTCCTAAAATCCAAACTATTCTTAATGAGCATTCGGTTACTTTTTCTTGGGCAGTCATGGTATTAGCAAGAACGATGGTTGACTTTTCATTCTGCGATTTAAGAAGACTTATTCGTTTCTTCCTTTCTTCCGTTCCTTGCTCATACTTCTCTTCGAATCCACTATGTTTGGTTTCATAATGGCGTTTCGGATTACTGCTTTTTACTAAGGCCACATTATGACTACAAATAAAGCCGTATGGATTTGAGCTGGATGTGGGAAGAATGAAAGCATATTTTTCTATCCATTCTTTCTTGAACGCACGATTTTCATTATCAAACTTTCTTCTCTTTGTAGATGCCATTATTATCTCTTTTAGGATTAAGCCAATTTACAAGTCATTGAGTGCACTACGCTCTGCAGGTAATTAACATTATAAATTGTGCCAACTTGCAATTGACTGCACAGAGTATTGATAAGAATTGCAATTGAAGCAAATCAAGAGCTGTGTGCAGTGAACGAAACGACGCGCTTAGCAATAAAGGCTTATTACCTGATATCACAAACATTGATTAAGAAGGCGAGTGATGTGGAGAATAGTGAACAAAATTAGGAAGGGCAAGAAACGACGTAACAATAGGCTACGTATAAACTTACAATTTACAAAACAAAAATAGACAACTTCAAATGCTATGAAAAAGGCTAGCTACTTAAAAAATCATAATGGTTACGTAGGAAGATTACGCACAACCACAACGCGTCGATTGCAAGGCTACGCATGCCAAGTATCCGTCTGCATTGGATGCCCTTTGCAGTCATCTAGTGTATGCTACAATTAGCCTACGATACTGTACTTGTCTTGACCATCTCACAATGCTAACGTTATAGCTATGTTGACTATGAGTTAGTTTGAATTTATTCGACAATGTATTATTGTAGTTGTGGACAAATGTATATTCGCGACAAAACAATTGGCTACTATAGCCTCTAATGAAAATTATAGTAGTTAAGAGAACAAACCGTAACTAAGCAATTAATACTTTGCTGTAAATGCCAAATGCAGCCAAAATCCAGAAATTGTTGAGGTCCGCATTTAGCACTCCGGAGGTCCGGATGCGGACCGCGGTCCGCCAATTGAGTAGCCCTGTTATAGATCGTCCCATTCTTGGTGAACATGCATGTGATCTTTTAAACTTATTCAAAAAGGTGGACAGTAGTGACGATGATTTTGTGCATTCCCTTATCACGAACTTACCCATAACTACCACCAAACTTAAAGAAATTCAGCACGCCACTGATGCTGACAAGACGTTGCAGAAAGTGAAACTGTATTGTCAAACAACCTGGCCACGTAGTCAAAAAAATGTTATATTTTCGGTACGTCCTTATTGGAACATAGGTAATACTTTATACGTTGCTGATGGCATTGTTTTTAGTGATCAACGCATTGTTGTACCGCAGTCATTGCAATCTCGAATGCTCGGTTTGATTCACGAATCGCATTTCGGCATTGAAAAAAGTAAATCTCATGCACGCGAGTAGCTTTATTGGCCCAAAATGGTTGCTGACATAGAGCGCACTATTGCAAATTGTGTATTAAATATCGAAATAATCAGCAGCGTGAACCAATGATTTCTCACGATATTTTAAACAAGCGTTTTCTTAAAATTGGCAATTTGTTGACAAATTGGCAAAAAAGTGCTGATTTAACAAAGTTGCATTCTCACCAAAAGTATTATTATGATCGGGCTAATTCAAAGTCATTACCTCCGTTGCGAGAAGGAGATGTATTGTATGTTATCGTAAAAACAAGATGTGGAACAAATTGGTTGTTTCTCATGTGCGTAGCGTAATAAACACGGCGTGCTGCGTAGAAATCGCCGCCACCTTTATAACACTAATTTGAAGCCTCCTGTATTTAATAAGTGCCACTCATATCTATAGCTGCTGCTCAGGCTATATGGTTTGGGATAGGGAAATTCACGACAAATAGCCGCAAACTCAGTCGCTAAATCAAGTGTCCACAAAGTGATGATGTTGAGATACGAAATTTTATTACAGCTCCGATATCCAAAATGACCACATGGTATATTTGATAGGGCGACAGGTTTTCTAAAACACAATGCAAGTGTAAACAAACAGCTACGATAAACACTTAACTAACTTCATAATGTAAACGTATTAAAAAATAGGGATTTCGATGCAAATTCGAAGATCAAAAACGGCGTTGCGACGGTGTAACATATGTTGTGATGGAAAATTTACAAATACTACGTCGCAAGCCAACAATTCACATTCAAACTTATTAAGTACATGCAAGATACATACAAACTTACTGAACTATTTGAGGTCCCACGCAAATTATTAATTTTCAAGATTGTCGTCAGCAGCAAAACACTGTTATTTCCTCTGGTTCAAACTTTTTACAGAACCGAAGAACTACGCTCTTAGGCCTTATATACGGTAGCAACAGCCAATCAAAATTCACGATACAGGCCACGTGTAGTAAATTTTCTAGAATAATCAAGCCGGAATTTCTCAGATCTTGTTCTATAGATTCCAATTGTCACATTTCGCAAGTTAAACAGTAGGATCACAGTTTCGAAATTAAGTGGTGCGTAGAGCGAAAAGTAAAGACACGATTAGATTGTCTGGTGGCAGAACAAAGCATTCAATTGTTACGTATGTCCAAATTTGATGAAGGCAGTTACGGGGGTTCGTCTTTGTGCAAATAAATACTCCTAAAACAAAGCGAACAAACAAACGGCGAAATAGTTAATTAGCACATTCGGTTTTTCTTTATAGTTAAAAACAAATATCCAACAGCTGGCAGACAGTTTTGGACCACATAAACTAAAGGTCTCCAGCAGAGTGAAAATCAAGCATTGAATTCGAGCAAGCAGCACATTTGCCAAAATAAAAATTTAAGAAATGTTCGATCCGTGACACACCGCCCCCCTTAAGCCGATGAGGGGTCACAAGGCTTAACACAAAGGCGCAAAAATGTACACCAAAAATACAATTTAATTTACATAAGAATCATACACTATCACATTCAAGCAATGCGCACATCTTAGAAATTGGACGAACACACACAGAAAACTGGGTTTGTATTTTGGCGCTTCTAATCAGACCCTGTTTGTCTGGAAAGGTTTCGATTACTCGGCCCATGACCCAAGAGCTACGAGGTGAGTTATCCATTATAAGAACTATGTCCCCATTTGTGACATTGCGTGAAGTGTTGACCCACTTAGAGCGCTTTTGCAACAATGGCAAATATTCTCTAGTCCAACGTTTCCAAAATATATCTGCAAGATACTGCACTTGTCTCCAACGTCTCCTAGCAAAATTGTCCTTTTCTGAAAAGTTACCAGGAGGTAGGGAAACTTGTTCCTTTAAGAGGAGCAAATGATTAGCTGTTAATACATTTAAGTCTCGAGGGTCATCCGTTAAAGTGGTGAGAGGTCGACTGTTTATTATGCCTTCGACCTCGCACAAGAGGGTGAGTAAACTCTCGTCAGTTAAAATTTGTTCGTTGCATATGCCAGTCAAAATTTTTCGAGTAGAGCGAATGAGTCGCTCCCAAACACCACCATGGTGAGATGCTCTGGGCACATTAAACTTCCATTTGATGTTGCGTTGCAAAAGGAAATCATTTATCTGGGCTTGATTCCAATCATCAATGGCTTGGGTAAGTTCCCGTTGGGCCCCCACGAAATTAGTCCCGTTGTCAGACCAAAGTTCCGCGACCTGGCCTCTGCGTGCAATGAAACGTCTCAGGCTTTGAATGAACGAGCTGGTTTCCAGGCTATATGCCACTTCAATGTGTACTGCCCTGGTGGTGAAGCAGGTAAACAGTACTCCATACCTCTTTAGTTTAGATCGGCCCTGCCTCACCAAAAATGTTCCAAAAAAATCCACTCCAACACAGGAGAAGGGAGGTTTATCAGGAATAAGTCTTTCCTCGGGTAAATTAGCCATTTTTTGTGTAAGTGCCTGTCCTCGAATCTTGCGACACTTTACGCACTTGGACAGCACAGAGCGCGCCACAGAGTTAACACTTACTATCCAAAACCTTTCCCTTAGCTTAGCAATGACGTGTAGGCGTCCCGTGTGGCCTAGTCTTTCGTGTTGCTCTCTGATCATAAGCTCACTCTCATAACACTTAGGCAGAATGATCTGATGCTTGTTGTCATGTGGAAGACTTGACTTTTGTAGTCGCCCACCAACTCTTAGCATTCCATGTTCCAAGTACGGATCCAAATTGCGCAATGAGCTTGAAGATGAAATTTGTTCACCTCTTTGCAACTTCTCGATCTCTTTTCCATAGTATCGCCGCTGCAAGTGTCGGAAAATTAGGTACTCCGCCTCCTGAATCTCTTCAAGACTCAGAAGATCCTTCACATTTAAATGCGATCGACCAAGCCAAATGTTTTTGCAACGAATCACCTGAGCGCAAACTCGCTTTATTTTATGCCAGCTTGAGTAGTTCCTGCATAGTCCATCCAAAAGGCTGATGTCTGGTTGCACCTTTACGGCATAAATAAGGGTTTGGTCTCTTCTTACTTCCGGATCGCTTGTAAACTCTGGTGTGGTAGGATTTTGAGGAATTGTAGGCCAGTAATTAGGTGGCTGCCACAAAAAAGCTGGTCCAATTTTCCACCGATTACATTTTAAAAATTCGTCGATGGTCAGTCCACGTGTAAGTAGATCGGCTGGGTTATCTTTGGAGGGAACATAATGCCACTGTGAGGGGTCACACACGTTCTTGATTCTCTGAATTCGATTGGCCACGAAGGTGTGGAAGCACTTGCTTTCATTGTTTAGGTAGCATAGAACAGTCACGCTATCTGTCCAGAAAACGGATTGGACTTCCAACTCTGGCATTTGTAGTTCTCTGCGAATCATCAAGTCATTCTGGGAGGCCACCACTGCAGCGCATAGTTCCAATCTTGGAATGGTTAGTGGTTTCAGAGGGGCTAGTCGACCTTTTCCAAAAATGAGGGAGCAGTGGATTTCACCGTTTTTGTTGATCATCCTCAAGTAAGTGGCCGATCCATATGCTCCCTCTGATGCGTCTGCGAAGTGATGTAGTTGTGCGTGAACGATATTGCCAAATTTGGGAGGCTTGAAACATCTTGGCAATGTGAAGAGCTTCAATTTAGGAAGTTGCTCGAGCCAGTTTAACCACTTCCCCTTTTCATTTGGGGGAATCGGGTCATCCCAGCCCAACTTGTCACGGCAAAGTTTTTGTAGCAATACTTTTATGGGTAAAACTGCCACTGCTCCAAAACCCAGTGGGTCAAACACAGAGTTTATCATTGACAGAATCCCTCTTCTAGTACATGGCTTGTCTCTTCTTTGAACCTTAAATGTCAATGAATCTTTTTCCACGTTCCATTGCAAGCCTAAAGCTCTTTCTGTGGGTAGCTCATCACTAGCTAAATCCAAATCTAAAGCTTCCTTAGACCACTCTGACTTAGGGATCGAACCCATGACCTCTCGACTACTGCTTATCCATTTGTTCAAGCAAAAACCTCCTTTATCCAACAGATCGCGAAGCTCATGTACCAGTTTAATGGCTGTTTCGACCGTGGGAGCTGAAGTTAAGCAGTCATCAACGTAGAAGTCGCGCTTCACTGTTTCCACAGTTCTCTTGTCAAATTCTTGCTTGTGATCGGAAGCTGCACGCTTCAAAGCAAAATTGGCACAGCTAGGTGAACTCACGGTTCCGAAGGGGTACACGGTCATTCTGTACTCTTCAATTTCTTCATCTATATTTCCATCTTTCCACCAGATAAAACGAAGCAGGTCTCTATCTTCAACCGGGATTCTTACCTGATGGAACATGGCCTTGATGTCAGCCTGAACTGCCACTAGCTCCCTTCTAAATCTCATCAAAACGCCCAGTAAGCTATTTGTGAGGTCCGGTCCCTGCAATAAGTTACCATTTAAACTAACCCCATTAAACTGAGCTGAGCAGTCGAAAACCACTCTGATCTTACCTGGCTTTTCAGGGTGGTAAACTCCGTGATGCGGTAAGAACCATGTTCTACCTTCGGGCCCTGGCTTCTCAACCCTCTCACAGTAACCTTGGTCTATCATGTCGCTAACGAACCTTTTGTAGTCATTGTAGAATCCATCATTCCTGCTGAATTTCTTCCTCAGATGACTCGCTCTCTGCAGTGCTTGAACTCGGTTGTTTTGTAGCTTGAGATTTGGATACTTGATCGGGAGTCCGATTTCGTAATGGTGATCCTCCAGTTGTTTGGTAGATTCATTGACGGCTTTCATGAATCGCTGTTGATCGACTGACATCTCTTCCTTTCCGTTTACCAAGGAATCCATGATATCGGTGCAGAGAGAGCACATAGGGTGGTTCTGACTGTCGAATGAGGACCTGACAAAAAGGCTAGTCACGTGATCCGAACGACCGCCTGCGCAATTCAATGTCCATCCCACAGGTGTACGAATCGCATAGCTGCCAAACGGTTCTCTTATGACCTCTTGCGGTTGCATCACCATTCGATTGTTATTGCCAATTAATAGACCAACTTTGCATTTCACTTCCGGGATGTAGACATCTTCAAATTCAGCGTACTGGTCTGCATGAGCTTGAGTTGGGATGTCCTTATGGTTAACTGGCAGTTTCTTGCAGGAGTAGAGTGAGCTCAGTGGAATGCAGCATATTTCGTCCATGTCAGTCACTTCCAGATTAGACACAATCTTTGTTTTTTGATGTCCTTGATCTTTATTGAGCGTGATGGTGCGAATTCCGACCTCCTCACAGTCTTCTATCTTTAGCTTTTTTCTAAGATCTTCAGTGACAAAGGAGTGTGTGCTGCCAGTGTCCAACAAAGCCTTGGTGACAACTAACTCAGCAGACCCTTTTCTTCGTATCTTCACCGGTACTACGGGTAGCAGGCTTTGTTCCATCTGCGGCAGATTGATGAGTCCATTTTTAACCACTTGCTTAGGTGTCTTGGAACTCTCGTTCTCACCATCCTTTACGGGCTTGCTAGCAGGATTTGATTCATCTTCGTCTGGTGGATGCAGCAGTGTTGTGTGAAACTGCTTACAATCACGCTTTTTGCAAGCCTCATTTTTGCGGCGGCAGAACTTAGCAAAGTGGCCTTCCTTTAGGCAGGCTCTGCAGAGTTTGCGTTGACTGACAAACTCTATCCTCTCGTGGTAGTTAAGGTCTCGGAACCTTTTGCATTGGTTTAGGAAGTGCTCCTTTTCACACATGAGACACTTGGCTGCGTGTGTGTCCTTGCTGTTCTTTACTTGTGTGGAAAAGTTCTTCGTTTTTCGGCTGGTACTGTTTTCCTGACTACTGTACGACTTGGAGGAGGTGGGTATTTGAGAAAGATTGGTGCTCTCTCGAGTCTTCTGTCGCACAAAATCACCGAGATCATTGATACTAATATCTCGGTGTTGTTTGTGCAATATTTGGTCCACCTCGTGGTTCCAGGCAGGTATCCAGGGCTGCGGCAGGCGATTCATAATTTTTGTCACCATATCCATGTTGTCCATCCGATTCAAGCAATCCATTCCTTGCAGAGTTATCAGACAAGAGGTAAAATCCGCTGAAAACTTAATCAGGCTTCTATGGTCATTCTCGCTAAGCGCTGGTCCTTTAACAATAGGTCTAATGCACGCTTCAATGACCTTATGCCTCTGACCAAAATACGACTGCAACAACCCTCTTGCTTCCTGATAACCTCGTTCTGCTGTTTGCATATGTTGACACCCCTTAATCAGAGAGTGCGCTATATCCTTAGTGTAGTGCAACAAAAAGAACAGCTTTCTATTCGAGTCGGTCAGTTGCTGATCAATCAAGACGTCGAAGGCCTTAATGAAGCTAAAATAGTCAGCTGGGTTACCATTGAAAAACGGAGGTTCTACCTTAAGGGTAGGTAATTTAGTAAAATATGAGTTATGTTGGGAATCGTCGGAATGTGCCAAAACATTAACTGGATTAATAGGATTAGCATTGTCGGACAAGGTAGGTGTCTGCATAGCGCTTTGTGTGGGCACGTAAACCCCTGGGTGTATTGACGCATCACAATTAAATTGAGACATTACTCTAGTATTCCCAGTACCATTAGAACCAAGCACGTTAGTATTGGAAGCCTTAGGGACATAAAATGTCTTAGTTTCAAACGGCTTACTATATGGGTTAAGGTTTGAGACCATTTTAGCACAATTTACGTTAGCATCGCCATTAGCTTTAGGCGAAGTACAAGGCACTGCCACTGGTACGGAAACGGAACTCGACACGTCAACCACAGGTCTTAAAATTAAAGATTCGTTATCAGGCACGGTTTTCACGAGCGGCACTTCAAATTTAGGTTTCAAATCCATGGGCTTATTAATATCAGTGAGCATGCCACTACGAGCATTCCTAGTGAGGCCTGATTTAATTACGTCACTTTTCACACGATTATCATGCAAATTGGTGAGTGCCTTATTTGAGGCATTAGCAGTGCTAGGTATATTTATTGCAGCGTCCGCATTGTTTCCGACCATATCAACCACTGTAGATTTGCTTTGTTCGGGGTGGTCATGGGGGACGTTATCGTTAGCAACAAATGTTAGCACATTAGTATCACATTTACGTTTATCCGCACAACCAATATTAGAAAGTTCACTACTTAGCTCCGCATCGACCTGATCCAATTCGGCTTGTAAATGAGCATGTTCCAATTGTTGTTGGAAGATCATGTCTTGATGCTCTCTTTCTTTCATCAGTTGAAACTCTCTTTCCTCTTCATGACGTCTTTGGGTAAGCTGTTTTTCTTCCAGGCGAAGGCGCTGCTGCATTTGTTGCTGCTTCAATTCGTCAATGTGTTTCTGCGACTTGATTCTGGCTTCCAATGCTGCCTTGCGAGCCCTTGCGCTGCTTGTAGATGATCTCGACCAATTGCTCCGGCTTGACGTTGAACGCCAGGAGGTACTTGAGTGGTGGGATGATGGTGCGACCGAAGGAAATGTCGAAGAGCCAGCCATCTTCTTTGATTTGGATCGAGTCAGGATTTCGCTTTTGGGCGCCTTTGACTTGTAAGCTGATTTGTTGGAACGCTCACTTCGTTCATCATTTTTGTCGACTCGATCCTTGGTTGTTGAAGGCGTTGGTGCTGCAGGCGACATACTTTTCTTCGGTTCATCCTCTGGGGTTGATTGGGTTAGTGCAGTTTGGGCAAGATCTTCCTTTTGCATTGCAGAAGCCATTATATGACGTCGCAGATTCAAGAACAAGAGAACTGGGGGGGGGGGAACAGCAACCAATTTTGTTCACGAAGAGGTATTCAATGTTCAAGATTAGCTTTCCAAAGAGTTCAAAAACTTACATATAGCTGCTGCTCAGGCTATATGGTTTGGGATAGGGAAATTCACGACAAATAGCCGCAAACTCAGTCGCTAAATCAAGTGTCCACAAAGTGATGATGTTGAGATACGAAATTTTATTACAGCTCCGATATCCAAAATGACCACATGGTATATTTGATAGGGCGACAGGTTTTCTAAAACACAATGCAAGTGTAAACAAACAGCTACGATAAACACTTAACTAACTTCATAATGTAAACGTATTAAAAAATAGGGATTTCGATGCAAATTCGAAGATCAAAAACGGCGTTGCGACGGTGTAACATATGTTGTGATGGAAAATTTACAAATACTACGTCGCAAGCCAACAATTCACATTCAAACTTATTAAGTACATGCAAGATACATACAAACTTACTGAACTATTTGAGGTCCCACGCAAATTATTAATTTTCAAGATTGTCGTCAGCAGCAAAACACTGTTATTTCCTCTGGTTCAAACTTTTTACAGAACCGAAGAACTACGCTCTTAGGCCTTATATACGGTAGCAACAGCCAATCAAAATTCACGATACAGGCCACGTGTAGTAAATTTTCTAGAATAATCAAGCCGGAATTTCTCAGATCTTGTTCTATAGATTCCAATTGTCACATTTCGCAAGTTAAACAGTAGGATCACAGTTTCGAAATTAAGTGGTGCGTAGAGCGAAAAGTAAAGACACGATTAGATTGTCTGGTGGCAGAACAAAGCATTCAATTGTTACGTATGTCCAAATTTGATGAAGGCAGTTACGGGGGTTCGTCTTTGTGCAAATAAATACTCCTAAAACAAAGCGAACAAACAAACGGCGAAATAGTTAATTAGCACATTCGGTTTTTCTTTATAGTTAAAAACAAATATCCAACAGCTGGCAGACAGTTTTGGACCACATAAACTAAAGGTCTCCAGCAGAGTGAAAATCAAGCATTGAATTCGAGCAAGCAGCACATTTGCCAAAATAAAAATTTAAGAAATGTTCGATCCGTGACAATATCATTGCTATCAAGGTAATAGACCGGTGCAAAACTCAAACGCTGTTAATTATCAAACTGATTCGCCAATACGTGGTAGTGATACTCCATTGTTTAATTTTACCTCTGAATCACCGCACAGATCAACATCTCTCTATGGAAGGACAATCAGATTTCCTGCCAAGTATAAAGATTTTGTGGCGTCATAATTATACTTGTGACAAACCGTTTGTTATCTCTGCTTTAGAAGGAAGATGTAACATTTTGTAATGTGCTACTATGACGTCATAACCAAGAGTGAGTTTGCGCTATGAATTCGTCAGTTCATTATTCTTGTTATGTCGAGCTGTAAATAGACTTGTTGTTGTTGTTGTTTACCCGACCCCTTCCGAGGGATGGGGGCATGGCGGAAGACCATGGAGCCCCAGAAGCCGGGCAACTCCCCACGGTCTGGACCAGAGGTCATAGAGAGACAAAGAGTCGCCAAAGAGTGAGCGGCGCAAAGAGTCCGTAGCTGGACAGTGCAGAATGAGATGAGAGATGTCCTGGGACGAGTGTCCACAGGCGCTGCAAGAAGAATTCTCGATTCTGCCAATCCTGGAGAGATAGGAACCTAAAAGAAGGCTGTGTCCATTGCAGCGTATACGAGAGAGGACACAGCGAGCATGACGAGGGAGCACAAGTTCCTCAGTGGAAATTGAGGGAACCTGTGTGTCAAAATACTTTGAAGAGACAGTACGCCTCCAGTCCGAGATAAGACGAGAGTGGATACGAGAGATAAGAGGAGAGAGACTACAAGGGATTGCGGAGGGCGCAAGCAGCGCTCCCCGTCTGGCAAGCTCATCAGCTGTGTCGTTCCCCGGAAGAAACGAGTGTCCGGGGACCCATTGTAGCCTGATAGAACAGGAGGAGAAGAAGGACAGTTCCTGCCAGATCTGCCACAGAGTTTGAGATAACAGGAAAGGTGGAGGAGAGGACAGGGTGGCGAGGACAGAACGAGAGTCAGACAGGAGAAAAAGAGAAGAAAAATGGCAGACTTTATGGTGTTGCCGAGACCAGCAAAGAGCGTGCAGAATGGCGCAGGCTTCAGCGGAAAAACTGGAACAAACTGGGCCTGCCGAAAAGGAAAGAGTGGCCTCAGAGCCACAGAGACAAGTAAATAGACTGTACGGTCTATACTGTACAGTATGGTCTATACTGTACAGTACAGTATGGTCTGAGAGTACGGTCTATACTGTACTATCTGTACAGGCACGAAGTAAATAGACTTCGCTTTATTAGACTGTGTGTCGGAATATTACAGTTTGACTGAGTTTGGAGTCGAACTGCCGCCCCGCGAACAGCAGCCTTATTGCACTTTTTGTTTGTCGCGCTTCACTTTGTTATCAATTATCTATGCTTTACACTCTGACCTATACACACAAAACGCGTTGCTTCAGGCTATTACTAATTATCTATGTAAAGAAAAACGAAGTGACGTTTGGATTCTATTTTTTAAATTTGATTTTGGTGGTTCAATCGTTTTCAGTTGGAAGATAAAAGTTTTGTCAATTTTCCCGTGCTGGTCTGTACAAAGTTTTTATCGTTATTTCTGTTAATATACCCATTTGAATTTCGCTGTTTGATTTTAATGGGCTGGATAGGCAACAGTGCGAGGACGGTCCTGGCCCTCCGCCTGTGACACCTATAAAGATTCATCCCCGTCGAGAGGTGAGTCCTTACCATTGACTATACCTTGTCTAGTTAGTGTTGAATGGCAGCAGTGGCATATTTTAAATAAATTTTTGGGAAAAGGGCCAAAACATTTTGTAAAAATAGATAGGCTATCTTTGGTTTGGAGATCAACATTTTTAAACCGAGAATTTCACCCAATGTGGTCACCAAGTAAGTAGACTGAAAATCTTTTTTTGTGGATTTTGTTATTTACATTTTTGCCACTATTATGCCCGAGGTGGTCAGTAACGAAGTAGTTCCTCTTAAGTAAACTATTTACGTAGTTTTTTTCAGTCAGTCGTTGTGCATCTACGTATTATCGCTCGACCACTTTTCTCATCGCACAATTATTTTGGCCGGAATAGAACGCACTCGAGCCGGTTGTAAGCTTACAGGGTCAGTAGCCACTTCCGTTATGAACTTTTGCATATGCTATGTCATTATGATCCACTACATTGAAAACACAAAGGGCCACCATTGAAGCGTATTGTAGATCATCAGAATTTTGTACTGTGCCAAAACAATTAATTCTAGGTGGCGAAGAGGTAGTTCTGTCACGAAAGTTACTAGTTGCTTTGGCACATAGCGCTTGAAATACAGGGTGTTTCACTTAAATATGTTACTTTGCAAAATTTCGTATCTCGGTAACTGGCAGAAGTACCACAATAAAACTGGTTTCGTAGGAAAGGTAAAATCTCCAAGTTTTTTGCTGCGGTGATTTTACCAGACCCTTGTTACGTCACAATTAAGGTTTTAGCTTTTGTGTAAAATGTCGTTTGCACCGACTTCTCTCTTGTTTGCTTAAAATGTTTTTACTGGAAAGGAGAAAGCATTTTGTACTTTGAAATTTGATAAAAACAACTCGTGGACACGTGCTCAACGTAATTTTTGAACAAAATTTTCCGAACAGCTTCCAGACAAACGTACCATACAGAAGTAATATGCGAAATTAAGGATGAGGAATGCTTGTGCTTTCGGAAAAGAACTGCCCCATCACTTTCAATTGAAACAACTGAAAGAGTTTGTAACATCTTTCAGCGGACTCCCAGAAAGTCATTTAGAAGAGCTACAGTAGTTGTGAGTTTCCGAAGTCCAGAGAATCATTTGGCGAGTAGTAAGAAAATGCCTCCTACATGTGACACCCAATAAACTGCATTTGCTCCAGCATTTGAAGGACACCGACAAACCAGATCGAAAAGATTTTTGTACCCAAATGCAGGCGATATTGAAACAAGACAAATTTGATGACCGTCTTGTGTTTCGCGATGAAGCAACTTTTCACCGTCATGAAACACAACACTCATATGTGAACTAAGCATCTTCATTTAACATTGAAGCAGGTGCTGGATTCCCCTAAGATGAACGTATTCTGCGCCATGTCGAAGAAGCGTGTACATGAACCTTTCTTTTTTAAAGGAAGAACGGCCAGCAGTAAAGCGCACCTTGCTATGCTGCAAAATTGGTTGATGAATATTTTGATTGAAGGAGAGCAGGCAGCCTTTATTTTCCAATAGGTTGCGGCACCATCTCGCTGGAGTCTCAGATGCAAGACAGTATCTGAACGCTACTCCGCACGACGGATGGATCGGATGTGCCGTAAATAATGACTGCGTGGTCCTGCATTGGCCCCCTAGATCTCCAGACGTAATGCCATGTGACTTTTTTTCTGGGGCTTTACAAAAGGGTTGGCGTACGTTCATCCTCTTCCAACATCAGTGGGTGATCTGTTGACTCAATCAACTGAGGCCTTGACCACCATCGATCGCGATATGCTTGTTCGAGTTTTGCAAGAAATGGAATACCGTTTCGATGTGTGCCGCGCATTAAACAAAGGCTCGCATATTGAACATTTGTGAAAACTTTAATTAATCATTCATTTCTAGGATTATTGTGATCAAATTTTTGCTGCGTAAACTTAAGATCATTAGTTTTCAGAAAACACAGGGAGGTGCAAAAGTAGGTATACAGTGATTAAAAAGAGAAACAAATACATTGCACACTGCATTTATTATACAAACAAAGAAATTTTCTTTAATACGAATTAAGAAACAGATTCAATAAGAAGGACGTGTAATTAAAGACCCTAATCTCTTAGGTGCTCAAATTGTTTGCCGTCAGCAGTCCCGTAGCACTCCAACTTCGGGCCCCCCCCCCCCAAAGTAAGCGCAAGAGCCCCTGCGCACAGATCATATCACTTTAGAGGTGTAAAATTGAAAAGCTGCATTAAGAAAATACACCACAATTTGTACATAAGTAAACAGGCTAATGTCAGAATAAAGCATGCCGATACCGAAGGTGCAAGTCATAAAAAATTCGGCACCGATGCCAGAGTTCAGTAGGACATTTATGCAGACACTGCGAAACGAAAGCAATGACACTGAAAAACATGAAAAACTTATAAAAACACAGTATCATTTAAATAGTCTGGAGCGAACCTTTTTGTTCGCAAATGCTGTTATGACATTGTCATAATCAAGAGATCGGGCGCAGTCATTTTCGATTGACAACATGGCTAATGAAGATAGTCTACTGTCTGTCATAGACGTTCTATTAAAAGTTTTGATCAGTTTCAATTTGCTGAAGCTTCTTTCAGCGCTGGCAACAGTCACGGGGCAAGTTAGTAAGATTCGAAGTGCGATGTACACATTCGGATACAATTCAAATAAATGAGTCTTTAGAAGATAGTTCAGAAAGTCTTGAGCCGTATTGAGATTGCGTTTTTTTTGTAAAATTAAAACAAACCGCTGTAGCTCAGCCCTCATTTCATCAGAATCAATGTCACCGAACTTTTTTTGGAACTCTTTACAGCAAGTAAGAAAAGCATTTTCTTGTTGCACAAGCAAAAGTTTGTCTCGTGTGTACAAAAACGAAAAGGCGGAAGAAACCTCACGTAACAAATTAAAGCGCTCCTTTATTGACATAATAGCCTGGTCTACTAATGGATAGAAAAAGTTGCTTTTAAATTTCAGTTCAGGAGTAGCTCGTTGTTCCTCTTCACCTTGGTAATCAAACAATCTTCTATTCTTTCCACTTCTTGACGGAGGAAAAGATGGATCAATATCCAATTCCTGTGCTATTTCAACAGCAGATGTTGCGGCACTGTCATAACCCGTTGTGCGATAGTTTTGCAAAAACTTTTCAGTTGCCTGGATTTCCGTTTCCATTGTATGAAGGGAGACTCCATACCATTGAAGAATCTTGCTTGCTTTATTGACTTGGAATAGGATATCATACCAAATAAACACCGACAAAAGAAAACTCCATTTTGATAAATGAGCTATCAACGATTTTGTTTCTGAGGCAGCTCTTCCATCTTTTCTTTCTATGGAAATGGCTTCCAAGTCTTTCAGTGCCAGCAACACCTCTTTTAAATTGTATCGAAGAGGTTTGATGCATTTAATTCTGCTTTCCCAACGAGTATCAGATTGTGACTTTATGGACAGCTCCACATGTTTCTTCAAAATTTCCCAACGCTGAGCAGAGGAAGAAAACAGCACATACAACCTTGTAAGTACTCCAAAAAATGTCAATGCTTCCGTCGATGAATTAGCACTGTCAACAACAACTAAGTTAAGGGTATGGTTTGCACAGGGCACGTAAACAGCTTTGGGAATGATGTCTAGCATTCTTGCTTGGACCCCAGAATGTTTTCCTTTCATGTTAGCACCATTATCATATGACTGACCTCGACAATCAGACAATTCGAGTTGCAGTTCGGTCGCTTTTTCTAAGAAAGCGTCCAACAAGCCTTTCCCAGTACTGTCACTTATTCTCAAGTAGCCAAAAAATGTTTCTTTAACAACAGCAGCTTCTTCATTACATAGTACATAACCGAGAATGACAGACATTTGTTCATGACGTGACATATCTGGAGTGCAGTCCAAAATTATAGAAAAATATTTTGCCAATTTCAATTGCTGTAAATTTTCTTTTTCAACTTCTGTCGCTAGCAATTCAATTAGTTCATTTTGTATGGTAGGACTCAAATAGTGATCTTTAGTGTTTTTATTCTTGATTCTGTCTTGAAGCTCTTTTAGGATCGGATCTCTTCTTGCCAAAAGCTCAAATATACCCAGAAAATTTCTATTGTGAGGAGATCCTAAGACTTCTTCAGATCCTCTAAAAGCAAGATTCCTTTCCGATAGAAACAAGGCAATGTCGATAAGTCTCTCTAAAACATTTCTCCAAAAACGTCTTTCATTGAAAAAAATATTCATCTCGCGTTTGTCGATAGTGGATGAATTTCTTATCCCTTCAGCTAGCAACATCCATTGACTGCAGCATTCTTGGTGGGAAATGGCGTTTTCATGGTCTTTCAGTTTTTTTGAAAAACCCTCCCATGTATTTATACCACTACAAAAGGGGCTTAGTGTTTTTCCAAATAGCTTACAACAAAAGCAAAAAACTTGATCTGATTCCCCACAATAAACTAGCCACGACCGTGAAACACTTTCACCATTAGGTAACACACGTTTATAATGGTTGGAGGAAAAACGTCGCCTTGGAGTTGTGTTATTATATGGAAAATTCATTATTAGTTGATGTGGTCCACGCTTTACTATATCACATCGTTGAGCATCAGAAATACTTTCAGGCCATTTACATGGGTCATCAGGGATAGGGGTAAATTGAGATTCAGTTATTTTTGATATTGAAGGTTGCGTATTGGCAGGTAAATCACAACTTACATTTTCTGGAAATTCACAATCACTTTGATGCTGATCGTCATAGTCTTCTTTTTCTTGTACACTATAGTTTTCTTCATCCCTCTCGGTACTAGTGCCAGGTCTACTCTGCTCAGTAATCTTGAAAAAATCTGTCATCTTGAGCAATTTCGCTACAGCATCTCGAGCAGTGGCTGCTTCTTTTCTCTTTTGAGCACCACTTTTTGAACGTTTCATTCTATACAATGTCAATAAAATACTTTATCTGCACTCTGCAGTGTATATATATTGTCCCGGTATTTATAGCCAAACAGAATTCCAGACCATTCTATGATTGTTGCGTAACAACGGCATTGTTACGTCAATCGAATATTCAAGATTCTACCAGAAAATCAATCGAAATATTCTAGATTCTGCGAGATAAAATGACGGAGCATTCACTTATGATGTCACAAGCCAATTTCTTCCTACAGTTTAAATCGGTTGTAAACAAGTCTGCTGAACTGAAAATAGTCACGTAGCCAAAAAGCAATTTCAGACTAACTTGGGCCCCCAAAGTTGGCCTGGGCCCCCTCCCAATTGGGGGGTTTGGGGGGCGGCTGCTACGTCTCTGGCCGTCAGCATTCACACACTCCTCCAATCGAGAACTGACACTCATTCACACTAAAGAACAAAGGTCTTCATTGGCATCAATTTCCTGACAAGCCTCCAAAATGAACTGACTCATGTCTTCGACAGTGCGTGGCCTGCCTGCGAAAACCTAATCCTTAACAGTTCCTCCCGAAAAAAAGAAGTCCGTGAGCGTGGCAGCTATTCGATGGGTCCCCGGCGTCCAATCCACCTGTTGGGAAATTTTGAATCAAGTAGTGTACGCACATCGAGTGCAAAATGAAGTGGTGCCCCATCTTGCTGAAAACAAAAGTCATCATCTTGGTATTGTTCACGTACCTGCGGTATTATTGTATCCTTTGCTTCAGCATATTATGTCACTAATTTTTCTGATGTGACACTACTGTATACCTACTTTTGCATCCCCCTGTGTAAGTTTGGTCTTTTATATCTTCAACATTTAAGAAACATAAATTATAATAAAGTATAGGCCTACCTACTTTTGCACCCCCCTGTACAAGTTTGGTTTTTTATATCTTCAACATTTAAGAAATATAAATTATGATAAAGTTGCATATTTAGATGAAACACCCTGTATAACTCAACGTGTTGTATGAGGCTCCGAGGCAAACTTACTGAGAGAATCGGATCCCCTTAAATTTTTTAAACTTACTATTTACAATTAACCTTAACTGCATTATTAGCTTTCATTTATGCAATCTAGTTACCTTTCACCCAAACCAAAATGTTAGATCAACTTCTATACCACATTATTTTTTTTGGTTAGTGTCGCTTTTTGCTCACATTTATCACTTACAAGCTAGATCACATTACATGTATAACGATACGGACACAATTATTTTTAACTCGGATTGCCGAAGCAATACAGGTTAGCCTAGAGTTGCCATACGTCAAAATTTTACCCGGACATTTCCGGGATTTTTGTGTCATAATTTGCTTCAAGGAGAAATGTCAAAAAGTGCTTAAATGTCAGGAATTTTAGTGTTTAATCACCATCAGTGGCCCGTTCGTGCCCGGCCAAATCCGGCCCGTTTGGATTCACTCAAGATTACCGCAAGTAGCACAACCGGTGATAGCTAGACAGGTGATGACTTTTTGTTTTTTGGAGAACACCTGCATTTAGGGTAACACAACACGAGCTCCAACATCACCAACTGTTATTTCAGAACAATATTTACTTAAATTAGGCCCAAAAAATATGTCAACAATCAAAAGAAATAGTGACAACTTTTGGTGGCGTGGTAACTAATTCCAAACTTGCAAGCACAAGGTCACAATTTTTTACCAGAAGTTACAACTCTGGTAACCCTGCAGCCAATACTTAAAAGTGTGAACATGATCGAAAATTGTGTGCGGGATTTTGCCTTATCAAATATGGTAATCCTAGGTTAGCCTACCAAAAAAATTTTTACCTTATTTCGATCCAGTATCTAACTGACAGCCAGTACGACAGGACACCCTTTTCCTGGATCGCCTAAAGTAAAAGCTAAAGGAATGAAGTGAAGATACGCATTTAGATGTTTTAAGCAATCTTTTCAACATGCGTTTAAAATACTTCTTTCAAGTCAATTTAAAAAGCTGATTGCTGACAATGCACTGAAGCGAGTGAAAATCGAGCCGATTGGGTAAATAAGAATGCTATGATGCAAAATTGTTTTAGCTCTAATAATAGCAACGCCAGAAATTGACCCGACCCAAGGAAATAACTATACCTTTTTTCCATACTAATTGAGAATAGATGCAAACTAAATGAGAATAGTTGCAAACTAATTGAGAATAGTTGCAAACTAAATGGAGTAGTTGCAAACTAAATGGAATAGTTGCAAACTAAATGGAATAGTAGAAAATTAAACGGAATAGTTGCAAACTAAATGAGAATAATTCTTGGGGTGGTGATAAATAGGCATAGTACAAGCATAGCACAGGAATAGTACAGGCATACTTAGGGCTACCATACGTCCTCTTTTAAGAGGATTTGTCCTCTTTTTTTAAAAAAAATGAATGGTCCTCCGAGGACACTAAAAAGTAGCCTAATGTCCTCTTTTTTACCATTTAGATAATATAATTATTATAAAGTAAAATTTGGAAAGCTAAATAAAGCTAAACAATGATGCTATAGCTGCTGCTCAGGCTATATGGTTTGGGATAGGGAAATTCACGACAAATAGCCGCAAGCTCAGTCGCTAAATCAAGTGTCCACAAAGTGATGATGTTGAGATACGAAATTTTATTACAGCTCCGATATCCAAAATGACCACATGGTATATTTGATAGGGCGACAGGTTTTCTAAAACACAATGCAAGTGTAAACAAACAGCTACGATAAACACTTAACTAACTTCATAATGTAAACGTATTAAAAAATAGGGATTTCGATGCAAATTCGAAGATCAAAAACGGCGTTGCGACGGTGTAACATATGTTGTGATGGAAAATTTACAAATACTACGTCGCAAGCCAACAATTCACATTCAAACTTACTAAGTACATGCAAGATACATACAAACTTACTGAACTATTTGAGGTCCCACGCAAATTATTAATTTTCAAGATTGTCGTCAGCAGCAAAACACTGTTATTTCCTCTGGTTCAAACTTTTTACAGAACCGAAGAACTACGCTCTTAGGCCTTATATACGGTAGCAACAGCCAATCAAAATTCACGATACAGGCCACGTGTAGTAAATTTTCTAGAATAATCAAGCCGGAATTTCTCAGATCTTGTTCTATAGATTCCAATTGTCACATTTCGCAAGTTAAACAGTAGGATCACAGTTTCGAAATTAAGTGGTGCGTAGAGCGAAAAGTAAAGACACGATTAGATTGTCTGGTGGCAGAACAAAGCATTCAATTGTTACGTATGTCCAAATTTGATGAAGGCAGTTACGGGGGTTCGTCTTTGTGCAAATAAATACTCCTAAAACAAAGCGAACAAACAAACGGCGAAATAGTTAATTAGCACATTCGGTTTTTCTTTATAGTTAAAAACAAATATCCAACAGCTGGCAGACAGTTTGGACCACATAAACTAAAGGTCTCCAGCAGAGTGAAAATCAAGCATTGAATTCGAGCAAGCAGCACATTTGCCAAAATAAAAATTTAAGAAATGTTCGATCCGTGACACACCGCCCCCCTCAAGCCGATGAGGGGTCACAAGGCTTAACACAAAGGCGCAAAAATGTACACCAAAAATACAATTTAATTTACATAAGAATCATACACTATCACATTCAAGCAATGCGCACATCTTAGAAATTGGACGAACACACACAGAAAACTGGGTTTGTATTTTGGCGCTTCTAATCAGACCCTGTTTGTCTGGAAAGGTTTCGATTACTCGGCCCATGACCCAAGAGCTACGAGGTGAGTTATCCATTATAAGAACTATGTCCCCATTTGTGACATTGCGTGAAGTGTTGACCCACTTAGAGCGCTTTTGCAACAATGGCAAATATTCTCTAGTCCAACGTTTCCAAAATATATCTGCAAGATACTGCACTTGTCTCCAACGTCTCCTAGCAAAATTGTCCTTTTCTGAAAAGTTACCAGGAGGTAGGGAAACTTGTTCCTTTAAGAGGAGCAAATGATTAGCTGTTAATACATTTAAGTCTCGAGGGTCATCCGTTAAAGTGGTGAGAGGTCGACTGTTTATTATGCCTTCGACCTCGCACAAGAGGGTGAGTAAACTCTCGTCAGTTAAAATTTGTTCGTTGCATATGCCAGTCAAAATTTTTCGAGTAGAGCGAATGAGTCGCTCCCAAACACCACCATGGTGAGATGCTCTGGGCACATTAAACTTCCATTTGATGTTGCGTTGCAAAAGGAAATCATTTATCTGGGCTTGATTCCAATCATCAATGGCTTGGGTAAGTTCCCGTTGGGCCCCCACGAAATTAGTCCCGTTGTCAGACCAAAGTTCCGCGACCTGGCCTCTGCGTGCAATGAAACGTCTCAGGCTTTGAATGAACGAGCTGGTTTCCAGGCTATATGCCACTTCAATGTGTACTGCCCTGGTGGTGAAGCAGGTAAACAGTACTCCATACCTCTTTAGTTTAGATCGGCCCTGCCTCACCAAAAATGTTCCAAAAAAATCCACTCCAACACAGGAGAAGGGAGGTTTATCAGGAATAAGTCTTTCCTCGGGTAAATTAGCCATTTTTTGTGTAAGTGCCTGTCCTCGAATCTTGCGACACTTTACGCACTTGGACAGCACAGAGCGCGCCACAGAGTTAACACTTACTATCCAAAACCTTTCCCTTAGCTTAGCAATGACGTGTAGGCGTCCCGTGTGGCCTAGTCTTTCGTGTTGCTCTCTGATCATAAGCTCACTCTCATAACACTTAGGCAGAATGATCTGATGCTTGTTGTCATGTGGAAGACTTGACTTTTGTAGTCGCCCACCAACTCTTAGCATTCCATGTTCCAAGTACGGATCCAAATTGCGCAATGAGCTTGAAGATGAAATTTGTTCACCTCTTTGCAACTTCTCGATCTCTTTTCCATAGTATCGCCGCTGCAAGTGTCGGAAAATTAGGTACTCCGCCTCCTGAATCTCTTCAAGACTCAGAAGATCCTTCACATTTAAATGCGATCGACCAAGCCAAATGTTTTTGCAACGAATCACCTGAGCGCAAACTCGCTTTATTTTATGCCAGCTTGAGTAGTTCCTGCATAGTCCATCCAAAAGGCTGATGTCTGGTTGCACCTTTACGGCATAAATAAGGGTTTGGTCTCTTCTTACTTCCGGATCGCTTGTAAACTCTGGTGTGGTAGGATTTTGAGGAATTGTAGGCCAGTAATTAGGTGGCTGCCACAAAAAAGCTGGTCCAATTTTCCACCGATTACATTTTAAAAATTCGTCGATGGTCAGTCCACGTGTAAGTAGATCGGCTGGGTTATCTTTGGAGGGAACATAATGCCACTGTGAGGGGTCACACACGTTCTTGATTCTCTGAATTCGATTGGCCACGAAGGTGTGGAAGCACTTGCTTTCATTGTTTAGGTAGCATAGAACAGTCACGCTATCTGTCCAGAAAACGGATTGGACTTCCAACTCTGGCATTTGTAGTTCTCTGCGAATCATCAAGTCATTCTGGGAGGCCACCACTGCAGCGCATAGTTCCAATCTTGGAATGGTTAGTGGTTTCAGAGGGGCTAGTCGACCTTTTCCAAAAATGAGGGAGCAGTGGATTTCACCGTTTTTGTTGATCATCCTCAAGTAAGTGGCCGATCCATATGCTCCCTCTGATGCGTCTGCGAAGTGATGTAGTTGTGCGTGAACGATATTGCCAAATTTGGGAGGCTTGAAACATCTTGGCAATGTGAAGAGCTTCAATTTAGGAAGTTGCTCGAGCCAGTTTAACCACTTCCCCTTTTCATTTGGGGGAATCGGGTCATCCCAGCCCAACTTGTCACGGCAAAGTTTTTGTAGCAATACTTTTATGGGTAAAACTGCCACTGCTCCAAAACCCAGTGGGTCAAACACAGAGTTTATCATTGACAGAATCCCTCTTCTAGTACATGGCTTGTCTCTTCTTTGAACCTTAAATGTCAATGAATCTTTTTCCACGTTCCATTGCAAGCCTAAAGCTCTTTCTGTGGGTAGCTCATCACTAGCTAAATCCAAATCTAAAGCTTCCTTAGACCACTCTGACTTAGGGATCGAACCCATGATCTCTCGACTACTGCTTATCCATTTGTTCAAGCAAAAACCTCCTTTATCCAACAGATCGCGAAGCTCATGTACCAGTTTAATGGCTGTTTCGACCGTGGGAGCTGAAGTTAAGCAGTCATCAACGTAGAAGTCGCGCTTCACTGTTTCCACAGTTCTCTTGTCAAATTCTTGCTTGTGATCGGAAGCTGCACGCTTCAAAGCAAAATTGGCACAGCTAGGTGAACTCACGGTTCCGAAGGGGTACACGGTCATTCTGTACTCTTCAATTTCTTCATCTATATTTCCATCTTTCCACCAGATAAAACGAAGCAGGTCTCTATCTTCAACCGGGATTCTTACCTGATGGAACATGGCCTTGATGTCAGCCTGAACTGCCACTAGCTCCCTTCTAAATCTCATCAAAACGCCCAGTAAGCTATTTGTGAGGTCCGGTCCCTGCAATAAGTTACCATTTAAACTAACCCCATTAAACTGAGCTGAGCAGTCGAAAACCACTCTGATCTTACCTGGCTTTTCAGGGTGGTAAACTCCGTGATGCGGTAAGAACCATGTTCTACCTTCGGGCCCTGGCTTCTCAACCCTCTCACAGTAACCTTGGTCTATCATGTCGCTAACGAACCTTTTGTAGTCATTGTAGAATCCATCATTCCTGCTGAATTTCTTCCTCAGATGACTCGCTCTCTGCAGTGCTTGAACTCGGTTGTTTTGTAGCTTGAGATTTGGATACTTGATCGGGAGTCCGATTTCGTAATGGTGATCCTCCAGTTGTTTGGTAGATTCATTGACGGCTTTCATGAATCGCTGTTGATCGACTGACATCTCTTCCTTTCCGTTTACCAAGGAATCCATGATATCGGTGCAGAGAGAGCACATAGGGTGGTTCTGACTGTCGAATGAGGACCTGACAAAAAGGCTAGTCACGTGATCCGAACGACCGCCTGCGCAATTCAATGTCCATCCCACAGGTGTACGAATCGCATAGCTGCCAAACGGTTCTCTTATGACCTCTTGCGGTTGCATCACCATTCGATTGTTATTGCCAATTAATAGACCAACTTTGCATTTCACTTCCGGGATGTAGACATCTTCAAATTCAGCGTACTGGTCTGCATGAGCTTGAGTTGGGATGTCCTTATGGTTAACTGGCAGTTTCTTGCAGGAGTAGAGTGAGCTCAGTGGAATGCAGCATATTTCGTCCATGTCAGTCACTTCCAGATTAGACACAATCTTTGTTTTTTGATGTCCTTGATCTTTATTGAGCGTGATGGTGCGAATTCCGACCTCCTCACAGTCTTCTATCTTTAGCTTTTTTCTAAGATCTTCAGTGACAAAGGAGTGTGTGCTGCCAGTGTCCAACAAAGCCTTGGTGACAACTAACTCAGCAGACCCTTTTCTTCGTATCTTCACCGGTACTACGGGTAGCAGGCTTTGTTCCATCTGCGGCAGATTGATGAGTCCATTTTTAACCACTTGCTTAGGTGTCTTGGAACTCTCGTTCTCACCATCCTTTACGGGCTTGCTAGCAGGATTTGATTCATCTTCGTCTGGTGGATGCAGCAGTGTTGTGTGAAACTGCTTACAATCACGCTTTTTGCAAGCCTCATTTTTGCGGCGGCAGAACTTAGCAAAGTGGCCTTCCTTTAGGCAGGCTCTGCAGAGTTTGCGTTGACTGACAAACTCTATCCTCTCGTGGTAGTTAAGGTCTCGGAACCTTTTGCATTGGTTTAGGAAGTGCTCCTTTTCACACATGAGACACTTGGCTGCGTGTGTGTCCTTGCTGTTCTTTACTTGTGTGGAAAAGTTCTTCGTTTTTCGGCTGGTACTGTTTTCCTGACTACTGTACGACTTGGAGGAGGTGGGTATTTGAGAAAGATTGGTGCTCTCTCGAGTCTTCTGTCGCACAAAATCACCGAGATCATTGATACTAATATCTCGGTGTTGTTTGTGCAATATTTGGTCCACCTCGTGGTTCCAGGCAGGTATCCAGGGTTGCGGCAGGCGATTCATAATTTTTGTCACCATATCCATGTTGTCCATCCGATTCAAGCAATCCATTCCTTGCAGAGTTATCAGACAAGAGGTAAAATCCGCTGAAAACTTAATCAGGCTTCTATGGTCATTCTCGCTAAGCGCTGGTCCTTTAACAATAGGTCTAATGCACGCTTCAATGACCTTATGCCTCTGACCAAAATACGACTGCAACAACCCTCTTGCTTCCTGATAACCTCGTTCTGCTGTTTGCATATGTTGACACCCCTTAATCAGAGAGTGCGCTATATCCTTAGTGTAGTGCAACAAAAAGAACAGCTTTCTATTCGAGTCGGTCAGTTGCTGATCAATCAAGACGTCGAAGGCCTTAATGAAGCTAAAATAGTCAGCTGGGTTACCATTGAAAAACGGAGGTTCTACCTTAAGGGTAGGTAATTTAGTAAAATATGAGTTATGTTGGGAATCGTCGGAATGTGCCAAAACATTAGCTGGATTAATAGGATTAGCATTGTCGGACAAGGTAGGTGTCTGCATAGCGCTTTGTGTGGGCACGTAAACCCCTGGGTGTATTGACGCATCACAATTAAATTGAGACATTACTCTAGTATTCCCAGTACCATTAGAACCAAGCACGTTAGTATTAGAAGCCTTAGGGACATAAAATGTCTTAGTTTCAAACGGCTTACTATATGGGTTAAGGTTTGAGACCATTTTAGCACAATTTACGTTAGCATCGCCATTAGCTTTAGGCGAAGTACAAGGCACTGCCACTGGTACGGAAACGGAACTCGACACGTCAACCACAGGTCTTAAAATTAAAGATTCGTTATCAGGCACGGTTTTCACGAGCGGCACTTCAAATTTAGGTTTCAAATCCATGGGCTTATTAATATCAGTGAGCATGCCACTACGAGCATTCCTAGTGAGGCCTGATTTAATTACGTCACTTTTCACACGATTATCATGCAAATTGGTGAGTGCCTTATTTGAGGCATTAGCAGTGCTAGGTATATTTATTGCAGCGTCCGCATTGTTTCCGACCATATCAACCACTGTAGATTTGCTTTGTTCGGGGTGGTCATGGGGGACGTTATCGTTAGCAACAAATGTTAGCACATTAGTATCACATTTACGTTTATCCGCACAACCAATATTAGAAAGTTCACTACTTAGCTCCGCATCGACCTGATCCAATTCGGCTTGTAAATGAGCATGTTCCAATTGTTGTTGGAAGATCATGTCTTGATGCTCTCTTTCTTTCATCAGTTGAAACTCTCTTTCCTCTTCATGACGTCTTTGGGTAAGCTGTTTTTCTTCCAGGCGAAGGCGCTGCTGCATTTGTTGCTGCTTCAATTCGTCAATGTGTTTCTGCGACTTGATTCTGGCTTCCAATGCTGCCTTGCGAGCCCTTGCGCTGCTTGTAGATGATCTCGACCAATTGCTCCGGCTTGACGTTGAACGCCAGGAGGTACTTGAGTGGTGGGATGATGGTGCGACCGAAGGAAATGTCGAAGAGCCAGCCATCTTCTTTGATTTGGATCGAGTCAGGATTTCGCTTTTGGGCGCCTTTGACTTGTAAGCTGATTTGTTGGAACGCTCACTTCGTTCATCATTTTTGTCGACTCGATCCTTGGTTGTTGAAGGCGTTGGTGCTGCAGGCGACATACTTTTCTTCGGTTCATCCTCTGGGGTTGATTGGGTTAGTGCAGTTTGGGCAAGATCTTCCTTTTGCATTGCAGAAGCCATTATATGACGTCGCAGATTCAAGAACAAGAGAACTGGGGGGGGGGGAACAGCAACCAATTTTGTTCACGAAGAGGTATTCAATGTTCAAGATTAGCTTTCCAAAGAGTTCAAAAACTTACATATAGCTGCTGCTCAGGCTATATGGTTTGGGATAGGGAAATTCACGACAAATAGCCGCAAACTCAGTCGCTAAATCAAGTGTCCACAAAGTGATGATGTTGAGATACGAAATTTTATTACAGCTCCGATATCCAAAATGACCACATGGTATATTTGATAGGGCGACAGGTTTTCTAAAACACAATGCAAGTGTAAACAAACAGCTACGATAAACACTTAACTAACTTCATAATGTAAACGTATTAAAAAATAGGGATTTCGATGCAAATTCGAAGATCAAAAACGGCGTTGCGACGGTGTAACATATGTTGTGATGGAAAATTTACAAATACTACGTCGCAAGCCAACAATTCACATTCAAACTTACTAAGTACATGCAAGATACATACAAACTTACTGAACTATTTGAGGTCCCACGCAAATTATTAATTTTCAAGATTGTCGTCAGCAGCAAAACACTGTTATTTCCTCTGGTTCAAACTTTTTACAGAACCGAAGAACTACGCTCTTAGGCCTTATATACGGTAGCAACAGCCAATCAAAATTCACGATACAGGCCACGTGTAGTAAATTTTCTAGAATAATCAAGCCGGAATTTCTCAGATCTTGTTCTATAGATTCCAATTGTCACATTTCGCAAGTTAAACAGTAGGATCACAGTTTCGAAATTAAGTGGTGCGTAGAGCGAAAAGTAAAGACACGATTAGATTGTCTGGTGGCAGAACAAAGCATTCAATTGTTACGTATGTCCAAATTTGATGAAGGCAGTTACGGGGGTTCGTCTTTGTGCAAATAAATACTCCTAAAACAAAGCGAACAAACAAACGGCGAAATAGTTAATTAGCACATTCGGTTTTTCTTTATAGTTAAAAACAAATATCCAACAGCTGGCAGACAGTTTGGACCACATAAACTAAAGGTCTCCAGCAGAGTGAAAATCAAGCATTGAATTCGAGCAAGCAGCACATTTGCCAAAATAAAAATTTAAGAAATGTTCGATCCGTGACAGATGCTAAAGAGAAAAAGTGTTTTCTGATGAACTACGGCAGAAGCATCCTTGTTTCAAAAAAGGACGTAGCGATTTTCAATTTTATAATCACGTTAAAGCTGATCCTTTCTTATAGAAAAAAGTTGGGGCAACCGCAAAATATTCATGGGCTGAATCTGACAAATAAATTTGTCTTGTTTTATTATCTATTTTTTTGCCGTAACGTTTGCTGAATGTAGCCTAGGGGATGGTCTTATCCTACTTGTATTTTACTTGCTGACGAAACTTGTCCTCTTTTTGGGCAACGAAAATATGGTAGGCCTAGGCATACTAGGCACAGTACAAGCATAGTACAGGCATAGTAGATATACTAATATACAAAGATAGTAGGAGAGGTGTGCGACCGAAAACCAGTTGGACCAATATAAAGAAGTCTTACCTCTTTCCTTTCAAAAAAAAATTAATTTTACAAGTTTAGATTTAAGCATTGATGGGGTGCAATGAGATTTCACATTCAAAACTCTATATAGTTATCATCACTACGCCTGTATTATGCCTACTAAGCGTGTACTATGCCTGTACTATGCCTATTTATAACCACCTCAAGAATTATTCTCATTTAGTTTGCAACTACCTGTATTCCAATTAGTTTGCAACTATTCTCATTTAGTTTGCAACTATTCTTAATTAGTATGGAAAAAGGTAGGAAATAACTAGTAGCATCCAGGGCCGGTTTCAAGCCGATTTGACCGATTTTATCAAATTGGGCCCCGCACCTTGAAGGGGCCCCGCGCTAGTTTGGGTCCTTTTCTGTATTGTGAGGTACAAAATACTACTGAAAACGTAAAATAAAAAGTGAAATAATCTTTCTCATAATATTAATTTGTTATGCATGGTAAATTATCGTTATTAGCAATGAAATTCTTTTGTTCTGCTTTATTTCAGAAATTCAGATTAACATTTTTGTTCTGTTTTCTAAAAAAGATAAATATGATACAAAAAGGCCTTACATCATGGGAAAAACTAGCAGAGATCGAGATAAAGGGCGCAAGTATTTAAGTGGTAACCAGAAAAGAGCATTGGCGAAGGCAAAGGAAGCTGAAAATGAAAAACATAGAGGTGCTATCAATAAATTCTTTGTTACCCCATCTTTGAAGCGCCCAAGGATTGAGAATGAAGAAAATAACAGCAATTCAGAAAATGATATAACCATGAATCCAATAACAGTTGATCAATACAATTTGGACATAAATGGCAAATTAGAAAAAAATGACACAGCTGTGAATAAAATTGAAGACAATCTCAATTCATCACAGGACAGTCCCAATACAGAAAGCATAATCATAACCGGAAAAAAGCAAGCCCAGGCATCATACAATGATGTATCATCCATAAGTACAGCTGTAAATATCATGAACGATGACCCAGCAAATTGACCAACTGCTATGAATAACAATGCTAGAGATTATTTAGCAATGAAAGGTCCCCCTAATATTCCTGGGAACAGCTTTCCAAGAAATGGGAAAGGATTGTGTTTTTCAAAGTTCCACTGTAAGAGAAAACTTCTGAATGGGGAGAGTGTTGAAAGACCTTGGATTATATACTCTAAGTCTGCTGATAAAATTTATTGCTTTTATTGCAAACTTTTCATAAAGAATGCATCCACGGCCTTATCAACTAGTGGATTCAACGATTGGTCTAATGTTCACACAAGATTATGTGAGCATGAAAAATCAAAGAACCATATGGAAGCTACATGTAGTTACTGGGAGTTACATCAAAGACTTTGTAGTGGACAGACAATTGATAAAAAGCACGAAAAAATCATCAATGAGCAAGCAAAGCACTGGCAGCAAGTATTCAAAAGGCTAGTAGCTATAGTGCAGTTTCTTGCAGAGAAAAATTTAGCATTTAGGGGAACAAATGAAGATGTTCGTAATGAGAGTGTTCACAATGGAAACTTTTTAGGTCTTGTGGAGTTAGTTGGAAAGTTTGACCCTGTTCTTGACACACATTTGCGAAAAATCAAGACACACGAAATTCATAATCACTATTTAGGAAAAGATACTCAAAATGAACTTTTAGATATCATGGCTACAGCTACTTTGAATGAGATACTAAAACGTGTGAAAGCAGCAAAGTACTATGCCATTATTTTAGACTGCACTCCTGATATAAGTCACCAAGAGCAAATGTCTCTAATTATCAGGTATGTGTCTGATGGTAACTTGGCTCCTCCAGGTGTTTATGAACATTTCATTAAGTTTATACAAGTTCAAAGTAGCACAGGAGAAGATTTATATAAAACACTATTAAGCACACTGAAGGAAATAGATTTAAAAGTGCAAGATATTCGAGGCCAAGGCTACGAAAACGGTAGCAACATGAAAGGTCACATATCTGCAGTACAAGCGCGACTGTTGAAAGAAAATTCAAGGGCGTTTTTTGTACCCTGTGCATGTCACAATTACAACCTTTTACTCGGAGATGTAGCCAAGTGTTGTCCAGATGCTATAACATTCTTTGGAATCTTGCAAGCGATCTACACATTGTTCTCAGCATCAACTAAAAGGTGGGCTGTTTTTAAAAAATATGTACCTGGGTTATCAGTGAAACCCTTGAGCATTACAAGATGGGAATGTCGCATTGACAGTGTTAAAGCTATTCGTTATCAGGTTGGAGAAGTATATGATGCTCTTGTTGAAATATCAAAGATAACAAATGAGCCGATGGTAAAAGCAGAAGCTGAATCTTTAGCAAACCAGCTAAAAGACTACAAATTTTGTGTTTCTTTGATATTTTGGTATGAAGTACTCTTTAAAGTTAACTATGTGAGCAAGGAACTACAAGGTGAAACAAAAGATATTAATGAAGGCATGGAGTCATTTGAAAAACTCTTGTCATGGCTAAGAAATTATAGAGAGGAAGGCTTTAACGATGTTCTACTAGGTGCAAATGAACTGGCTGAATCGATTGAATTACCAACGGAGTCTAGAAAATTTTATGAAAAAAAAATACGTCGAAGGAAGCGAATGTTTTTGTATGAGGCAAATGATCAATCTTATGATGATCCAAAAGAAACGTACAGAGTTCAGTGCTTCAACTTAGTCCTAGATCAAGCTATTCAGTCATTGAAAAGTAGATTTAAACAACTTAAAAATCACGTAACATTATTTGGATTTATTAATAGTTTTCAAGATATACCTAAGAAGGAAATAAGGGAACACACATCAAAACTTGAAGCTGCTTTAACAATTACCACAATAAGACAGGACGCTGAAGGAAAGATAGTTACTGAAAAAAATAAAGATGTTGATGGGTATATGTTGGCTGAAGAACTTGAAGCTCTGAAAACTTTCCTTCGACCCAGCATTAAGCCTTATGCCCTGTTTGAACACCTGATAGAAAACAATAGATTTACAACATTTCCTAATATTTTCATTGCATTGAGGATTTATTTAACGATGAGAATGACTGTTGCATCAGGGGAAATAAGCTTTTCAAAGCTGAAATTAATCAAAACATACTTGAGGTCTACGGTCTCGCAAGAAAGACTTAACAGTTTGTCAATGCTTTCTATAGAAAGCGAGATTGCTAAAGCTATTGACTTTGAAAATATTTTTTGTTTTATTTGCCATATTTATCCTCCATTCACGAGAAAGCGAATTGTATCGCTATACTTTGGACGGGAAGTCCGCACTCGCTTGGGAGTTGCCTTTTTTTTTTTTTTCGAGGTTTATGGGCCACCTGTCTTCCACATAAAGGTGGGGGGTCCCGTTAAGTGCCTTGCCCAAGGACACAACAAGCGAACTTGCCGGCTTGTTCTCCACAACCTCCACTAAATGCCGAGCGCCAAGCAGGGAAGCTGCGGATGCCATTTTTAAAGTCTTTTGGTATGACTCGACAAGGGGGATGAACCCCTGGTCTACCGACTGCGAAGCGGGCGCTCTAACCACTACACCATCGCGTCGGTGATGGGTATATGTTGGGTATATGGTATTTTGAATGATTTTGCTAATAAAAAGGCTAGAAAAGTCTTTTTCTGAAAAAGTATAATGTAATTGCCTAATTTGCCTTTCTTGATGTTAAAAGTAAAACAATAAAAGCTTAAACATTACCTTAAATTTGTTTTATAGCAAGTATTAAATGTCTATTTTTTTTTTTGTATGTATGTTTTTTTTTATGAAATATAAACATCCCTAAATTTTACTATGAAGAGTAGGGGCCCCGCCATCAGATTTCTAATTGGGCCCCGCAGTTCCTAGCACCGGCCCTGGTAGCATCCTTTTAATGAATCACGGGTAGATGAGTTTTCATAGCAAAATTTAGTGAAAATTGTCTGAAATTTGGGGATTGTTGTCGATTTTTGCGATCGCAGCAAGAATCGGATGACTCTATTTGAACTTGCTGGACAGCTATAACTAACCTAGTCTGTCCAACGTAAGGCAAGAACAAAACCAACTCGGCTGAAGAAGCAGAAATCTGTATTATGCAAAGACAGCTTTACAAAAAAACAATTGGCAACTTGTCCTAATTGGCGTTAAAGACCACTAATTCAGCATCTAAAAATAAAGCAAGAAACAAGGAACACTCAACTACGAAAATGACCACAAAAACCTGAAACCACGGTTTACTGCACTAAGCAGAGCCAAGTGGGCCTGGTCTGTGAAAATGATAATTTAATTTACAAGCTAGGCTAGCGTTGGTACCGGCAACATATCTAACTGAAATAGGACGGTACGAGCACTACAGTATGGCCGAGAGAAAAAGTGTAAGTGAACCAACTCAAAAAGTAAAATGACGTGTTCGTCACAGTAGTGCGTATAGTTCATAACGCAACGTATAAAAAGAAAAAGCGGTAAAAATGACCACGGGCGCCAATAATAGCAGGTTGACTGGACACCGCGAAATCTAACAGGGACCATAGTGATGCAGGGGTTGAGGCAGTTCTTATTTCATTTTAAATACACAGAGTGCATTGTTGCGTTTAAAGAAAAAACTATATTTTAACAAATTTTCTTTTGGTTGAAATCCTGGCAGTGTAAATGCATTGTGTTGACAGTACTCTGCCAATCAAACCAAAACTACAGTCATTTACGCTACATTCTGTTACACACAGGGGTCAAAGAACATTTTTGTATATAACCTAAAAATTATTTTAAGCAAAAACGCAATTCTTTCAAAAATATTCAAAACACCGAAAAATAAAATTCCCTGTAAACTTTAGATTCTAGATGCACAGCGAAAACTTTTTTTGAAAATTAAGATTTTGAAAACGATTGTTTCCCCATTTTTGAAATTCAGCCATTTTTAAAATTAAATTTTCTGGGTATTGCTTTAGAAATCGATTGGTGTCCTTTTGCTATACCCCAAAATCGGGCTCATGTTGACAACCTCCAAGTGATGAGTCCTGGTAATCTACAAGTTTGAAGAGCGAATGTTAACACTCAGAGACAGCAACTTTCTTCGGGGTGGTAAAAGAAAAAACCCTCGTCCCCGGAGAGCTGCGAGATGAACCAACCCTGAGCACACGCCCTTTTCAGGCAGGCAAACCCCTCTGTCGTACAAATCGGAGTGATAATAATGCAGCTAAATGTGAAAAGTCTCACTAAAGCAAAATGTGCAATCCTAGAACATCTAATGGAAAAGCACAAGGCAACAGCAATTACTTGCAAAAAACTCATTCTCTGGACCTCTCTAAGCTTAAGATCTTTGATTATAACTGGGCTGCTTGTACTAGCAGCAGTACTCACAAACAGCCACATTTGTGAAGAACTGCGCCAGCTGGACCCCGATCAGTTCATCAAAAATTGATAGTAAAGTGAAATGGACGGCAACTGAAATTGAAGGCACCACTGTAGTCAATGTGTACAAACCATCAAATACAAAACTACAAGATAATTCTATTCCTGCCTTTGCCTCTCCTTGTGTATATGATGAAGACTTCAATTCTCATAGCACCACCTGGGGCTATCAACCCACTAATCCAGATGGCGAAACACTTAAAAGCTGGGCTTCAGCCGCTGCTTTATAACCCAAAACAACCGGATAGCTTTCACTCTAGAAGATGAAACACAACAACTAATCCAGACCTGACCTTTGCCAGCATCAGTCCCACACCTGAGCGGTTGGTCCAAAATCCATTTCCAAATCACAACATAGACCATCACTAATCTCACCAATTAATCCAATTAGACCCATACCAAGCAAAACTCTGAAGAAGTGGAGCTTCTGAAAAACCAACTGGCCTAGGTTTACGCACTTAGTTGACAATAAGATTCATCGCCTATCAGATCCAGCATCACCTGATCTCGATACATTCTACACATTCATCTGCAAAGCTCTACCAATGGCAGCAAGAAGAACCAGCCCTCGTGGCTACCGCCGCCAGTTCATCTCTACAGCGTCCCATACAAGATCTTGGAGCGGCAGCTCCGGGCCAGACACTACCCAGTGATTGATCCGCAGGTACCTAGAGAACAAACTGGCTTCCGACGAGAACACAGCACTACCCAGGAAATATTTAAGCTAACCAGTGAAATTGAAGATACCTTCGAGAGGGGAAACATAGCTGGCGTAAACCTGGTTGACCTAACCGGAGCATATGATACCAAATGACACCAAGGACTGGTACTAAAGCTCTTCCAGAAGATTCCGGAGAAGCAAATAATACGCTTCCTAAGCAACATCTTGGAAAATCGAAGCTTTGTGTTAAAAACCAGCAATGGACAAAGCAGTCGCCCTAGACGTCTAAGAAATGGAGTACTGCAAGAATCATGCCTCTTGCTTATGCTCTTTAACATCTACATCAGTGACATCCCTAAAACCAAGTCTCGTCAATATGGATACGCTGATGATCTTGCACTATGCTACTCCCATAAAAGCTGGCTTATGGTGGAGGAAGTACTAACTACTGACCAGAGTTGGATCACTTACAATTGTAATTAAATTTAATTAATTACACTTTTTCACGCAATTGTCATTATAATTGTAATCTAAACTTTTTGATCTTGTGTAATTGCAATTACAATAGTATTTTTAAAAAAATTTTGGCCCAATTACAATTACTTTTGCTTTTTGAAAAATTCGAACATAAACAGAACAATTGTTACGTGAACTGACAAATAACAACATAGAAAGGAGAAAATCCTGAATTATGAGCAAGTGAATAGGGGCAGTTTGCCATTCACTTATAACTGACACAGGTCTAAACGCCTAATTGACATTCGTGTTTTTATGTAGCTGTAATTTTATGAGTCACATTCGTAAGCCCGCACTTGTGAAGGAAAACAATTTAACATAACGGAAGGGGGTTGATATCACTTTTAATTTATTTATTATGACCAAGATCGACTCGTACTTGAAAAACAAATCATGAATGCTGCTTTCTCCGATGACTACTGTCGGCTCGTACTCGTAAAACAAGTTTTGATCAGCTTATTGGATTAATGCAACCACATACTTACAACGCAAAAAATAATATTACGAGCAAAGAATGGATGGCCAATTGTTTCTTTAATAAGTGCAATAAAACCACGGTCTCGTCCAACCATGGCAGCGGCACCATCTGTCGTAACAGCAAATATTTTCTTAATATCAATTTGTCTGTTTTCAAAGTGATTAATAAATTTCTCAAGTATGTCTGTTTCTTTTATAAAGCCATACATAGGGCTTAAACAGCACGATTCTTCCTGCACATCGTCGTCAGAACAATATCGCGCGATGATCGCTAAACAAGAAATACCATTGATATCCACGCTTTCATCAAGAGCAACACTAAAAGTATTGACCGACTGCAACGCAACTGCCGGCGGCTTTTTTACGTCAGCAGCCATGTCTTCAACACGTCGTTCCACCGTTCAAGCAGACATTGGCAGATTTTTAATCCTTGAGAGAATGACATTTTTATTTGGCAAATCCTCAAAGAGAACTTCGGAACAATTGATAAATACTTCTTTAATAACATCACCATCGGTAAAAGGCTTCCCGCGCTTGGTGATACATTCTGCAACTTTGCAGCTACTTTCCGTAGTTTGATTTGTACTGTGAATGGCTTTTTTAAAAATGCTCTTTTGTTTTTAGTAACGAGAAACTGCCTTTTTAAGAGCTTCATTTTTTCTCATAATCATCTTTGAATAATTTTTTGTGTTTGGTTTCAAAATGACGTTTAATACTTGAGCTACGGCAAACGACATTTTCATAGCAGAGTGTACATACAGCTCTGTCATTAGGACAGGAAAACCCAAAATCTGTTGTCCACGACTCTTGAAATTGTCTCACATCTGATGTTGACCTCTTGGCTGCAGACATCGCG
This sequence comes from Trididemnum clinides, assembly GCA_963675345.1. Taxonomy (NCBI): domain Eukaryota; kingdom Metazoa; phylum Chordata; class Ascidiacea; order Aplousobranchia; family Didemnidae; genus Trididemnum; species Trididemnum clinides. Next base: position 35,279,004 of record OY776289.1, on the reverse strand, counting down.
TTTAACATCACGGTTAAAAACAGAATAAAAGGCAAATACCGGCACCCAACAAATTACACAAGGAAAGCATGCGAGCGAACAATAATGAAAAAAATGATAATGACGAAACAATAAAATAAAACACATCAAATACAATCACGTGTTTCGCGCCGAATGTGATTATTTTATTATTTTAACATTTTAAAACGTGTTTTTGGGAAAATGTTCAGGACGCCGCGTGCCGTATAATATCACCATTCTGCAACCGTGGGCCTGAACCTCAAACTGCAGAACACCTCATTAATCACTGCCCAATCCACCGACCCCAAGCTGGCAACGAGGATCCCACAGCACCTGATGAAATCACAGTCCAATGGCTGCAGCGCCTGGACATAACATCTTCAAGTCCGCTGTTTCATACGAAAGAAGACTCCAAACTTATTTAATTTTATCTTATTTAAAGTAATTGTTCCGAGTTCTCCGACTTCTGCTGTAACGTCACATGTCCAAAAAAAGAAGTTGAAAGAATTAAACGAAATATAGTTTATTACTAGCCTACTACATGGCCTTATTACAATTGCAGTATATTGATAGTAAGGCGAAATCAGTGCTTGGTGAAATGAAAAATAATTCCACTGCCAGAAAGCGCTATAGCATTGATATGATTAGTAATATGGTGGAAAAAAGCATTGTAAAAACTGTATCATTGACATGAGCAAACATTTGGAGTCGGTTTTGGTCACAAACTTACGTTTATGTTAATTAACTCAACCGTTTATTACTTATGTACAAACAAAAGACAATATTTAATTCAAAACTTTGCGAACAAAGCACAAAATTATGGCAATAAAACAAAAAATCAAATCATATAAAAAACAAAAATTCCTTAACTTGACAATATTGGCACAAAAATGAAGATTGCAACTGCTAAAATAATTAAATACACGATCGAACCATCTCTTGTTTGCAGCAGAACACTCCAGCATATTGTATGATCTACAAGAATAGTTTAATTTGTTTTGATATATATATATAAAAGCAAATTTTAAACTTTTTCTAGGAAAGTTATATTCCGTTGACAACGATCATTCAGCGCGCGGAAAACAACGCTCACCCAGAATGTCGTAAGAGGCGACTTTTGGGTACCCACCAATGGCAATCCGCCTTGTTGGTGGTGGGGCTACCAGTTTGTAATTTGCATTTACGACTGGTTCAAAATGGGCTGCCCCTTTTCCCCTAGCCTAATTCAATTAGGTTGAAGGCGTGAACCCGGATTGCTGTTCGCGCCATACCTCCATCCCAAGGAAGAGGAGGGATAAACCAACAACAACAACAAGGATAACAACGTTCTTAAAATCCTGGGATCAATTTCCTCATGAGCCGTGCATTGCTACGTTTGTTTGCTTGGGAAAGACCATTTACAGCAATTCGGTGTTTGCAGGTAGCGCTTGCTATGGTAGAAACGCATTGTGCCAACGTTATAGTAACTCCGAAGCAGGTCTGAAAACAAGGTGTGGTTTGTAAAATGGTGAAGGTTTTCCTGAACGGGATGTAAAACAAAAACTTGAAATTTTTATAAAACTGATTTATAGAGATAATTACTTTATTCTTCCAACAGGTCCGATTCCGGCGGAACAGTACCGTCTCCCGAGGAAGCAATTGCCACAACGTGCTTAATAGCTTCACCATTCAGTTTGTATTCAGTCATACGGAACACAACTCTGCCCCATAGAATATATGTGATTTTGTAATCTGTTTCAATTCCTGCCATTCAGAAATTATTATCACAAATTGACATTACAGTATTAAATATCTGCAATATAGCATGTGCATTGAAGCAAATCATGTCGTGCAAGCTAACTTTGAACTAATTAGCTTGTTCATTGCTATCAAGGTTGAAGTTGGTGGTCCAAGCAAGCAAGACCGTTTTTAATCACAAAAAGCATTTTATTTCACAGTTGTGCCGCAGCAAATCCGCCTGAACTTTTATGAACTCTCAGCTTTGACAAAAACTACTTCAAGTCTGCTCTCTGGCGCAAAAAAAAGAAGTTCCAGCAGTTTGAAACGAATTCATATTTGAGTGCATGAAAAATGAAACAAAATGTTGAACTTTGAAGGAAGTATATCCCAATAGATGTCTGATCTGCACCTTTGTTATTTCTGAAAACTCATGTTGAAAGAAACTGGTGTGTGCCAGGCTTGTGGCTTAAACGCTACACCAAGGGGACCGATTAATCTATTGAGAAGGTGGCAAACAAGTTTTCGAAATTCAACAAATTATGAGAATACGATTACAGAAACACAGCAGAGTTCATGTAAATTTGATTTGCACGTCGACACAAAACTCACACTCAGTTTAGATATTAGATATTGGATTTTATTAGTTTGTCAGAATTTTTTATATCTGAATTTGAACAAACTACCACAAAATTTGTATTTTCTAGTTAAGATTAGTTGCAATCATGAGATGTTTGATTGTCAACCAACCAGCGAATAATTTTATATCAAGGTGTCTCTGCCACAGAACGTTCAAAGGGTAATACGACTAAGTTTGCTTGTCTTGGCTGTGATAAACTCCATTTGTAGGAACATCTATGCGAGCAAGTACAGAAATTCCAGACTCACATACAGCTGGGCAAGAAGCAAAAATTGTATTAATAGTATCTACTGCGAGAATGCACATTTTTTAAAAAACCAACTTTTCGTTTATCGAGTAGCAGAGCAGGGGTAGCACAAGATTAAAGTATTGAGCTTATGCAACTGACTTGCTGGCGGCCAGGTATATTTTGGCCACTTCAAGTTCAGCTAGTTACGGGATATCAAATCCTAAAATTTCAGATAAAAGCATAAGGGTTTTACGGCTGTAAAACTACCACCTTTGAACCGGTCGAAGCATTATCATTCATTGCGCTCTCACTGATAGAATTAGGCCAATTTCAGACAACAAAACGACTCATTTCACTTGCAACAATGAAACTGTGCATGTAAGTAAGCTTATGAATAGAGTTATCTAAATAAATTGAGCTTACTGGCAGATCCAAGTAAAGTGAGGAGTGCAGCTATTCTAATGCAATTGCAACATATAAACTATTATGTAGCCATCAACGTATCTACATCACATCACATACCGACCACCTACGATCCACAAGGCACATTCGGCTCGTTCTCGGTTTCGATACTGCTCGTGAAAAATGACAGAGAAATTAGTTCTCAAACAATCAAGGTGAATTTATCTATTATCATCGTTTGTTTTAGTCATAGACAAGAGATTAAGAAATACAATCTTTTTCAAATTTAGTGATTATGCTGGGGCAAATTCCATTTCAAAAGCGAATAGATTTAAGGGTATGGTGGCTAATTTACCTAACTAGTTAGTTGTTTTGCAGCACTAAATTACAACATCAGTTTCAAAAAATGGAATCTGCAAACAAAAACAAAAGTGGAGCCGAATATACACTTTTAACAACGCATCTTAAGTATTTCTTCACTGAAAAGAAAAGCAGTACGTTTGGTTTGGGCCTTTGGGAGGAACAAATTTCTGCCCAGTGTAGCGCATTTATTTATTTTTGGATAGGAGACAATCGCTATCTCAACTCAAAATAATTATCACGTGGGGGGAAATAAATTTGAGACCAACTACCGGAAATGTTTTTGTATATTACGGGCTGAAACCGTTGTTTCTGCTCTTCTCAGCTTCCAGGCTCCACTTCTTTTGTTTGAAGATCAACATTTCCAAAGCGATTGTTAGGCTTGTTTTATCACGTAAGCCTTTTTATTTCTCAACTAGCTGGCTCCGCCAGCGTCACCCGCAGACATCCGGTCAGTAATGTTGAGGTTAAAAATATCGGTTTAACGAACCAGGCCGGCTTCATTCAGTCGATAGTTGTCAAAATAGTAAGAAAAAGTTAACGTTTTTCACATAGTCAAATCTCGTTCCAAAGCAAAACTATCGTTTTTTGAAACGCCATTGAATAAACAAAATTATGAGGGGTTGCGCCTAGCCACTTCATGTCTTCCAAGTTTGTAGAGTCCCTGGCAACATCTTAGTTGCCCTGTTTTCACTACAGGCGTCCTTAAACTTAACGAAATTTTCTCGATTAAATTGAGCTAGTGCTTGAATTAAAAGCATGTCAAAGTTGTGGAAGGTAGCCAAAGTAATTGATATGTATTTGTACGAACAAGCTATCAAATATGAGGTGCACTGTTTACTACGTTTTGTAACTGTAAGCGAATTTTTCAACTTACAGCCTCCGGTTGGGCGCATCTTGCTTGGTCCTGGCACAAAACGCAGGCTTGCAAAGAGCAAACTAACGCAAAATGAAGCACTGGCGGTTAAGTTATTACAGCAGTAGCGCCCTCATCAGTACGGTTGAGTGTTTGTGCTCTTTCTTGAATTGAAGAGGTTTCTGCAGAGAGATCAACCTTTTGAAAGTTATCCCTGACTCAGTTTTGTTTCCAAGACCTTTATTGAACACACGTTAACGTTTATTTTGTCTATTTTTGTTTTTGTCAAATTTTCTGTCAACCAAATTCCTTTAAGAAAGGAGGGGGTAGTCATCGCTCATTATCCCGTTCTCTTAAATAAACCACTGTTACTGTGCTTAAAAAATACAGTGTGGCCCGTCAATACATCACGCTGCATAGCAAAATGTACAAGATGTGACTAACGCAGAGAGGAAACATGCAGATATCGAAGTTTGGTTAAATAAATTTTCCAACTTAGAATACATTCGCCAAGTTTCACACGTCCGCGAAAGCAGCAGTGAAGACCAGCTTTACGATAGTCCATAAAATTGTGGAGAAAAGTAAGCTTGTTTGTTGCGTTTGTAAACTTTGGATTGTCTGGATCATCACATTAATTGAAACTGTTAATGTGGCCCCAAACCAAATTGCCCAAATATTGCCTACTAACTATATAGCGCGATGCGTCAAAGATTCAGTAATCGTTGGTTAAATGTTGTATAAAAGATTGTTTGTAAAGAAATGTTTTCCTAACAAACGATACATAGTTGTTTCAAAATTGAGAATTACGCGTCTTTCTTAACAGAAAGTACTGGATCCGCTTCTGCACTAAATTTAAATTCAACAGCTGACTACTGAAATAAACAAACAGCTCGAAATTTAAAAAAATGATTAGCACTTCTACGCACTTCCCTACATCTATGATGATGAGAACCAACGCAAAAGAAAAGGAGCAACCCCGGTCAAAGCTTAGACACCGACAAGTTGATTAAAACCCAATGTTCCTAAATGAGCAAAATGAAGGCATAATGGAGGTCTCACCAACGTGCATTGAGATACGCCCTCGCGATTATTTCCCATGATTTTAAAGAATAAATAAGAAAAATTCAATATGTGTTTAAATCACTGTTACTTCCCAATTACGAAGTTAATAAAATGTTTCAGAAACAGCAGTAGTTGAATAGCGAACGTGATAATTCGGCGATCCAAATGCATTCATTAATTTCAACTTTAATGGAACAGACAGTCGAAACAGAAAAATTACCACAATAACTAACTACAGTTTCACCTCGTTAACTCGGACAGCTGGGGGGAAGGGTGTCCGTGTTAGCCGATCGTCCGACTTAACCGACGGCCTATAGGCCATAGCTTATAAAAATGCCTAGGGTAACGAAGTTTAGTTAAAAATGCAGTTATTATGTAGGCTATTTTGCTTTTCTATATTTACCTTTATAACATGTAAAAATGCAGATTTATTTATTTATATATTTATTTATTTTTGTTTATTCAAGTAAATCACCTCACGAAGGCTACGTTGGGCTAGCCTAGCCTACCAAACAAACCTGTACCGATATCGACTGTTACCAAGGTTATTTTCTTTTACCTTACCTTCAAAACATGTAAATCATTGATGTACAGTACACCTGCACACTGTAAATGAGATTTATTTGTTTTGCTTTTATTTTTATGAAAATAAAATCATGGTCCGAGTTAACCGACTTAGCAGGGTCCGTGTTAACGAGGTGAAACTGTATTAGCGCAATTTGGATAAATGAAGTAAAATAAAATCAGGTCAAATTAGCATGATGCTCAAAATCTCGTGTTGATGATTTTTTGATCAGTTTACACTTTATTAACAAATACGTTATGTCGTCACATACAGCGACTCACGGGTGCAGTTTTCCACGAAATAATGTCGTTTGCTACTTCTCACTTAAGCCCTAAATCGCTCTTCTCAAGTAAAAAGCAAACAATTACTTACAGTAATAACACCACTGCAGAAGCTAGGGTTTCAAGACTTCAATCATAAAGTAATTTTTGTGGTCCAGTCGTCAACAATAGCCTACTTAAAAATCAAACCTGATAGCAAAGAAATATTACGAAAAAAAGCCAACTTTCCAAACAAAGCAAAAATTTTTTAATTTTCCAGACAAAATTAAAATTAGCAGAAACATTTCAATAGTAGCTTGTTACTGAAAAATAAAAATTAACTTCCATTTCTTCATGAAAATAAACTTTGCTTCCTGGCCTTGATCACTTGGTTATAAGGGCGACTCTAATTCCACTTAACATTCAGTGTTCAAGTGCCTCCAACTTGAGGTGCGTAAATGTTTTGGTGAATTTTTGTAATGCTAAAACAAATGATTCACTTGAACGTTTGTTAAAATTTTTGATCACATTTTTTGATGGTTGGCAGGAATAACTATGATCGAGGAAGCCAAACATCACCGTTGCATTGACCAACTTGATCTCTAAAATTTAGATTGGGAGTCCGCAGGACTAACACTTTTGTTAAAGGTGGTCCGTGACTACAAAGCGTTTGCGAACCACTGACGTAGGTAGTATCAAGTGTGTCGCTGTATGCACCACGAAAAGCGTTCTGCAACATTTAGAACCGCGTAAAGTTAATTTGATTACAAAAAATACAGCACAAATAGACATCTTTTGTTCTTGTTCACCATTCTACCCATTTTCAAAAACCAGTGGCATTTCGCTTCAAATTCATTTTCTTTACCTCAGATTGAATGAAAAAATGCAGTAAAAGCAGCGGCGCGATTCGAAAGCGAAACAGCTATCGCGCGTTACACATTTATGACGTTAAAAAATCATGCGCGAAAAATAAAACTCGCCGTCTCTGCTCCATTGCAAATTTTGTTTATAACCGTTTATCAAAGCGTAATGGCTTTTAAAAATCTTTTGATAGCTACTGGCTTATTCCGTGGACGACTAAAAATATATGAATCAGATCAGCAACGGCATAAACAATACAAATTACATAGCTGCTATTTTTTAGTAACTAGGTTTTGATTTCCAATGTTTTCATTGGACTCAATTTCCTATATGGTGACCCAGCATCCCGAACCAAAACGATTACGAAAATGACCACTTGGCCAACGCATAATTCGAATTATATCAGATTTGCATCCTATTCTTTAACTTCGTTTAGATGATTACCTAATCCAGGGGTGTCAAACTCGCGGGCCGCATGTGGCCCTCGGAGCTTTTCACTGCGGCCCGCGAGACGATTCTAACATTCTTAATGAATTTCGACAATATTGCAACATTTCATCTTCGATGAAACGATTGAACCCCTTAACACAGGCGACACTTGCGAGATACAGACTTTTTTTTATTTGGAGATCGACCTCGCTTCGGGCTACATTACAGAGACCGTTGCCCGAAGAAGTGGTGATCTCCAAATCGAAAATATCATGCCGCCCTCGGCACAATTGCCAGCATGCAATGTGAACCCCAGAAGCCCACGGGTGGACACTCCTGATCTAATCAGTTCAAAATTTATCAACAAGTATCCACAATTATGTTATGACGTCATAAACCTTGTACGTGCATGCAGTATTCTCCGAAAATAATGTAAATCCTTACTTTTCATTGTTTGAGTACCCAAAAGATACTTTCAGTGAAAAGGCACACATTTTAGAAAGTCCGTTAAGCTCAAAAGTAACGATGTCATGATGAAAGTTAGGGTTTCCTCATCTTAAGACCTTCACCATAAAGAAATTTGACTGACTCAGTTATTAGTACTATAAAATCGAATCTCGTAGCAAAGAAACATTACAAAGCTTCCCAAACAAAACCAAGATTTATTTTTAACTAAACCGAAATCGGTAGATACGTTTTAATTGTCGTTTATCATAAAAATGTGAGAATCAACTTCTATTCCTTCCCATAACAAACTCTGTTTCCTGGTCTTGATCACCTGGTTATGAGCAATAATCTAATATATAACATACGGTGTTCGTATGGGTGATTTTAAGTCTGTCGCTGAATGTATCTAGAAAAGTGTCTGTAATACTTTCAACTACATAAACTTAATGCATTGCGTTTAATTACAAGAATTGTAGCACAAACAACATTTCTAGTTCTTTCTTACTGTCCCATCAATTTGCTGACTATCCTATCCTATCAAATAGGCCACTGTCATAACGCATTCAAATTCATTTTCTAAACTGAACATTTTCAATAATCTTAATCGTCTCATGGTAAACTACATTGATAAACCATTCAACCTGCATTTAAAATGTTCGTTTTCATGCCAACAGCATAACTTGTCTTGAGAAAGTGACGTCGTGCAAGCCAACTTAGAACGAACTGGCTGGTTAAAGAACTTCGACTTTGGCTGCTCTATATTCTCACAACTCCCATTATTTATTGAAAGCAATGCTGCGCCACTACTACAGCGCGATGCGAAAGAGAAAAAAGCGATAACGCGTTATGCTTTATACGGCGTCAAAAAACTATTAATACATGAAGACAAAACGAAAAAGACCTTACTACTTTGCAAGTCTTAATCATAAATACTTTTTACAAGGAACTTTTTCACTAAATGAACGGCTGGCGCATTGATTAGGTGATTGCGAATGTTTTCATTTGATCCGATTTCTACTTTTGTGAAAGGCGTAACGAAGGCGTAAAAACGAAACAAAGGCGTAACTGCATCCAAAGTCTTGACCATCATTCCTTATTCGAAGAAATTTATTCACTAAATGAAAAGCTGGCGCATTGATTTGGTGATTCCGAATGTTTTCGTTGGCCTCAGTTTCAACTTTTGTGACCAGGAATTCGGAACAAAAAATAACAATACAAATGGAAAATTGTGGTCTACGTATAATTTAGATAACCAAAGCAAAGTAAGTTCACTTCAAATCTGCATTCAGTTCCTCTATCAACAAGTATCCACAATTATACATGATAACGTTATCTATCGTGCCGTGGGGGTGCAGTTGTATACAAAAAAAATGTGGGTTGTTTACATTTCATTGTTTGAGCCCCGAAACGTTTCTTTCAATGAAGGGACGCAAATTTTAGAAAGTCCATTAAGCTCAAAAGTAACGATGTCATGGTGAAAGTTAGGGTTTCCTCCTCCTAAGACCTTCACCATAAAGAAATTTGACTGACTCAGTCGTCAGCACTTTAAAATCGAATCTCGTAGCAAAGAAACATTACAAAGCTTCCCAAACAAAACCAAGATTTATTTTTAACTAAACCGAAATCGGTAGCTACAGTTCAATTGTCGTTTATCATGAAAATGTGAGAATCAACTTCTATTCCTTCCCATATCACACTCGTTCTCACTATCCAATCAATTTGCTGACTATCCTATCCTATCAAATAGGCCACTGTCATAACGCATTCAAATTCATTTTCTAAACTGAACATTTTCAATAATCTTAATCGTCTCATGGTAAACTACATTGATAAACCATGCAACCTGCGTTTAAAATGTTCGTTTTCATGCCAACAACAAAACCTGACTAGAGGAAAGTGACGTCGTGTAAGCCAACTTAGAACGAAGTAGCTGGTCTAAGATCTTAAAACTCTGGCTGCTCCATACATGCCCATTATTGAACTCAATGCTGCGCCACTAACCAACGCGCGATGCAAAAGGAAAAAAGCGATGACGCGTTGTGCTCATATGACGTCATATTACTAAGTTGGGCAAAACAAAGGAGGTACCGCATCGCAAGTCTTACCATATTTTCATTGCATTTTTGCTTTCTATGGCGTCGGAAATAAAACGATAAAATACCAACACGTTACCGTTTCGCAAGTGTTGAACATAATTCCTTTATTGGAAGGAACTTTTTTCACTAAATGATTGGTTGGCGCATTGATTTGGTGATTGCGAATGTTTTCATTTGATCCGATTTCTACTTTTATGACCAGGTATTCGGAGCAAAAAATAATAATACAAATGGACAATTGTGGTCTTCCGCGTAATTTGGATAACTAAAACAAACTAAGTTTACTTCATATCTGCATGCTGTTCCTTTATCAACAAGTATCTGCAATTGTGTCATAACGTCATCTATCGTACCGTGGGGTGCAGTTTTGTACGAACAAAATGTGGGTTGTTTTCTTTTCATTGCTTGAGTTACCAAACGTTCCTTTTAATCAAAGAGAATCAAGTTTTAGAAAGTCCATTAAGCTCAAAAGTAACGATGTCATGGTGAAAGTTAGGGTTTCCTCCTTCTAAGACCTTCACCATAAAGAAATTTGACTGACTCAGTTATTAGTACTATAAAATCGAATCTCGTAGCAAAGAAACATTACAAAGCTTCCCAAACAAAACCAAGATTTATTTTTAACTAAACCGAAATCGGTAGATACGTTTTAATTGTCGTTTATCATAAAAATGTGAGAATCAACTTCTATTCCTTCCCACAACAAACTCTGTTTCCTGGTCTTGATCACCTGGTTATGAGCAATAATCCAACTGCTCAATTGATGTTATAAGTGTTTGCGTAGATATTTTAAGTCTATCACTGAACATCAGTGTTTGCGTAGATGGTTTTAAGTCTGTGGTGATTACGTGCTTATTTGATTTGACTTTGCTTTGTGTTGACTGTAAATTAATTTGTATTTGGCTTTATTTTTAATATCACAATCAGTATTTCCCATATCTGGTGTTAAACATCAACGTTAGCATTTGGTATGGGAAAGTGCAACCTTATCAAAACTCCATTGCTTTATCGTGTCACGTGATTCGTGTGTGTGTGTGTGTGTGTGTGTGTGTGTGTGTGTGTGTGTGTGTGTGTGTGTGTGTGTGTGTGTGTGTGTGTGTGTGTGTGTGTGTGTGTGTGTGTGTGTGTGTGTGTGTGTGTGTGTGTGTGTGTGTGTATAAATAAATAAATAGACTCGGTAAAATATTTAAGAGTGCTCAATAACAAAAACAGTTACAGCAAATTAATATATATATATATATGTTCGTATCGCCCGATTTAACCATTCCACTATAATTCTGTTCTGTTAATACAGCTATTGATTGTTACCACCAATAAAAAGGGACAAACTCTATATTGAGCGAAGATTAGCCTTGGATTACAGTAGAATTAAAAATACAAGCGAACTCACAACAAGTCTAGCAGTAAGTCTATCTCTGAATGTATCTAAAAAAGTGTTCTGCAATACCTTCAACTAAATGGACTTAATGCATTGCGTTTGATTACAAGCATTGTAACACAAAAAAACATCTTTAGTTCTTTTTCACAGTCCCATCAATTCGCTGACTATCCTATCCTATCGAATAGGCCATTGTCATAACGCATTCAAATTCATTTTCTAAACTGAACATTTTTGATAATCTTAATCGTCTCACGGTAGACTTCATTGATAAACCATTCAACCTGCGTTTAAAATGTTCGTTTTCATGCCAACAGCAAAACCTGACTTGAGAAAGTGACATCGTGCAAGCCAACTTAGAACGAACTGGCCGGTTGAAGATCTTTAACTCAGACTGCTCTATATTCTTATAACTCCCGACTCTTTTTCCTCCTCTCCTTACTGTTCCTCTCCCTGAGAGTCGGCTTCTGTCTATGCCGCTTACCTGAGATCCCACTTTTCTATTTTTCAGCCAAAGACCCTGCGTAGCAGATCCAGAGGCTACTTTTCTGAGCTCCGCCGAGTCACGTGCCCTGAGGAGTCTCACTCGTTCTTTTGCCGAATTTCATGCGGCTGCCTGCAACCTTTCCTTCTTTACTGCCACTGGCCAGACAAAGTTGCCTATCCCCTGCTAAAGCATCTTCCTTCTTTCCTGGTCTTTGCATTGCTTTCCTTCCATCTGGAAGACATCTTCTATTATTCTTATCCACAAGATGGGAAAGCCTCTTGACTCTCCTGCTTCCTTCTGGCCTATCTTTTTCACCTCCTGCGCATTAAAACTTTTTGAACGCATCATTCTATCTCGTCTACTCTTCTTTCTGAAATCTAATTCCATTCTCTCTCCCTGCCAGGCCGGTTTCCGCCCTGGACGATCTACGCTAGATCAAATTCTGTACCTTTCTCTGTCCATTTCGGATGAGTTTAGCAAACCCAGGCCGGGTTTTCAGACGATCCTCTTTACTATTGATTTCTCGAAAGCTTTTGACTCTGCCTGGCATCCCGCCCTTTTCCACAAACTCATTTCGACTGGTCTGCCTCCTCGCTTTGCTCGTTGGACTCAATCTTTCTTTTCTGACAGGCGCGCTTGCGTGGTTTTTCAAAATCACCAAAAGTCGTTCCTTTCGAGGTGTTCCGCAGGCATCCGTTCTTGACCCTGTACTTTTCTCTCTCTTCATCAATGATCTTCCAGCTTCTCTGCCTTCTTCTGTCATCTGCTCTCTTTACGCTGACGATCTGGCCATTTGGTCCTCCTCCCCATCGGTACCCACTGCGGTGGAGGCCACACAAGGAGCTTTGTTTCCATTGGAGCGCTGGTCTGAATATTGGTGTCTTTCTTTCAATCCGAGCAAATGTGAGGCCTCCTTTTTCTCAGTGGATCCCCACCAAGCCCACCTTCAGCCCAACCTCCTCTTATTCTGCTCCCGCCTCCATTTTAATCTCACTCCAACTTTTCTTGGGGTTACTTTCGACCTCACTCTTTCCTTTTCTAAACATGTATCTTCGCTGAAGGCCAAGTTTTTCCCACGTCTCAAGGCCTTACGCTGTATTTCTGCTCCCTCATGGGGCCCCTCTACGGAGTCCCTCTTTCTTCTGTATAAAGCTTTTCTTCGGCCCCTCCTACATATACCTCATCCAGATGGTTTCCTTTCCTAAGCGCTTCCAATACCACCAAATTGAAACGCCTCCATCGCGCCTTCACCGGCTGCCTCTCGTCCTTCCCTTTCCCACTTCCACTCTCTGAGGCTTCTTTACCTCCCCTACGAGTCATTCTGACTCATTTCACTCTTTCATCTTAAGACCGGGCTCTTCGTCTCCCAACCTCCTTTCCTATTTCAGGTTTGGCCAGACTTGGAGTGAAACCAAGACTCTGGAGATCCTCCAGGATATATTTTGCGTCAACTCGCCCGCTCATGCTTCGTTCTACTTGTTCTAGGAAGGCTTTTTTTGCTGGCTATTTTTTTTCTCCTTGAAATCTGCCTTCCTTAACTGTGGAGTCCTCCCTCTCCTCCTCGTGCTCTCCCTCTGATCTTCATCTCACTCGACAAGGTGCTGCTCTCGCTTACCTTGACTCTCTCCACTCTCATGATCTGGTACTCTGGACAGATGGTTCTTTTCCTTTTAGCAAAGGCGGCTGCGACGTACTTGCCAACTTAGCAGACTCAGTATGCTTCAGTTTTTCTGCTAAAGCCTGCGCCATTCTGCACGCTCTTTGCTGGTCTCGGCAGCACCATCAAGTCAGCCATTTCTCTTTTCCTCTTATTTGACTCCCGTTCTGTCCTCACCTCCCTGTCCTCTCCTCCATCTTTTCTTTTACCTCAAACTTTTTGGAAGATCTGGCAGGATCTGTCTTCTTTCCCCTCCTGTTCTGTGTGGTGCAATTTCCAAACTGGTCCCCAGACCCGGGACCTCCTACTGATCGAATTTATCCTCTCTGTGCGAAGAAGCCCACTGGTCACTTCCAAACTGTGACACAGGTCAGATTGTTATTATGCCTCTGTTTCAAAAGAAAAATACAAATAAAGAAAAGGCAAAACGTGCCAATTTAATTGCTAAAATTTTGGATGATAATCGCGAGTTGACCGATAGTCTCAAAGAACACACTAAATTACGCAACACTCTCAGAAATCAAATAGAACAAATGCGGCATGATGAAGATGTAATTCAAAAGTTAAAACCTAAGTTACAAACCGATCTCAAAATTCTGGAAAGAGGTTCAAAACAGCTGGAACGAGACCAAAAAGCCTTAGAAAAAACCTTTGAAAAACTTGCCACTAAGGTAACATCCCCAGAATTGGAAGAAATACACCAGGCCTACCATGATACGGAACTGACAGCACCTATAAACGATGAAGACACATCGTCTTTGCCTCCCTATGAAAAGGCAACCTCTCTTTATCCTTCTCTTTCAAAACCAACGCCTTTTTTCATGATTATGGACGGTATAGGACAGGAGGAGATTGCACCTGTCCCTTCCTTCGTCGTTGAGACCGACGAGGAAGAAGAAAATATAACAACAATACGACCTAAAAGCGTTGGCCCTGCATTTCGTACCCGATCAAAACAAACTAAGGCTCCTAGAAAGGCTATTCCAACAATTACAAAAAATTTACAGCAACTCTCAACCATACTGGGATATGTACCTCGCGTGTCGGGTGCTGCCTCTTCAAACCCTTTCGCCTCATCACCCCTCTTACAACCTACACCTCCACCCAAGAAAACGCCACCAACAGAAAAACCACGACTAATGTTATTCAAGGATTCCCTTCCAGAAGAGATAATTGATCTAAGTTCCTTTTCAGAATCCCCAGTGACTATGATCCCACCTAGAGAAACGAATCAAAAACTTGTCCCCTTGCGAGGATATTCGGAGTATTTGGCTGCCCTTCCTCCCTTTTCAAAGGGCACTACAGTCACAAAATGGATTAATCGTATTCTACAAATGATCCCACATGGTGACGGGAGCACTCCTCATGACTGATTGCTCTGTAATAAAATGATTCAACTTTTAAAGAAATCAGGCCTGCCTAGGGGAAAGGAGGTGGCAGATGCTTTGGCCACCCTTTTACAAACAGATAGCCCCTCATGGCAAGGTGTCCTTGAAATGATCTCACAATCCTTTCCCAGCGGGATAGTGGAACTATCCGACCAAATCATTTCTTTTATATACAAGTTTGATTGGGAAAAGGACAACGCTACCCTTCACTTCACACCCGTCTTCGTGGAAGCGGGCATCCCTATGAAGGACAAAATTATCTCACAAACAGACCATGGCCTCGACTATTTATCACGTATACGTAGGCGACTGCCAGAGTCCATACAAGTAAACCTCCTGGGAACAGAACAAAATACGTGGAGCAAGTTTTTCAACAAACTCCAACGCTACCCGAACATGATACGTGGAGATAAACAGAGATATTTCCAAGACCCAACCCCTCCGCCTATCTCTTTGCCTGTCCAGCCTCAAACAAGAAAAAGCACACGTAATGCTCAGCCACCTGATAGATATGGTCAGAATGTAGGATACAGCCATTCACGACAACCGAGAAATCAGTCTACATCATCTGTTTTTCGATTAAACAATAGCTCTTCACGTTCCCCCTCTTTTCAGTCTACCCTTCAAAATAATGAGACAGCGATGGAAAAGGCTCTACATTTGCCCACGGGGCAGATGTATCAATGCTATACTTGTGGTAGACACGGACACAAGAGTTCAGAATGCCTAATAAAGGCCGTCCTTGACCAATGTGGTAAGAGATTGGAAGTTGACCCCGAAACTGGATACGTGACGCTTAACGATCGACTTCCTATGAACACGACCTATAAATTGAGACACGATATTGATTGGCTCCCCTTCCTACGCGGACAGAATGCCTTAAAAAGGATGATCATGACCTTACGAGATTTAGATATTCTCATGATACAATACAATGAGAGGTCTTATCGTGAAAAACGCCAACCCTATCAACGACCAAACAATAATTCATGGCAGAGAACGAAACAAAAAGCTAGAGATCATGCATGGGTTGTCCCTGGCCATAGCCGCAATATTCGCGTGACAGACCAAACTGAGGATTCAGATTCTTTGACTCCCCAGACTTCTAATACTTCTCTGTCTTCAAACTCTACGGGAACCTCCGCCCCTATTTTCCACCAGGTACCTCAATATCCATACTCATTTCCGAAACAAATGACAAATCCTGATCCTTCTCCAGAACTTTCTCCGGAAAACTAGAAGAGGAATTGGATAATCCGGTAACCCAATTCCTCACCCCTACACACACTCTAGTCTCCACGTATGTAAATAAAATCACACGTCATCTTTTTTATGATGCTTTTTCAGGAAAACTTTGCTACTTTACACACACACCAACTGGAGTGACATTTCTTGCTGGTTCCGGCAGCGTACCTAATCTTATTAAATTAAAAACCCTCAAGAAGTTTTGGCCTCGCGCCCTTGCTGATAAAACTGTCATTTCTATCCCTATACAAGGAGTAGGCGGCAAGAAAACATTATCATCTTTTGTCTACATATCATTTTGCGAAGTAGTTGTACCATTTTGTGTAAGTGAAGATGTACCCTTTAATATCATTGGAATTGACTGGATTCCAGTAATCGCTAATTTGCCTAATTTTGTTGTATCCTACCAACGACCTTCTGAAGTTTCCACGGCTTTGACTGTACTACACGGGATGGACCTGATCACTCCTCCCTTTTCTTCAAAATGTATGAATGTGATGTGTGAATGTTGTGAATCAGGGAAAGTTGTTACCAGGAGTATAACGCCTCCTAAAGATGTGCACATTTCGGAGGAACCGGTGGGAGCCGGACAACCCTCCAATGGGGTAAAAGACGTGCCAGTTTGTAACGTACGCAGGCAATTCCCAGAGTATAGCCCCTCCGAAGAGGATGGAATTGTTGTAGTCAGTCCATCCTGCGTCCAAGACGCACAAGTCTCCAAATGCGAGCAGGGGGGTAGGACAAAGTGCGATGAATGTGATGAACGATATCTTTTTGTGACTAATGACAAATTCTCAGCATCTCAAGCTGAAACCTTAATGCGTGAGTTAATCTCACGAAAGAAAAACGTAGAGATTTCGTCGGGTCAAGAACCCTCTAGAGTGGATTTACACTCCCCGACTAATACAATTATTCCCCGTGAACAGTGGTATACTGTTTACCAACCCTTTCACTCCCAACGTACTGATTTGAAAGGCCATCTGCGCGGGCCGCAGACCCTTCCTTATCTTTGTACAGTAAACCTTGTGGATCCTAAGCCCCCTCCATTTACTTGTCCCGCATATCCTATGCGTCATCCTGAACAAAAAAAGGCGTTGGAGGACAACATTACCAAATACCTCGATATGGGTATTATTGAATATGGCCCATCTGGGATGGGAAAACCCTATACCAATGTACTCAAAAATATTCGGATATGCCATAGCTGAAGGAAAAACATTTTCCGAAAAATACTTTTCTGGCTCACGATATTGGAATAATGTAACAGAAATGGAAAGAACTTGTCTTTGTGAACGGAGTGTTATGGACATACATCCTTCCCTGAATCCTAATATGCTCTTCAATAATACTTCAATTGTCCGGAGCACCGGAAATAAAATACGACACCGATGGAAATGGGCATTAACATCTTCACCTAATCAATTCCATTCCCTTCCCCCCATACCAAAAGAAGTAGGTTATCCTCTATCGGGAATCTTAAAAGAAAGAACCCTATCTTTACTAGCAGACTATGCGGTTGTTCAATCAAATTGTTCTTTTAAACAAGAACTGGTCAATTGTGAAGTTAAGTCATACGGATGTATCTATAGCAAAGGTATACCTCCTGAAACTCCTATACACTATGATAAATCTAAACGAACTTTCTGGCAATACCATTACCACAAAAAGGCCTGTACGACCTCTCTAAATCACAGATGGGTATCGATATGCAAATCACCATGTACCTCTATAAACATTCTTCCAGAAAGATTACAGTGCTGTGATATAACGAAAGCACTATGGTATGGTAAGAACTCTGGAGCTTATATATCCGCATACCACTCTCCGTGTTGTCCCTATGACTATACCTGCTATAACCTTGATATACAATATATATGGTATAGAGATACTATAACCTGTACTGTATATGAACGAGAAATGGCATTTGAACCAGTGCCAACTGATATAGTAGTCCAGGAAGAATTCGATACGAGCGAGTCTTTAAACCAAGTCCAAGGCTTCTTGAAGAAGTGGAATAAAAACCAAATCGAGATGCCAACACGTGTCAAGGTTATTACCTCCACTACTCGTCAAAATGCCCATAACTATCGAGATGGCCCTATAAAAATAAGTGACTATCATAACCAATATTTAACTTATCCATCAATGGTTAAAGGCGATAAATCCTGCTTCCAGCGTGTCAAGAATAATGCAATATGTAATAATCTTGTTGGAGGAGTACTCCAGAGACTTGCTTTTTATGACCATGTTCACTTCGATCCCACACAAAATAAACCAAAATTTCCAAGCTCCCCCGTCCGACTATATGGATCAAACGGTGAGATATCTAAGCCCCCTGATGATCCAAAACGCAAGAAAAGACAAATCACAGGTGGAGTAGTTCTTTTAACCTTTTTGACATCACTTGTTGGAAATGCCATAACTGGCACGACTACTGGACTCACTTTACAACAAGAATTTGATGAAAAACTTGACGAACTCGAAAGTAAAATAAATAAAAGATTTGCCCAAGACGAAGAAAACATAAGAACCCTCTCAAACCGAATAAATTCTTTAGAAGCTGTTAATGTAGTACAAGACCAGACTATTACTCGAGCACTCACTCAAACCTTAACCTTACAAGCCATACAATCTTCTACTGACGACTTTCTACAAGAAGAAATTGACAGCAATCGACGTTTTTTACTCCAACATCTAGATACCTATTTAAGGCAAACCCAAACCCTTGACAGTATTTCAATTGCAGAGTTAGAGCTTGATCGATTGATCATCAGCGAAGTAACCAAAAGAAGTGGTATAGACCTATTTGATAACACTACCACCTATCTAACAAAAATCACACAAGGAAACCTATATCTAAAAGAATATGCACAAGAAACACAAATCTTGCACTCCCATCTTTATAATATCACCGTCGTAGACAAAGAAAAAATAAGAAATTTGCGACAAAATCTAACCTCTTTGACTAATGAAACGAAAGATATTATAAAAATGGTAAGGCATGCAGATTCCCTCGTCCCTATACCTATAAATCTTTCAGAAGCCGGATGGAATCCTCCGAATATCTCTATAAATTTCACACAAACAGATATTACGCCTAAACAATTGGCTGATAATCTACTGAGTGGGCTGGGAGTGGTGCCCGGAACAATGGAGGGATTGATAAAAACTGGCGTTGATGAAATTGCAAACATTACTGAAAGTGGAATAGAGCAATTATTAAAACCCCTTTTACCTATTCTTATTCCCGCGGCTGTCATTGCAGTAGCTATTGTCTTTTTCTGTTGCATTTTCCAATTTCACCCTAAATATGCAAAGAATAGAAGAAAGCTTGCCCCTTCTTGGTTAAGAAAGGATGAAAAAGAAAGAAAAATACACATAAAAGACATGATGAAACCCCCCCAAAGAAAAACTTCTTTGAAAAAAAGACAAGAAGAAAGAACATACTAAAGGACATTTTGCAAAAAAACTTTTGAACTGTTCTGTCACATTGCAGAGTACATTCTCATTTGATCGCTGCATAAATTATAATGGACTTTGTCACAGTAACTTTTTGTACTTGTAATGGAAAAACACCAGACACTGTACTCCCATAGCTTATTAATTTCAGACATGTAGTGGGTTTGAAAAAGCTTGTTAAAATGGGAGATGATTTCCTGCTTGTAAAAATGAGAGATGTTTGTCTGATAAGAAGACAATTAAGACTTCCTATCTAAAGAAAGAAAAAGAACTTTGAAGAACTATAAGCAGGAATCAGATGTTAAGAAACTTTTGTTAAGACAAGATGTTGTATGAGCGCAGTTAGAGTGAAAATGTAATGTGAAATATTAAGGGATACTTTAAAAGATTTCAAAAACAGTGTTAGAAAGAAGATAGAACAATGAATACTTTGTGTTTTGAGAAAAACATGTGTGCCAGTGTTGATGTTCACCTGGGACAACGCACATTGTTCACGATCCGACACAAAGATCTCTTCTTTGGGAGAGTAATTCATTTTCTTAAAGATTTAAAATAAAAATAGAAGAATAATCAAAACGTCCCTTGATATCGCGCATTTAAAAGTTACGTTATAAAAATCTTATCCCTTCTTATCTGGCATAAGCAAATAATAAAGACCTTTTTATGAAATAGAAGTTATGATACATGTTTCAAAATCAATGATAAAGAATGACTGAAGCACAGTTTGAAATTTCATTAAAGGATATGCGACAGCAAACTGCCCTTAACCAACAAAAAGCAATATTAAAGATTTGGAAAGAAATTATAAGGAATTGAAGAAAGCTAGGAAAGACTTATCCAAATGGAATGAGACTTTATTAGTAACGCAGAGGTTGCATGAACAAATGAGATTGAATATTTCTTCTCTTTTAAGCAACCAATAATAATGTATAATCAATTGTTGTTGATAATTCAACGAGAGATCTTTAATCACACGTCGACCTTCATCAATAACGACGTTATTCCACCTCCCCATCGCTATTTAGTTACGTGCTCCTTGCGCATTTCTGTGTACGGTAACTAAAGAAAACATTATAATCTTAATTCTGTTCTGTCTCGTTGATATAATCATCATTGGTTGATGTAGCCGTGTTTATGCCCTTAACAATTGTTGCCCCTCCGTTACTTTTAGAGTTCTGTTTTCAGTAAAAATACAAAAAAATAAATGATCCTTTTGAAGACATGCCCCCTCTCTTTGATCCATCAGACTTAACAAGATATATAGAGGAAACATTCCAATTACTAGATGAAATGAAGAAGCTTGGTAGACCTCCTCCCCCGGGAGAAGTCAAACCCATATTGCAAAGACTCAGGCGATATCGAGATTCAGGATTACTAATTAATTCGTCAGCATTAAAAGTGCTGATGCAAAGATTAACGGAGCATGTGGAATAAAAACGATTAAAGCTATCCCTCTATTCTTACCCAAGTTTTCAATTTATGTTCCTAATAAAGCTCAATAGAATTTAATTATGACAATAGCTGCTTTTTATAATCATCGCTTTTGTGAAATTGTATATTTTTAATCTAATGCTCAAGAAATGGACCACTCAACTGACAGAGATGATAGAAGGACCCCTTCCCGAAAATAGGAAATGTAGGGACCACCCTTTAACTTTTAAAATAGAATATCTTCAGAGCAGAGAAGCATCCGCAAGAAATCATTAATGTCATTGGGAGGCCCATTCCTTTACCTATGCTTTTGCTTTTTCACTATAAAAAAGTTCGTGCCCAGGAGAGATCATTGATGGAGTTCTGTGTAAATATGCAAAGTCATGATCCCTTCTGAGATGTATATACATATATAAAAAATTTTTTTGTCCATGGAATTTTACTTGTGAAATCTATGGAGGTATATTGTTGATATAGCACATACATCGATAATGTAACTGAGTGTGTGTTGTTACTAACAATGTGTTTTGTTTTTCATGTTTAATTCTATTTGAATAAGAAATTTTGATAGTGATTAATAATCTGACCTGTGGTGCTAACAAGGATTTGTGGACGGAGCCCTGCTTCTCGTGAGGAATCCCGGAATAGAATTGTTTGGATCGTGAACAAAGGAGAACGAACTGCGGTCGAGTCTCGTATTCACTCTCGTCTTTTCTCGAACTGGAAGCGTACTGTCTCATCAAAATTCTTCGACACACAGGTTCCATTGATTTCCACCGAAAAGCTTGTGCTCCCTCGTCACGCTTGCTGCGTTCTCTTTCATCTACGCTACAACGGACACAGTCTTCTGTTAGGTTCTTATCTCTCTAGGATTGGCAGAATCAAGAATTCTTCCTGCAGGGCCTGCAGACGCTCGTCCCAGGACACTTCTCATCTCATTCCGCACTGTCCAGCTACGAACTCTTGGCGCCGCTTACTCTTTGGCAGCTCTCTGTCTCTTTGCAACCTCTGCTCCAGGCCCTGGAAAGTTGCCCAACTTCTGGGGCTCCATGGTTTTGCGCCATGCCCCCATCCCTCGAAAGGGGTCGGGTAACAACAGAAAAGTGTTCTGCAATACCTTCAACTAAATGGACTTAATGCATTGCGTTTGATTATAAGCATTGTAGCACAAACAACATTTCTAGTTCTTTCTCACTATCCAATCAATTTGCTGACTATCCTATCCTATCAAATAGGCCACTGTCATAACGCATTCAAATTCATTTTCTAAACTGAGCATTTTCAATAATCTTAATCGTCTCATGGTAAACTACATTGATAAACCATGCAACCTGCGTTTAAAATGTTCGTTTTCATGCCAACAGCATAACTTGTCTTGAGAAAGTGACGTCGTGCAAGCCAACTTAGAACGAAGTAGCTGGTCTAAGATCTTGAACTCAGGCTGTTCTATATTCTTATAACTTCCATTATTGAAGGCAACGCTGCGCCACTACCAACGCGCGATGCAAAAAGAGAAAAAAGCGATAACGCCTTATGCTTCGTATGGTGTCGAAAAAGCAAAGCGAAAACGTTACCGCATCGCAAGTATTAATCATAATTCCTTTATTGGAAGGGACTTTTATCGCTAAATGAACGGCTGGCGTATTGATTTGGTGATTGCGAATGTTTTCATTTGATCCGATTTCTACTTTTATGACCAGGTATTCGGAGCAAAATATAATAATACAAATGGACAATTGTGGCCTTCCGCGTAATTTGGATAACTAAAACAAACTAAGTTTACTTCATATCTGCATGCAGTTCCTTTATCAACAAGTATCTGCAATTGTGTCATAACGTCATCTATCGTACCGTGGGGTGCAGTTGTTCGAACAAAATGTGGGTTGTTTGCATTTCATTGTTTGAGCCCCGAAACGTTTCTTTCAATGAAGAGTGCAAATTTTAAGCTCAAAAGTAACGATGTCATGTTGAAAGTTAGGGTTTCCTCCTTCTAAGACCTTCACCATAAAGAAATTTGACTGACTCAGTTATTAGTACTTTAAAATCGAATCTCGTAGCAAAGAAACATTACAAAGCTTCCCAAACAAAACCAAGATTTATTTTTAACTAAACCGAAATCGGTAGATACAGTTCAATTGTCGTTTATCATGAAAATGTGAGAATCAACTTCTATTCCTTCCCACAACAAACTCTGTTTCCTGGTCTTGATCACCTGGTTATGAGCGATAATCTAATATACAGTATAACATGCAGTGTTTGCATAAGTGATTTCAGGTCTATCACTGAATGTATCCAAAAAGTGTTCTGTAATACCTTCAGCCAAATGAACTTAATGCATTGCGTTTAATTACAAGCATCGTAGCACAAACAACATTTCTGGTTCTTTTTCACTATCCCATCAATTTGCTGAATATCCTATCCTATCAAATAGACCACTATCATATTTCATTATACCAAAAGATTTTAAGAATGGTATTCACAGCTTCCCGGTTTGGCGCTCAGCATAAAAAAGGGATAGTGTGGAGAACAAGCCGGCAAGCTTGCTTGTTGTGTCCTTGGGCAAGGCACTTAACGGGACGCCTCCACCTTTATGTGGCAGACAGGTGGCCCACGCTTACTTTACCGGATTACAACTGTGAAGTTGCTAACCCAGCATGTCGTAAAAGACGACTCTTGGGTACCCACCAGTGGCAGTCCGCCTTGTTGGTGGTGGGGCTACCAGTCACTCAAGACTGGTTCGAAATGGGCTGCCATCTT
This sequence comes from Trididemnum clinides, assembly GCA_963675345.1. NCBI lineage: Eukaryota > Metazoa > Chordata > Ascidiacea > Aplousobranchia > Didemnidae > Trididemnum > Trididemnum clinides. The sequence continues at coordinate 35,255,279 of OY776289.1, read as the reverse complement.
TCCCCTAGCCTAATTTCAATTAAATTGACGGCATGCCGTACCTCCATCCCGAGGAAGAGAAGGGGTAACCACAAACAAACAAACAAACAAAACAAAAATAGTGTTCACCCCGATAAACAATACAATTTTATGCCTACGATTGAGTTTGGGCCCACAGCATATTATTCAATTTTCAAATGTGTCCGCGCCACCAAAAAGTTGGCAATCATAGATATAATCACTTCACGATTTATTTCAAGCATCCGCAATTACACTATGACATCATTTGCAGCACCTCGATACAATAAAATAGAAAAATTTGCTCAAAAATGATCACCAGCATCATACGGTACCATACAGCATTGGATCTAGAGAAGCCAATGAGTTTTGGCTTTTTTTACCATCGGCTTAAGAAGTGGAAACGCTTTAAAATTTTTGGTCATGTCTAGGTCTTACAGTGTTCGGAAAAATTACATTTTAAAGAGCTCTGATCATTCCCAAAATTTTGTAGCAAGCAAATCATTGACCAGGAAACTTGTCAGAAGGTTCTATAAAACAACTCAATTAAAATATTTATGAATACGTTAGGGGCTTCAAATGGGAAAAGATTGCTCGATCTGAACGTGTTAAGATGTGAAAAATAAAGCTTATAAAATGACTGATATCAAGCAGTATACCCTTTTTCTAAGGTCTTGTAGTCCGTTTTGTAATTATTGCTATCCGGCTGGAAGTAGCTTGAAGAACAATGTACTGACGATAATGTCTTTTTTTGTATTTTGTGCTTTATAAAGCGAAACAGCAGACTTGTTGGTAGGATGGGTTTTTTACGCTTTACAGTAGTCACCTTGAGAACTTTAAATCATTCAGCCAATGTCAAAAAGGATTCTAAATTTTTATGGCACAATAAAGTCGTCAAATATCCAAATAAGCAAATGCTTGTTGACGAATTTTGCAAAGGTGAGGTTCTTTATTTTTTCAGCTGTTCAAATTGGACAGTAAATTTTGTTCATAAGAACAAGGGGCGCCAACATTTAGTTTGATCCCAAATAACATGAGCTTTATCAAATATATTTAACTGATTGCAGCTCTCTCAATGGCCTGGATTACTAATTAAATACCAATTGCTATAAAACATTTACCGTATATGCTCGTTTTACCGCCCGGTCTTGATTAAGGGCCCGTTTGAATAGCCGCCCGTGTGAACAGAACTTAAAAATAAATAAGGGCCCGTGCTTAAATACCCACCCGATGTAAAAGCTGATTTTTCAGTGGTAGAGAACAATAGGAAATAAGAAGCAGCTCAAATTTTGATTTGTTAATTCTTATTTTGATTTGTTATTAAACTAATATGAGAGAATTACTCTTTAGACGTAAATAATTTGTGTTTGATGTGAATAAATTGACATGGAAAAAGGATTCATGTCGTGAAATATTTGTCTTCAACGATAATTTTTGTACATAATTTTACTTTGAAAATAACAAGCGCCCGTGCTTGAATAAGGGCCCGTTTGAATAAGGGCCCGGTAGTGAGTTTGGTTGAAAAAAATAAGGGCCCGGGCTACAAAACGAGCAAATACGGTATTCCTTATATGACTTTAAACAAGCTACAAAACAGCAAGTTGCTACTCTTGATGGCCTAAGTAACACCGCGTGTTAATTTATGTAAGACAAAGTTGAAATTTCATCTGTCAAACAACAACCGAATTGAAGTGATATCCTGCAATATCTTATGATGCAATTGATTGGCCAACAATTTGTAAAAACAACTACTACGCAAGAAATGAAACTAAGCTGCGGTCATTTTCAACTAGAATAAACGTTTGATCAATTGTTAGTAACGTACAACTCTATGGATTTGATATTGCTAGTAGTAATTTATGAACTTCCGTCTTGAAGAACCCGCAACTTTGAAACATTTATTTTGTAAAAGCAAAATTGTTGATACTTTTCAGGATGGTGTTTACATTGGATTTTACCAAGATTTTGTATTGATATTCCTTCCACCAATCTTTACAAGCTCTTTGATTTTTGTGAAAAAAAATTGTAATTTTCAGTTGGTTTATATGTTGCTTTTTATCAGCAAAATTCTTAATTCAATCGCTCTAAATATTTAAATGCAAATCTAATAGGCAGGAAGTTCAAGCAAATCTAGAAGTTCAAGCACTATTAAATATCCGGTCTTTTAAATATTTGCAATAGTAGTGCAAACACTTCAATTGCATTAAAACTTAAGCACTTTCAAACATGTGGCTATAACCTTCAAAATGTACAAATAAATCATTAAAAAAATCAAAAGATTACTCAACTAAAAGATTGTCAGTTGAGTTTTGATTTTAAAAAATGGTCGCAGTTTATTCATACATAGAAATATATAGTTTATGTTTTCTGTTTTTGCTTTCTTATATATTTTTTTACAATAAAAAAAATAAATAAATAAATAAAGTAAAGATACCTTGTCTAAGATTACGAGATTGATTTAAACGGAAAGAATGAAATTTTAAGTCGTTCTAAGGAGCAAATTATAATAATACATGTAACCATTCATTAATTTCGTTGCCGCAAAAAATAGGTCGTAACTATTTTTTAATTAACAATTGATTAATGCAAAAAAACAATCAGAGTTTATGGTGAAACCCATATTAAAAACGGCGGCGATATTGTCATTAATCTCAAGAAAACAGCCACAATGGTAGCTGAACACACGACCAATTGATTACAGGATTGCAGTAGAACGCACAAACTGATAGCATGATCTGCAAAAATAATCTGTTGTGATAAAACTACAAAGCTCAAAACTTTTTTGAAAAGTTTTGCTTCTTCGAAAACGATCGTTCAGATAATACAAACTTCTGGCAATCGAGGGTTCGATTTTCTGGTGAGCTATGCTTTGCAACGTTTGTTTTGTTGGAAAATACCATTAACTGTATCTACAGCAATACGGGCTGTCTGAGACAAAATGCGTCATTGCCTGCAGTAACCTATGACTACTCTGAATCAGATCTGAACACAAGTGGTTATTTGTAAAACAGTGAAAGTTTTATTTTTTGACACGAAGAAAAACATGAATTGGAAATGTTGATGAAACTGTTTTGTTGGAAAATTTATTTTCATCTTCAAACAGATTCGATTATCACCGAACTTACTGGAAGCAATTTCCAAGGCGTGTTAATAGCTTCACAGTTTGATTGTGTTCCGTTGCACGGAACGTAACCTCACTTCACTCCATACAACACATACAGAATCTATTCATGATATTAAAATTCTTTCAACTCCTGCCAATTAGATATTATCACAAATTGGTATCATTGAAATTTCTTCGTTACAATACTTGAATCGAAACATTTCATGTAGTGAAGGATCAGTTTGAGCGAATTAGTCTATTGGTGGCTTTCGAGTTTGAAGTTAGCAGTGAGAACAAAACTTTTTTAATCGCAAAAAAGATTTGTTGATCATTGTTGTTGCGGTAAAATTCTCGAAGTGTAACTTTTATCTGTCTTCAAACTTTTGTAAACTGTCAGTGATGTGAATAACTACTTCATCTCTACCTAAACTCTAATTTTTGGCACAAAAAGACAGGAAGTTAGTTAATAACAAATTTTGGTGTTGATACTTACGAAACAGGATAAAATTTTTGCATAAAATCAAACTTAGAATCTCAATAAAGCTAGGGCAAACTGAGACAAGCCCATTGCCGTAAAAAAGAAATAGCGCGTGAGTATTAGACAATCTGTATTAGACACATTAAAAACCTTATTTTTATTTATGACCTTTTATTTATGAAAATGTCTTAATATTCTAGAACATGAGTGTGCAATCTCTTTTTGCATGCGGGCCAATTTCTAACTGATAATGAAGACCTTTTTTTTATTTTGGAGATCTGTATTTCTAAAGCTGTAATTTCGCCAAAATTTCCGAATTTCATGTGGGCAAACTTCTTTCTTTTGGAGGTCAACTAAAACTGCTTAGTTGATCGACAACTTTTGAAATTTTAAAAACCACTAGATTAAAAAACAAAGAATCTAATGGAAAATCACAAACAGTGCCATTAGAGACGTAGCAGGCTAGTCTTTGCTCAGCAATAAGCATTTCTTTTTATATTTTGCGATAGGCAAGAAAAGTCAAATACAAAAGGAATAAAGAAATATTTTTTGACTTTGCGATAGACATTTTTCAAAGTCGCTGTACGTATCAAACGTTGTAGTTTGATTTTGCAAGCTGTTTGGACGTTATTTGTTCTCATTCCTCGCTGTACAAAAGTTTTTATTTGCTTAGGTGGTTACATGATATTTCATGGTATATGTTGTGGCGATAGTTCAATTTTTTTCGCGAAGGACGTATAAAAAGCGAATGAGTTTTGCGAACAAAAGCGTTAAAATACAGTTTTGTTGACAAAACTGTATGTTTACATAGCAAGGTATGTTATGTCACACCATCAAAAATACCCGAGCGGATAAAAATTTTCGTACAAAAATGTTTGAGAGCAAAAGACAAACCAAACCGGAGAAAACAGTACAAAACCCAAACAGAAACCGTACAAAAAGGAGTACTTTGCACACCCACCTCAACATAGTTCACACTAACTTCGTGGAATGAGTAAAGTTGTCAGAAATTACAATAAAGAAGGTAAATATCTGTTTGGGACACACTTTATGAAGTTTTGATAATTTGTATGCATCAACGTGGGACTTTGCAGCAAACTACGCTAATTACTCCGGCGCATGAACTGGAGGACAGATCATAAGCAGGCAGTGTTGAAATATTAGTTTTTATCACAATTTATTGAAGTTTAAGAAAAAACAAAAGCTACTCGCTGAGAGGTTCATCGCAACAATAATTAAAACAAATCCTTTTAGTTGTTACGTTGTCAATACATTATTTGTTCGTTTTTATTTGAATGTACAGTGGAGTCGAACCAGTGTTCTGTAATCTTTATTCGTTATCTTTGTTAAACGTGCTGTCGGCTTACTGTGAAGTGATTTAATCGCTTTAAGCAGCCTATGGCTGCCTTCGTTCGAGCTGCCGGGTAATCAAAAACTTTGAGAATATTCTGGTGTTGTTTTCTGGTTGTTAAATCTTAGTTATTACTTGTGTGAGAGAGTGTGCGAAGGTTGTTACCGCCGATAAAGAAAAGCTATTTTGAAAAATCGAATAAACTGGCAAAAGATAATATCTCCATATTGAAGTAAGCGAATCGCGTTTTACTAAGTTTATATTAATCCAGTGGTGAGCAGGCGACACCGAAAAGAATTAATATTAGTGATTAAAAGAAGGTTTGCTCTCACCCCAAATCTCAACCTCAAAAGCTATCAACAGGCTAGTTTGTTTAGCTTTGTTTTGAAAAGCTTTAATAATGTTAGTTTGCGATAATAATTTCTGAATATCAGTAGCTGAAACAGACTAAAAGATCTCTTATGTGTTATGGGGTGAAGTGGTTTTGCGCGGCCTGCGTGACGTCACCTTTTCTGTGCTCATTTTGACTTTATACCCACGTAACGCGTGGATTGCTGTTTCTTCTTTCGCATTACCACGGATTTTGGGCATAACAACTGTGACGATACTGGCAACCAGACCTCATTAAAACTGAGTCAATTTAAGTGCAAAAATCACCAAACGTCAGGTCAAAGATCCATCAGAGGCGTAATTCCAAAAAACTTAGATATTTTTTCTCATATTGTGTGGATAAAAAGTGGCAAGTACAATAATAGCAGACCGGCCTTCTTTCTTTCTGTGTCAAAGAGTAGATTTTGAAAAAGTTTTTATCACAGTACTGACAATTCATAAATGCTTGTAAGCTATTTTTGAGGGGCTTACTGCAATAAAACTCTAAAACAAATACTTTTGTCATTATAACAGTTTTGCTTTTCACCCTTAATCTCAACCACCAAGCTCTTAATATTAATCAACCTTTGGTTCAAATCTTGCACACATGCCATGAATTGCCTCAATTCAAGTTTTTGTTCTTCGAAAATCATATCAATCCATGATAATCTCTGAATAGCAGATGTTGAAACAGATAAAACATCACATATGTAGTATGGGGTGCAGTGGTGTTACGAGTAACGGAATACAAATTAAATGACAAAACTATTAATTACCTTGTGGCGGTGCCATTCGCGTGAATATTCGCCGTTTTTGTTTCTACAGGATCAGATCTGAAAATCTGTTTTATAAACACTTTCGTTTTTGTGTAAAGTTTTTTTTCTGCACAGAGAAAATTTTATACAATTTTGTCAACAATAATTTTAGTTTAGACCTGCTTTGTAGTTGAACATTAGCGAAGCCTGAAGTAAATTTTGGGGGTAAAGATAAAGAATTTGTTATGCGACATTTCTTTTAACGGATCAACACTTTAAACGATAATATTCTCAGCCCAAAATACCTTCAATCCTTGATTCAATTAAAAAATCGGGGGATTAAGGTTCTGTCGTTTCCCTCCCCCGGCAGCTACGCCTATGATTTAATTTAATATACCACTGGCACAGCGTATTTCTATCACAGGCACTACTTCCAAGTAGGAAATTGGTGTAAATGTTTTTTCAAGCAAAACGAAACACGCCAAGGCACAACTAATCTAGGAATCGATTGAACAATTACAGGAACAATTTTTACTGCAGTAAATGATTATTGCAATAAAACACTATCAATAAAACGGAACTTTTTAAGAAACAAGTTTGAATTTTGTTGTTTTATCAAGACGATTTAAATTTGAGCCATGCGAGTGCTCAAGACATGTTTTCTCACATGACGATAAAGAGCTTTTTTTTGAGATTATGCTTTCCAGTGTTTGCTTTTTACCCACTTTCAATGTGAAGACTATTTTTTTGGTTATGAAGTTTTCAGAGTTCATTTTCTGCTATAATGTCGCCCACTTTAAAAATTTTCTGAAGGCAAAGAAGATGAAAACAGTAGCTCCCCTTCTATAACGCCTATGTTTAAAACATACAGTATAATTTATTTTACTGCTAAAAATTAACAAACGGTTTCACGGTTTTTCAAAGCTAAAAATAACTTGAAGTTTTATATTGTTCTGTTTTGTGCAAGTCAATTACATAACCGTGAACAATGTCGCTTTGTTTTTCATGAACCGTTCTTGTATGAATGATAAAGCGCATTCTAGCGGTAAAATATTTTCTAGATTCACGTGATCAAAAAATATACAAAACAAAATTTTAACAAAAACCGTATTCCATCAATAATTATTTTGTTTTATTTGCCATATTTATCCTCCATTCACGAGAAAGCGAATTGTATCGCTATACTTTGGACGGGAAGTCCGCACTCGCTTGAGAGTTGCCTTTTTCGAGGTTTATGGGCCACCTGTCTTCCACATTAAGGTGGGGCGTCCCGTTTAGTGCCTTGCCCAAGGACACAACAAGCGAACTTGCCGGCTTATTCTCCACAACCTCCCCTAAATGCCGAGCGCCAAGCAGGGAAGCTGCGGATGCCATTTTTTAAAGTCTTTTGGTATGACTCGACAAGGGGAATGAACCCCAGGTCTACCGACTGCGAAGCGGACGCTCTAACCACTACGCCATCGCGTCGGTAATTCATATCGTGTTTGGTAATTTAACTTAAAGTCTCGTTTCGGCCAAGTTCTATTACATAAGTGGTTACCAATCGAGGACGAATTCCTGCCCAGTAAGAAATTTGAATCCAGATAATGCCTTTTTCATCTTCATTATAAGCATACTTCACTGCCTTTATGTGATAAATTCACTCTAATAAATTGAACTAATAACCCTGAAATATGAGTGAAATCTTTTTCAGCAACCATAACTTTTTGGTACATCAGGTTCTCCACTTCAATATCGAAAAGTAAGTGAAAGCATACAAGCATTTTCCCTGAGGCAACCATATTACTTCGGAGTGAATTAAGATCAAAAAACCAAGCCCAATCTCCTTCCTTAAGATTTCTGTTTCACTCGCAGTTGTATTACCGTTCGGATATACAATGATAGTGTAATTATGGGTTCGACTTCCTCATGAGTTACGCATCGCTGCGTTTTGTTTGTGTGATTATTTAGAAAAAACAATTGCAGCAATTCAGTGTTTGGATGTAATGCTTACCGTATTAAGGCGTTGTGATAGCATTTTGGTTGCGAAGCAGGTCTGAACTCACGGTGTACTTTGCAAAAAAGTAAAAATTGTCCTGGACAGTGATCAAAATTGGAAATTTTTATAAATCTAGAAATGTGGAAATAAATTGCACTCTAAATGAGGCTAAAGCGAGCTGGATCAAGAAAACCTCTTTTCAAAAAACAGGTGTGACTAAGCATAGTGGCGTTTTGCAATTAAGATGTTTGTCATGAGCTATTCTTTAATAATAGCACGTAGTCTCATTATTTTCTTGGGGTTGATCTCTGTTAAGATAAGCCATTAGTTTTCTCAGATAAATTTTGAATTATAACAATTTCACGAACACAACAGATCAGATTTACCCTTGTTTGTGTTTATGCTTATTACAAGGCAAAATTGACATTGAGTCAAAAAGAATATTGTAAACGCATGTTAAACAGATTGCTTCAACCATTTCCCTGGGTATCTTTCAATTAGTTCTGCGTGTTTCACCACAATTGGATCTAAAGCAGTGTTGCCGCTGAGGTCAGTCCAATCAACATCAGATGGTTGAGTTTTTCAACATCAAATTTTTTTCAATTCTTTTTGTACGCATGATGCCTAAATGCTAAAAGAAAAAAGTACGTGATGAAAAAAAAAGAAGTGTAGTTAGTGCATTTAGGAAACTGAAAATACTTGTGTCGTAATACAATATTTTTCTTCCATATATAGCCCAATATTTTAAATCGTTTTATTAATTGACTTATGCTCGCAAGTAAATTATGTGCACACCCAGTGGGGAAAGTGTGGGTCCTATGAAACAATTTTTGTTAAATGGTCATAACTTTCTACTAACTAACTAACTAAAATTTAATAACTAAAAATTGCTTAAATATTGGTCCACATGTTGCAATTGGGTAGATCTATCTTAGAACAAAGTAGTTTTAAAATTGGGTAATTGGATGTCTAGTTACAAGCTATCATCAAAAATTTTAAATTCGTTCCGTAGGTCCCCCTCTATGGGACCAATGAAAGACCAATAAGTTTTTTCGATAATGTGATTTGAGGCATCGAATAACCCCGGCATCCATTGGCTGGGTTCTTGCTGTTGCATTGGGTGGAAAAAGATTAACTTGATATTCGTGAGCCCTTTAACTTTGGGATGAGCTGTGCAGTTGTCAAGCACCAGTGCAATGTTTCGGTTGCTTTTTCGCATTTGCGTGTCTAGTCTAGTCACGTTTCGAAAATTGCTGCAGTCATCCAAGCTTTCTTGTTCGATTTATATGGCAAAGGCAGTTTCTTGATGTTTTTGAAACGTCTTGGATTGGTTGATTTGCCAATAACAAGAAGGGGCAACTTTTCCCCAGCCATACTCGCTGTCACTAACACAGTTAATCTTTCCTTCAAAAGTTTTCCACCGGCACACTTGTCATTTTTAAAAACATGAGTCCTATCTGGTAAGCATCCATAAAACAACCCGGTTTCGTCTGCATTAAAAATGTCTTCAGCCTTGAATTGTTTTAAAAGAGCAGGAAGACTAAGTTTGCTTGCCACTCATCTACGCCATTTTGATCAACGGATTCTGCCTCACCCTCACCATGTATATTTTTGCACACTATGTCCTTTCTCATCTTCCACCGATTTATCCAACTCATACTTAATTGCTTGGGATTTTCACAACCGCAAACTTCTGCATACTCTTGAGCTTTCTACAGTAACATTTCCCCACTGACTGGAATTTTTTTGTTTCTTGCTTGACTAAACCATTTCACCAAAGGCTCATTCACCGCTTCGAAATTATGCTTACGCTTTCGTTTAGTTTTGCTGCTGCAATCTGCCTCAAAGTCTTCGATTATCTTTTCTTTATTCTTCAAAATTGTGATTAAGGATGTTCTTGAAATTTCAAGTTCCTTAGCAAGCATTGACACTGGCGTATCATTTCTCCTGTTCACCTCATTAACGATGTCATATTTTTTCCACAACGGTAATGATATTCTTTTTTAGACATCTTTCGGCACTGTACTGTAAATAAACTAGCCGCAGTGACAACGTATAGTGTAGTTTAATTTAAATACTGTACAGTACACAGTAGAGCAAAGTCGGACTCTTTACTAGGTCAACAATGATCTTGTATACGAACTCAAAGCGAGTTGCATGCCGTCTACGCGTTTTCAGTGTGTAATTGTCACGCATGCATGGTTATTAAATAGCGCTTTGCGTAACTCGCAAAAAAACGTTTGGCACGCAACGTCAATGCGTACAATGAAGCGTTGGTAGCAAATGTGTTAAACAAAAGGCAATAACAGTCGCAAAATAAGATAATTTTGTTCGCGGGGATAAAAAAGTGGCGTCGTTAAAGGCGAATTGTCGTAAAAGCGGGTGTCGCTTAAGCCGAAGTCAAATTTATATATAAAAGTTAGGAATTCTGCCGGGACCAACAAAAATGCGATGTTAAAAGCGAATTGTCGTTATAGCCGGTGTCGTTATATCCAGTTTCTACTGCATAAGGTTTCAACGTATTTCAACCAAAATTCGTACAGCTATGAATCAGCATGCTTTGTTGGCCAAGTGGTTTGGGGGTGTTTGCGGTGAAAAATTGCCGTTACCAAAATCTTGTTTTTGCACCCTAGGGTAGCTGGTCAGATTATGGGTTTGAATCTCATCCGAAGTTAGTTTTTATTGATGTTTCTTGTAGAGGTGACGTATTCACTTGACTTAAATTATAAATTTTGATTAATAAAGCAATGAGAGGTTAACTCATTCTGTTTATGGATGAGTTACCCTCTCATTGCCCTATTAATCAAAATTTAGAAACGCAACAAAGGCTTGTCGCTGCAGTAAAAGTGCATCGCGTTTTATGTTTTTATTTCACCTACTTTTTTGAACATGTTCTGTAACCGGAAGGGTAGCGAACTGAGGTGAATTACTCCAAATGGGTTAAAATCAGTGATGGGATTCAGGGGGTTCGCACGGGTTCGTGCGAACCCGTTCTTGGAGTGTCGTGATAATCAGCGAACCCTTTCTTGTTTTTTGTTGTAGACCTTAGACGACCGCAGCAAATGGGCTTTCTAAAATGAGGGAACCTGTTGCTAGTGAGTTTGATACAAAAGAGAACCTGTTCCTAAAATTTTGAATCCCATCACTGGTTAAAATTGAAAAAGTTCAAAGTAACAGGTCTAAGCACTACATTGATTTCACAGAGTTGATCTGCAAAAAGATGACCTTTCACTTGAGAAGTACAAAAACATCGATTACAGCAAGAAATCTCCAGAAATTTTACATAGAAAATGGCTGAGTTTGGAAAATAAGCAAAGCAGTCGTTTTCAAAATATTGATTTCCGAAACACAAAAATGAAAATGAAGGCTTTTCACTAAAAATTTGTAATATAGATTCTATTGAGATATTATTTTTTGGTGTTGTGAAAAAAGTGCGTTTTTCGTGAAATAATCTTTTGCTAATATCTAAAAAGTCTCGTGACCACTGTATTACAATATGCTGCATAAATGAATCTGATTTTGTTTAAATTGGCGGTGCACCATCGACATAGTGCATTTGAACATTGCAATCCAATGAGAATTTGCTGAAAAGTATTTTTCTTAAAACACAGCGGTAGATTCTGTGGCACAAGCGCAGATTCCTGGCTCAAGATCTGCACCATGATGCTCCTCGCATTCAAGACCACAACTCTGATCTTGCTTTGATGCGAAATTCTACCTGATTGTGTTTTAACAAAAAGACCCTATCTCGTTATTTCTTTTTACTGGCTAACTTTCAGACAGAGATATTGTTAGGCATAGATTTATATTGAGCAAAAACAATCTCACAAAAGCAACAGTTTTGATTTAAACTTACCTCTGCACAGGCTCGGCAATAACCTGGTTTAGTTGAAAGCAGTACTTTAAACACAGGTTAAAAAATGTTTCAAACCACCTATTTCGAACCTGGGGTCCGTGAGAAGGTTTTATTGGGTCCGGGATTGCCCTGATGTAAAACTTTTTTTGGATGTTTTATGGTTTGCTCAGTAATTAATTTACAAAAATGTATGAAAGCGTTGGTAGTAGATGATTAGTTGAGGTCACTATGATATTGAAATAGATATCAAACATAGATATTGTTTTATTCTACAAACTGCACGAACAGTCTGTTTCCAAGTTGAATTGTTCAAATGATACCCTCTTAGCATGAGAAGCTTTTTACGCTTGTTGCTTCAGCTTGGTAATAGCAGTTACATCATTCATGAGTACAGGCAAAAGAAAGTAAAACATCTCAGCTTACAGGAAAAAAAGCTGTTGCAATCAAAGTGCTTATTGCCAATAAAGTTTATCAGTTTTTGTTATGAGCAACTGTCACGACTGTAGTGAGAAGCGTAAGGAATATAATCTTTTCAAATTTCTTGGACCTGATCAGGCTCTATTGCCAACAAAGTAGCATATTGTTTTTACAGTTAATGTGATTCAACACAGGGTAATGTTGTTTTCTTTCCATTTTTTCTCAAGTTGTATTAGCTCTTATTTAAGTTTATTATCATCAAAGAGCAAAAATATTTACAGTAATTTATTCAGATCACAATCAATTGTAAGTTGCATTTCAGGCTAAAAGCCGTTGCATGCAACTTCCGAAAATACTAAATCAGCGGAAAAAACAAAAGACTCTAAAAATGTCATAATTTCGGTCAAATTTTTCTTTCATAAATATCAAGAAATTTTGAAAAAACTAGACGCCTCTCAAATATATTTTGGGCTAAGCTCTTGGAAACTATTCAATTTTCTTTCAAATTAATGTTTTTGCTGCGGTAATACCACATTACGATGTTTAAAAATAAGCTGTGATGATTTTGGTTCTGTAGTTTAGTAATTATATGAGAAGTAATGGTATTTGATTTTCAGGCAATTTTCGATGGGATCCGCAAATCAAATGATTTATTTTAATATAAAAATTCACAAATCACACTTGTAGTCAACTTAAATATTTATTAATGCAAGCTTTCGTGAGCGAATTCTCACTTCTTCTGGCAAAATAAATTAAGACTAAGGAATAAAACGAAATTAATACGAATAAGACAGTGACACTGTTTCGACCTATCAGGTTTCTTCAGTGCAGTTGGTCACCGACAAGAAGCTAGAGGTATTGAATAAAGCATAGCTTACACCGCCACACTTACTGAACACCACACATACTGACAGACCTTCCACCAAGTGGATCTAGTATAGATCCCACAAGTGTGGCGGTGTAAGCTATGCTTTATTCAATGCCTCTAGCTTCTTGTCGGTCGCCAACTGCATTGAAGAGACCTGATAGGTCGAAACAGTGTCACTGTCTGCAGTTCGCTAAGTGCATCGCTAGCCTCTTGCATTACTATAAGAGCTTGTGACCACTAGGCTGTGACAGTACTATTGTTCTAGCAGTTGCTAGACTTAGTGTACCTGCGACATCCGCCCCTCATTCACGATTGATACGGCTTCGCAGAGTACTGACAGATCTTCCACCAAGTGGATCTAGTATAGATCCCACAAGTGTGGCGGTGTAAGCTATGCTTTATTCAATGCCTCTAGCTTTTTGTCGGTGACCAACTGCACTGAAGAAACCTGATAGGTCGAAACAGTGTCACTGTCTGCAGTTCGCTAAGTGCATCGCTAGCCTCTTGCATTACTGTACTATAATACGAATAACTATGGCAATAAATTATACATAAAATATGTACAATGTGACATCACAAACCAGTAAGTTAAGGGATTCCTAACTTACTGGTTTGTGCCGTCACAGTGTATACATTTTATGTATAATTTATTGCCATAGTTATTCGTATTAGCAAACTGCAGACAGTGACACTGTTTCGACCTATCAGGTCTCTTCAGTGCAGTTGGTGACCAATAAGAAGCTAGAGGCTTTTAATAAAGCATAGCTTAGACCGTCACACTTGTGGGACCAAATACTAGGTCCACTGTAGTGGATGGTCTGTCAACCTCTGCGAAGCCGTATCACTCGTGAATGAGTGGCGGTTGTCGCAGGTGCACTACGTCTAACAACTGCTAGAACAATAGTGCTGTCACAGCCGAGTGGTCACAAGGTCTTACATGTATAGTAATGCAAGAGGCCAGGGATGCACTTAGCAAACTGCAGACAGTGACACTGTTTCGACCTATCAGGTCTCTTCAGTGCAGTTGGTGATTGGTCCCACAAGTGTGACGGTCTAAGCTATGCTTTATTAAAAGCCTCTAGCTTCTTATTGGTCACCAACTGCACTGAAGAGACCTGATAGGTCGAAACAGTGTCACTGTCTGCAGTTTGCTAAGTGCATCCCTGGCCTCTTGCATTATTCGTATTAATTTCGTTTTATTCCTTAGTCTCAATTTATTTTGCCAGAAGAAGTGAGAATTCGCTCACGAAAGCTTGCATTAATAAATATTTAAGTCGACTACAAGTGTCACTTGTGAATTTTTTTTGTATTCTGATTTATAAGTCGACACGGCTATACTTCCTTCGATTTATTTTTAGTGGCACGTGATTGTAAAAAGGTTGGGCAGCACTGGCTGAAACCAATTACCGGCGTATCTTTTGGTCATTCGCGCAACTTTTACCACAAGTCGATCCAAGAGAAGGATGTTGTCTTTTGGGTTTGATTTGAATTTTGTTTTGGTTCGTTTTGCATTCTTGATTTCTATGGCTAAACTTTTAGCTGCTTTTTGTGTTACTTATATGAGGTAAGGTTTAAAAGCAACTTTGTAATGTCATTTACATATTTATTTTTATTTGCCATATTTATCCTCCATTTACGAGAAAGCGATGCATCGCTATGTTTTGGACGGTGATCCGCACTCGCTTGGGAGTTGCTATTTCCGGGTCACCTGTCTTCCACATAAACGCGGGGGCATCCCGTAAAATGTCTTGCCCAAGGACACAACAAGCGAACTTGCCGGCTTATTCTCCACAACCTCCCCTAAATGCCGAGCGCCAAGCAGGGAAGCTGCGGATACCATTTTTTAAAGTCTTTTGGTATGACTCGACAAGGGGAATTAACCCCAGGTCTACCGATTGCGAAGCGGACGCTCTAACCACTACACCATCTGCAGTAAAAACGTGGTAACAAAGCAGTGGTACTGATATCATGGTGATTTCAAATAATTTCAATATTCAAAATGTGCTGGTGCTTCAGCTTGCTCATTGACAGAAATTGGTTTCGTAGATGTGAAAATAGCACGTTTTTGCATACATGTACAAATTTCGCCCGTAGAGTCAAGTTAGCAACATTTTGTTCGTCTATACTTTAAAAACTTGTCAACAACCAATGCTTTTTTATGTGATAGTTTAAAAGATCTATGGGAAATGCACGCAATAACTACTTTACAAAAATGAGTCAGATGTTCCAAAATCGGCCTTTACTTTGGTGCATCAGCGAAGCGCACGCTATCATGGCGTTTTCTTTTTGTAACTGAAACGTTTCCTTCGATCAATTTGGCGAAAAGTCATCAAGATATTTCGATTTTTAGTTTTTCATGAACATACGCACAGATAGGGAGAAAAAGCAGGAACCAAGCTGTGAATCAGAAACAGGCTTTACACACGGAACCCATTTTTTGTTTCAAATATTTTCAATAGAAATTGAATATCTAAGCCTCAACCAACACGATTTTACATGCCTACACAGTCTAGACTAGGGTTTCGAATTTGACGATTCGCGCCATGCAGTCGTCAATAATTGTGTGCGCTAAAGCATTGACGAAGCAATTTCAATGTATACAGTTCAAGCGCAGAATTTAAGCGAAGACCAAGGCGGTAGAAATCCACGCATTATCGCCCAATCTTATTCTAAATTAGCTGCTGAGTGGTCTACCCTGAATCATCTTCGAACAGGAATCGGACGTTTCAACTACTGCTTATCTAAGTGGGGTTTAAGATCATCATCTAGTTGCAGTTGTGGTCCAATTGACCAAACTGCGGACCACGTCATAGTCTGTCCCTTAAACCCAGCTCCAAGTGGCAAAAGGGGCCTCATGCAATTAGATGAACCAACCCGAAGATGGCTGAAAGAACTCCCTTCGTTTTAAATCTTCATACGAACGACGACGAGCTGCTGTATATGTAGCGACGGGCGCTACGTAAAAGAAAACGCGAAGCAATCGCGCATGACGAATGTCGAATGAAATGGGCAAAACAAAGGCGTTACTTTCCTACGTAACTGGACTTCAAACCAGACTACGTCGCGAAAGCAAGAAACGCCTGAGGTGAAACACGCCTACGACTTGACCCCATTCCTCACTAAAGCAAACTTGTATTTAAAGAACGTATTTGAACAACTGGCTATTTGGGTGGCGACTTGATGCATTTGAGCCAGATCGACTTTGAACTAAGAAACAAAAAGTTGATAAAATTTTTCAATGGTAGTTGCGGTGTTTTGCTAAGTTTCTTTCCTAGTTTCGATGGGAGCGTCTGGTTTAACGCTGACAACAGAGAGTGACGTCGACCTTGCATGAAACGTCCTCATCGTTTTTGCGTTTTATGTTGCAAAACAAATAAAATATCAAGCAATCTTGCGGTTATGTGACTTAGTTGCAGGCATTGGTTTCTCTATATACTTTCAATTCTAGAGTTCCTTGTATGGAAGCCCAACGTAAAGGATCTCTTCATCATGCAATTAAGAAAGAATCTATTGCATAAAGCATTCTTCTTTCTCTGAATGCGTGCGTTTGCTTTGACTCCTCCGAGCTAAACTACAACTGAAAAATTGGATCAACTTTTTGATTTGTATTCAAAGACGATCTGACTCAAATATATCGAGTCGCCACCCAAATAGCCAGTTGTTCAAAAACGCTCTTTAAATACAAGTTAGCCCTGTTGAGAAATGTGGGCAAGGCATAGGCGTGTTTTACCTCAGGTGTTTTTGCGCTAGCGGCGTAGTCTGGTTCAAAGTCCAGTTACGTAGAAACGCCTTCGTTTTGCCCATTTCATTCGACGTCGTTCGTTCCGCGCGATTGCTTTACGTTTTTTTTTTTACATAGCGGCGGTCGTGACATATGCGGCAGCTAATTTATGAATAACGTTGAACGTTTTGGAAACAACAATTAAAATTGGAAAACAGTAATCAAACCCCAGCAGGATGGTCTATCCAAGCGACTTTACTCCATATCAGTAAATGTTGAAAAAGGGTATGCTATTCTATTTGACTCTATTTGTATAAGAAACTGAGGATGCGTTAGCGAAATTAATTTTTCTTATGGCAAATAAATGTCTAAGCTGACTTTATTACTGTTTGTTAATTGCAGACCCTTTTTCAACGTTTTGGAAACAAAATAGTTTCAATTAAAGCGCGGACACTTCATAGAAGTTTGAGAGTAAACTAAATTAAACGTCAAGGAGTTCACTGCAACGAAACGTCTTGCATTTGGTAATATGTCTTGTTATCGCAGGAAATCGTTTCTCTCGCCACCAGTTATTCTTCGTTCTCTTTACAAACTACTTTGTTTAAAATATATCTCGGTTAACTATTCTTAGACTCTTTTGCTTATCACAGCGAAAAGAGCCGCGTTTATTTGAACCTCCCTGTAGAAGCATAACTTTCGGACGTGCCTTTACAAAGTGTTTTATCTGAACGATTGTTGTCAATGAAAAAATTTTTCGAAAAATATATTTGAACTTTGCTGTTGAATCAAGACGAATTATTCTCGTAGATAAAGGGCCGGCAAATTTTTGTTAAGATGACTTTAACTCTACCTTCGCCGCTTATGGTCCATTCAGCATTGAAGAAACCTGGTTCTAGCCACAGCTAGAGACAAACTGTTAAAAACTATTTTTCGAGAACGACTTTGAAAATGAATTTTCTTAGTTTTGAGCAAATTTTGTTCAAATTGATGAGTTTTACTGTTTTTTAGATGCGATGGTCTTTTTTTGCGATTGACTTTAAATCTTTGTCAAATTTTTCAAACCGATGATCTTTGCTGCAGTAGACCCACATCACTTGATTCACAATCGTCAACTGTATGCGGCTCACTGAAAATGGGCCCAAAATTGAGCCGCAGCCTACGGTTTTTGACCACTGTTGTCGTTCATGTAAATCCGCTCGTGTGACTTTATACAAACATCTGATCAATCGGTTGTGCGTTCAATTATCATGATGGTCTATTCCTTAATTTTCTACCACAATGATCAAATTTTAGAGTTTAGATTTCAAACTATAACTGATATTTTTTATCACAGTATTAAAGATATTTTATTTTGCTAAGTTGTTAAGGCACTTTTATTTTACGTTTTAAAAAGTTTACAATTAGTTAGTGACAGTGAATAATTTTTAAAACAAAAGCTAAAGACCAGAAATTAACAGTAGCCAAACCACCCTCAGATGGCCTGATATGGTAAAGTGAAAGCTCGCCTTCTATTTCTAGCCCCAACCCACTCTTTTTTTGCAGCTTCCTAAATATTACTACACTTGACCCTCGTCTTTCCGGACTAAATGGTGCGGAAACCGGTTCGGATAATCAAAAAGTCCGGAAAATACAAATGTATATACTGTACTGTATACAATGCAAATCAAATAAAATTACTGTCTTAAACAATATGTACAACATACATTTGATCTCCGTTTATCCGGGCAAAATGATGCAGAAACGGGCCGGATAAATGAAAAAGTCCGCATAAAAGAAATGTATACAGTTAATGTCAATAAAATAAAATAACCGTCCTGAAAACACAGACAACAGCACTATAATTTTGCTTATCTTTAAATATTTACAATGTTTTTACATGGTTGGGACTTGGGATGTAGAACAGCGAAGAGGAGAGATGTTGCTGTCTTATGTTTCACGGCTACTGTTTGGATAAACGAAGTCCGGATTAACGAGATCGGGATAAATGAGAGTCGAATGTATTATACAAATTCCCCCAAATAGTTGAAACAGCCCACTCGAAAATATTAGTTACGGCAATTCTACAAATTCTCTATTTATCTGGTTTTGAAAGGGTTGAATAAGTTCTCCTCATTTCGTTTCCTCAGCTCAGTCTGGCAGTATGCCGGGGAGTATTGACTTAAAAGTGTCTATTCAACCGAAATCAAAGTCATTAAAGTGACAAACTACAGTAGTCAGTTCTATTCATATTGAGGATTGTTTTGTTTCTCACTTTGCTGTCTGGTTGTATTTCTTTTGCTATGAACCCGCTAGAGGCTGTAAAGGCCAAAGCGAAATCGGAGCCTCCTCAGACGCCGAAGGAACTAAAACGTTGATCGTTGAAGTTTGGGGTTTTGCTAGACCTGTTTCTCTACCCCCCCTAAAAAAACACAACTTGTTGCGGCTGCGCATCTTCCCCTTTTCTAATGGTTGGTCAATGACCATTTCTTTCACGTGATCAGAGTCTAGTTCACAAGCAGGAATGTTACTGTTCAGTAGATTCTTGTAGTACTTTAAAGGGCGCCCATTGTTTTGTGATTCGATTGGCCACTGATCACAGAATATTTGTTTGGGTATACAACCGTTGCCGACATCAAGAACAAGGTTATTGCAAAGGAGCTGATGCCTAATAATCATTTTAATACTGTTCATTTAGGCTAGTTCCAAAACATTTATAAAGATCTTTTGTTTTTTCCTAAAAATGGAGAGTACCTGCTTCTTCTTTTTCTTTGTCTTTTGGCTTATTCCCGATTAGGGGTCGCCACAGCAGATATCTGCATTTTTATAACATGGCATTTGTTTTACGGTCGGATGCCTTTTCTGCCACCAACCCTCTATTCGGAGGGAAAACTGGGCCACCTGTCTTCCACATAAAGTTGGGGGCGTCCCGTAAAGTGCCTTGCCCAAGGACACAACAAGCAAACTTGCCGGCTTATTCTCCACAACCTCCCCTAAATGCCGAGCGCCAAGCAGGGAAGCTGTGGATACCATTTTTAAAGTCTTTTGCTATGACTCGACAAGGGGAATGAACCTCAGATCTACCGACTGCAAAGCGGACGCTCTAACCACTACACCATCGCGTCTGTACATGCTTCAAATTTTGTAAATAAAAATGCTTTAAGTAGTTTTAGTTGGCGGCGATATATTGTCCTCGTTTTCGCTGCATAAAGTGCTGACTGCAACATCCCTAAAAACAGCTAATTTCGTGATTGCAGTACAACTTGATTCAAGGAAGAAGTTGAGATAAAAACATAAGAAGCAATGTGGTTAATTGTTATGAAAGGATTTTATAGCATTTTAAAAGATTTTTATTGTGAGATGAAATTTAATGCTCCGCATATTCGAGAAAATATTTCACCGCGAAAAGACGATAACTGCATAAACGCATTAACAACGATACGAGCACTGAGAAAATTCACTTGGACAAAAAAATCTCAGCTAAACTTTAAACGAAAACCACAAACTTAAAGCCACGAACGAAGTTGAATTTAAAACCACAAACTTGTGTTTAAAGAAAATGTGTGACCGTTTATCAATATATTAATATAAGCATTAAAACGCAATAACCTCTTTGACTTTGCAAATAGAATACTTCTGTATTCTAACAAATACGGTATTAAAACAAATAAAATCATAGTGAAATGCTAAATGTAAATTCAGCAACGCGACGATACTGGCACAACATCAAGATAGCAGCCACAGTGAAAGTGGAACACACGATCGATTGATCACATGCTTGCAGAAGAACGTACCAGCAGATTCGCATGACCTACAAGAATATTATTTTTTGATACCATAGCAAGAAACAACGCGGTTTTTTGAAAAGTTGTGATTCATTGACAACTATTATCACTTACTTAAAACACTACTCACAAAATTGTGAATTCGAATCTTTTATGATTTTTGTTTTGCTGAGTTTTGTCTGGAGAAAATATCATTTACAATAATTTCCTGCTTGCATGTAGAGCTTATTGTTGCATTCCACTCAGAAGTAGGTCGAACACAAGTTGTTGTTTGTATATTAATAAAAATCTTTCTTCGACATTTAAAAATATAATTTTTCTTTAAGCTAAAAATATTTATAAAACAATTGTTTACTTTTAATTCTATCACAGATCAGACTCGGGTGAAACAGTACCGTTGCCCACGGATGCAACCACCGCAACGTGTTTAATAGGTTCGCCATTTAGTTTGTACTGCGTTACACGGAACACCACTCCATCCCATAGAACGTACGTAATCTTGTAATCTGTTTCAACTCCTGCCATTTAGATGTAAATATTACAAACTAATATAGCATTAGAATTTCTGCAAAAACAAATGATTTAACTTAAAGATGAAGAGGTAGCGGAGGGGGAGATGCGGCAAAATCGACAATCGCCTTTTTGAAATTTTTTTCAACGACCATTACAAATCCAGGATATTACGTAATTAGACAGTTTGTAGCAATGCTGCTAAATCTGAAACTTTAGATGAAACAAGCCTACACTGGTGATAACTGAGCTTTTTTATCACATCTGTCAAACAGATCAAAGCTTTTTGAAAAATACACTCTTAGTAAAGTGGCAAAGCCCTCAGAGGCTAGTAATAGCTGGAATCTGGAGATTTGCTCCCTAGTCGATAAGAAAAGCTAACGTTTTTTAAATAAAAAAGTCTGCTTTTAACGCAGTGGTACAAGTGCACTACGCAATTGCAGCCGACATATTTATGTGACTGAATGGTAGTGGTGAAAAACAAGCTAAAGCTTATTCACCGGTGCTATATGCGAAAACGTGTGGCAACACTGGCCTAAACAAATCTCTACGTTATTTGCATCAGGCCTATCTCAATCCTACAATAAATCTCTATTTATCAACATTAACTAGGTTACTGCATTGTTTATTTCCCTCATCAACCTGTAATTTTTGCCATTTACTTCTGAATTCTAAGTAACTATTGCAATATCCTTTATACATAGGTTGTTCCTGCATTTTGCCGATGACGATTGGTCCGGCAGGCACAGTAACTTTTCTCAACCACCGCTTAATAAAATTCCTAATTTTATATCAATACCAATAAAAGAATTCAACGCTTGTTTTAAACGCTTCACTAGACACCATTGGAAGGCAGAACATCTACATTCGCTCGCATCAAACGAACTATTGAAGGCGTGAAGCGAGTCCAACACAAGTACCAAGCTAAACTAAACAACTCCCTGTGGTAATTGCTTGTTTTGAGCATAAGAACGAAGGAAGGGCCGTGGCATTGTGCCTCTCCTGACTACAGTATGACCCGGCCTAAATTTAAGTTAGAAACGCAAAACTACAAATATGTTTGCAAATCATTCATTGTCAAAGCGCTGCCAAGCATGGCCTGAATGGTACAGCAAAAGCAAACAACCATAATATTTTACTCATTCATTTATTCATACTCCCAGTCTCAACCGACAACTTTATGCTGGATGTGCGTCTTTATTTCTGCTTCAGTTGTTATAATTCCGTTGTATACCGATCACTTTTGAAGCACTTTTTATTCGCTCTACGACTTACTCTGCTGATTGGTTGCTTTGCAACACTAAAATGCGGACTGATTGCAAGGCCAGAGATGGTCCAGTTTAATCCAACATCAATCTATATTAATTCATTCTGTATAGTGTTGTTATATCATAGTTTATATGTTTCAAAAATCTTTAAACCTTTACTAACTGAAAGCATAGCTTACAGTAGTAGTATCTGATAACACCCAATAAAGGGATGTTGTGTGATAATTTATGCAAAAGCTAAATTTGCTATTATTATTATTATTTAGGAAACCTGACCAGGGCAAATGTTAAGCCGCAAACGTTTGTTTACGAACTGATAGATGAGTAAAATATTATGGTTGCTTGCTTTTGCAGTGCAAGAGACAAAAAAATTACTTCTCTGCTGAAAAGAAAATGACTTTTGGGCCGAAAACATAGAAGAAAATTTGTTCTCTGCCGAAACTTGAGACTAAATAATGCGCTCAGTCACAACACACTCACGCACTGTGATGATATGCTATGCTGAGTAAGCAGTTATCACGCGTCTGCAGCGTGATTCTTGTTCTTTCTACGCGCAGTGTTCTTTCTTTGTAGTGTGACGTCAATGTTTTGGATAGGTTTACTATACCAAGATTACTATACCGAAAGATATTCTCAGGTTTTGACCTATTTGCAAAAAAAGTTTGCAGGAGACAAACATAGCTTACGAGCTACTATTGTGCTTTACTGGCAAACTTTCGTAAACCGCAGACAAATTGACCTATATTAAATGTTTACCTGCTAAGTGTCACAAATGGAGCTTATCAGCGAAGCCTAAAGTTTTATGAAGAAAAAAAACTTTAAAAAAATTTATCAGTTATCATCAAATAGTTTCATATATTTTCAAAAACTGAATCTTTCTTAATTTAAGGGGTTTAACTTTTTCTTCCTGCTTAAACGATGGACCACACAACCCCTATTTACCTGTCGTCAGCCATCTTCAGAACAAAATCTTCCTCAACACTTGCTTTGCTTTTTACAGGTCTGCTGACATCTGTTGTTCTCACACGGAACACAACTTATCCTTCAAAATACAAGAACTGATTGTATCTTCTTTTCTGTTAGGACTATTAGCAGAAAAAATTGTTCTGATAAGCTATCAAGCGCAAACTTTGGTCTTTTTTCCACACCCTTAACTCCAGATGCTGGTAGCAAGCTTTGCAAATGGAACGAATCAAGTCAAGAAATAGATAAGTAAATGCCACTGAGTTAACCCTATTTGGCCCGGGGGGGGGGGGGGTCGATTCGACCCACAGCAAATTAAAACTGTTGTAACTTAGCGACCGCTTGAGATAAATGTTTGAAATTTTTTGACTTTTCCTAAAATTTATCTGGCTTTTGGTTGGTCATAAACTGACAAAGATATTCTTTGTAGTTTTGACTTAAACATAGCAATTTCGAAACCCACTCGGGCAAATTTCTTTATCGACTGCTTTTGTATAATAAAGAAAAAAAGGAGAAAGAGCGCACACGCAAAACCGTGACGAGCTACGTAAACCGCAGAACTTGTTTGAAGTGAAGCATTGACTGTAAAGCTGTACAGTTTCTCAGAAATCTTTCTTCTTAAAACCTTTTCGCTGTGAATAGCAACTCTTAATTTGACAAGCCAAAAACATCAAAGTGCTTTTAGATACACGGCTATTTTGTAACTTTTTGTTAAATAAATTTTACCTTCTTGACGCTAGGCCTTAACCTATCAATAAAGTAATGCTAGAAAATATTTCGTAATTTTGATACTTGACAAATGCAACAAAGCAAAAAGAATTGTTTTCAAGCGTAAAAGCCAGAAAATAAATTTGGCGGCGTGATAATATTGTTTGCGCTTTTCATAATGATTTGTAATGTTGTTACCAATTAAAATTGGGGATTGGTTGGTGGGAGAGCAACAAGCGCACTTGCAATTTTTATTAGATGGAAAATATGCAGTGGTAGATTAAGGACGCAGGGGCGACAGACAGCAAAATTTAATTTAGGAGTTTTATAAAACTTGATTTCCGTTGCTTTACGAGTAAGCTGTTAGTATTTAATCAAATACCGAATTGTTATCAGCAAATACAAATCCAAAACGCAAGAAGCCAATCGTGAATCACAAAATTAAATTTTTTTTAAGGGGAGAAGGAGCTGTGGAACATCTCCTGAGTTTGTGATCAACACCAAAATATTTTTCTGTTGACCGCGTGACAAAAGCAATGTGTTTGTATTCTACATCTCTACACACTTTCAAAAGCAAATGAAGATTTTTTCCGTGTTCTTTTGTCCACTTTTATAAGCATTACCGGTACGTTTCCTGCTGCATGGCCGAGCAGAAAGGCAATTCCATTGAAGTTGACATTTCAAGTTCAAACTACAGCTTGCGTCAACTATCACAACATTATAAGATTGAATGCTGACTCAAATATCGTCTTGTCATTTTCATTCTTCTAAACCAGAGATGGGCAAACTTTTTAGTCGGAGGGTAGCATTGACCATTCAAGAGTTAGCCGAGGGCCAATGCGTAAAATCTTGTAATAGCTGTATGCAATGCAAGAGCTTGCAATAGCTTAAAATCTTGCAATAACTTCTTGTAAAGACGTATCACAGGACTTTGATAATGATGGCGTCCAAAAACAAAGATCATCACTCTTTATTTGGACGGAAAATGCGTCAGTTCAAACTAAGAATTGCGTAGGGCTCTTTCAATGGTGGCTTCTATCGTTTTTGGCTCTTCAATACGGCAAGTGCGGCCAACCCTTTCTTATTGAATTGAATTCATGGAAGTTTGTATAAGTTTGGAGGGCCGCACAAAATGCTCTGGCGGGTTTTTATGGGGGAGTATTGGTGTTATTATGGGGGAGAGGATAAAAAATAGGCTACGTAGGTCTATTGTTGTAGCACAAACTTGATAATAAAACAAATTAAAGTTTACAATCGTTTGATATAACAGGCTTTTTGTAGCAAATACAAAACTTAAGTTTGCTTGAGGACTTTTTTCATATGACTCGTCATATACACACGCAGACTTGGACAACAAAAGATGCGTAATTCTAGTTGCCTAATTCAGTGAAGTGCAGCCAAAAGTCGCTAATTCTAATCTAATTTGAAAAACTAAGTCTCTAATTCTAATCTAATTTGAAAAATTCTTATTTCCAATTCTAATCTCATTTCGAAAAAGTTCCTGACCGAAGAGTCGGGTGTGAAAAATAAAAAGATCTTTTATGTTAGGGATCAGAACCACCTTCGGAAGTATTGGCACTGATTGGAATGATTTACATGCGAGGCTTACTAGGACAAGCACATCAAAGCACTAATGCGATGTTCCATGAAATATTTGGCAATCCAGTTTTTAGTGCAGCTAAGTCAAGGAATAGATTTAAATTTTTTGATTGCTCACATATCACTTGATGATCATACAACGCGTCCTACTTCTTAGCAATACGATAGGTTTGCAGCTTTTCTTAAAATTTTTAAAAACTGTGGGAAATTTCTAGTTCCTAATGATTATTTGTCGCTGGATGATACTCTTTATCCTACGAAAACGCAAATCAGTTTCAAACAATTTAATCCGAGCAAACCAGCCAAGTATGGAATGCTGTATAAATCAATCAATTGTAAACCTTGCACCTAATTGGCAAAGCAGCCTACTAGGTGCAGCATTAGGTGCAAGGTTTACAATTTTCATATCTTCGCCTACAAAAATCAATCAATGCTTTTCGCTATCCATTTACCTTTTCAACTGCTGTGTATTCTGCTAAGCCAAAAGTAGAGCCGAGATTTTACTACACTCCTGGGACGTCACAAACAGTAAAATACCTAATTCAAAATTTGGAATGCCACACAAATTTAGTGGCAAGAAACATATTATATGACAGATTGTATACTTCAATACCAATGGCGCAGTGGCTGCTTGACCGCGAAAAAACTTCTGTAGGAACTTTACAATCAAATAGAAAAGCAATTCCAGCCGAAATTAGAGAAATCAAAGACCGAGATTTATTGGGAAAAGAATGACTGCATATTAAATCTGCACTCGTATGTAGTAAAAACAAAAAGTTTAGGAAAGCGAAATGCTTTATTATTGTGAACAGTACCACCGCTACTTGCAACTACAAAAGATGACAAAAGTAAGCTCGCTATTTGCAAACTATACGACTTTTCAAAAGGCGAAACAGACATCATTGACCAAAAAATGGGGTCTCCAGCTGTACATCAAAATCAAAGCGCTGGACTATGAATGCATTTTGATACGTTTTGAATACATGTCGAGTGAACGCTAGCACGATATATGCAATGAACAATGATCTGCAGCCTCAAAACATAAAATCTGTAGATTTCGGATTTAATCTAGCTATGTCTTTGATTCGCCCACATATAGCACAACCAAGTTTAATTGGCATAAATTCTTCTGTAGTTCGCAAAATTGAGATAGTACTGGGGAAAAAAATATCCTCCAAACATGTAAAAACATCAAGTGGCTTTTTTCCTTATCAAAGTGAAAAACGAAGGCGATGCGATGCATGTATCTGTAAGATTAAAGGAGAAGGAGCAAGAGAAAAGAAAAACAAAATTTCTAAGCAATTGAGCCAGTGCCAAAAATGCGCAAAGCCTTTGTGTAATAAGGATCTTATTCGCATTTGTTGTTCTTGCTTGCGAGACTAAACTGTTGTTAGACTTACACTTAAGGATAAAATTGCATTGCCTTAGTTGTTTTTGAAACATACGAGCGTATTGCTGCTTTGTCGATGATATATGTATTGTTGATATTACCCGTAAATTTAATGTAGCGTTCCCGTATTTTCATATTAGACGATAAATTATAAGCAGAAACAGCATGACTGCGTACTAGCTAATCCAGAAATAGCCTATTTTGTTTCATATTTGAAATGTATTCTGTTACTTGCAAGTGATTTTTTAAATAATAGCTCTAAATTCGCTAACGCCTCAAAGCACTGGTAACGAAGATAAAGCTCAAATTGATGACATCATAATTAATCCTGATTGAATATAAAAACTGTAAGGACCGTTTAAATATCATATGACACCTCCAGAAGGAAACAAAACTGCCGTATTGGTGTTATTATGGTGGGAGGGATAAAAGATAGGTTACATAGACCTATCCTTGTAGGACAAACTTGCTATTAAAAAGAATCAAAGTTTACAATCGTTTGACACAGGTTTTTGTAGCAAATTCAAAACTTTGAACTCAAGCTTGTTGGAGTACCGGTACTTTTTTCATTTAACTCGTCACATACGCAGACTTGGACAACTGATTAATTCTAGCTGGCTAATTCGGTGAATTACAGCAAAAAGACGCTAATTGTAATCTAATTTGAAAAAACTAAAAGTCTCTTATTCTAGTGTAATTTGAAAAATCCCTAATTCCAATTATAATCTAATTTCGGAAAAGTTCCTGACCGAAGAGTCGAATCTGAAAAATGGCCAAGACCTTTTTTATTAGGGATCACCTGGATTTTCGAAAAGTTAGGCCGAAAATCAAAATCGAAATTAGGTGATCTCTAAAAAGAAAAAAGGCCTTCACAATAATTTGGTGGCAAAAATGAAAGAGTCTTAGAATTGTCGCAAATACAAAGTGGTTTTGCGAAGATGTTCAAATGGCATCAAAATTCGCTGGGTAGTGAAAATTTCAAACTAATTTTAGAAAAACTGGAAAGCTCTAATTCCAATTCTACTTTAATTTGTGGTAATCAGAAATGCTTTAATTTTATTTTACTTTAATTTGAGAAAAGCATTAATGCTCTAATTCTAAGTGTTATCTAATTTGAAAATGCTAAAAAAATTCTAATCGTCCAAGTTTGCACACAAGGATGGAGAGGCTTACAAAAACGTCGTATTGCGTCGCATAAGGTAGAAAAAAGAATAAACGAGTCATATGATTCGTGAGCATTCCTTAATTTGAATGAAATTTATGTTTTGATCAATAAAAATATTTATCCGTGATGAACAAGCATAGCTTGCATAATGAAAAGAGTAATAATTTCATAAAGTTAAGAAATTTTTGTCGTTGAAATGCAATTTTACAGCCTGTTTCACATTTACTAACAATCAATTCAAATTACAAAAATCTATCTAGAGAGTAGACACTTGGTCTAGTCCAGGGGTTCCCACACTTTTCCAGCCTGAGAGCTACTTATGACATGACCAAGTCAAAGAGATCTACCACCTACTAAAAATGCAAAACATATTATTAATAAATAGTAATTGTTCAGTACGTGATGACCTTTTTTTTTTTTTTGGAGAACGCCACCAATTTGATTGGTATTTGTCAAGTGAAGCCGAGTTGTGATGTCTAACAGTTGTGACGAAGTTTTGTAATGTGCATTATTTCAGAGGCGCTGGGCTATATGGTGAGCCTGCTGTTATTTGTAGTATTGAAAGTGCGCCCAGACTGTATAAATTTTGAGAACTGCTGCCTTACTCTCATGCCTTGCACTTTATGGAATCAGCCAGTGATGCATAGTCCGGATACTTTTTTAAATATTCTTTCAAATTTAATTTTTTTAAATGCCTTGCGATCTACCCACAATGCCTTCGCGATCGACGCAATGGGCACCTCTGGTCTTGTCCAACACAAGAAATGTTATACAAACATCACAGCTGGTAAATTCCTCATAAAAGGAAAAATGGCAAATTGATGATGAAGTGTTGAACTTTTACCTGGTAGCTGACAATGATAAACTGCGCTTAGCCGATCGCAAAAGCACAACGTCGAAGAGTAAACACGACGAAAAAAGAAAATTCGCCGGCCGTTTCTTTATTTTAAATTATAGTCAAAAATCTAAAATCTAATGCTGTGCATTCAATTTGCAATAACTTGAACGCTATTAATCTGATCATAACGAAAAGTATATAATTAAATTGAAAAATAAATTCTTCATCTATCTGAGCAAACACGGAATGTCTAGTGTGAGCAGTTTAAAAGTTATTAGCTGCCAAAGTGCTCGGGTCGAATCGACCCCCCCCGGACTTAGAAAGCAAAAAAAAGCCCGGCCTTAATAGGGTTAAAGTAGTAAAATCGCTGCAATAAATCTATTCTTAACTGAGGTCCTACAACTGCACGTTTAACACTGCTATATGTACTGTACTTCGTTCTTGTCACGCGTCTACTGCGTGATTTTTTTTTTTACTTTTCGACGCGTTTTCGTTGGCGCTAACGCTCTTATCACTATTACACCACGGTACATGTACTGTTCCTCAGGAAAGTCGCTATTATTTGCATCAGTCTCCCTGGTAAACAAATACGAAATTCACATACAGAGCATTCAATTCTAAAATCATTTGTATCTTAGCGAACAAGTAGGCTTTGCTTTAACTCAATCTTGAAATTGACTTTACAACCGGCTGTAATACGTCGCTATCCATCTTACCAAATAGAAACGGAATCGGTGCTACTATAGCGTGAGGTCTACCGACATAAGTCACCTACCGAGATGCAGGGTGAGGTCTACCGCTTGACTCGCACCTACCGAGGTGCAAACCGCGTGAGGTTTTGGTTAGGGTTAGAACCACTGCCCTAACCCTAACCCTAACCCTAACCCTAACCCTAACCCTAATCCTAACCCTAACCAATGATTTATTTGTGTCATTCTTAGAAGATGTACGAAGTGTGTATCGTTAGAATAAAATGAGACCTTGACCGATGACGCAATGACACAGATTTAATACATTATTGCGTCACATTTAAACAAATCAATTCATTTCTATTGTTTGCATATACGAGAAAACTTTTTTAATTCAGGCGCATAGGTCTGTGTGAAACTACATTCCGCAACCAGTCCTTTCTACTTAAAATTAAATTGTTTTTTTCGAAGCATCTCTAACTGAGGTCGTCGTTACCACTTGTGGTCAACCGCCCTGTGCCGAAGGCGTGTCTTCACGCGACTTTATAGTAACCGCTCCACGCCAAACGAAGCATTTGTCTTTTTTATTTTCTGAAAGGTCCAACCAGTTTCATCACTCTCACCCGCACGTCTAGCGCCAGAAGTACCACGCTTAAATCACACGCGCTGAAGCACTGCTGGCCCATGTTGAGAAAAAAGAGAGAACATTTGCTGAGTCATAAATTTTCCCAACCAATATTGGTACCAAAGATTGCCTTGTTCATTTGTTTTATTTTCGGAGGGGAAATGGAAAGATGAATGGGTCATTGGCCAGACAGATGGTTGGGGTTGATGGCCAACAGAAAAAAAATTATTAATCTAAGAATGTAAGGTCCTAATCAAAGTGGTTATTTCACACAGGTAATGCAACTTAGTAATTCAACTTTGATTAAACAATGGGGCAATTGTAGACGTCTAAAAGCCAACTACTCGTTACTAGCCTAGTAACTTGCAACTTTTTCCAGACGCACTTAGACTATGAATAAAACCAATGACCCACTGAACAATTTGATCTCTAACAGAAATCCTCGACTCAATAATGGGGAAGCTTGCAATTCGCTTCCAGTCTCAAAACGACGCATTCGTAATCCTCGCCATTTCCGTTTCTGGTCAACATTAATTACAAAACTGAAAACGTGTCACAAAACTTGGAGAACGCCGAGTGTTATTGAAACTTTAAATAATTTTGAATGTCATTCTAAGTTAGTTTTTTGACGTTTGGTTCAAGCAATTCAAAGCGTATGACGTCACTGCTTAATTACGGTTTGGCGCGCTAAATTTGCGATTTTGGCACAACGTTTCAGGTAATCCAAGACGAAAATATGAACTTCCAAAACTTAAGGAAGACTTACTACACAGGCACTATGCCAGAAAATAAGGTTTAACTGCAACTGGTTGCCAAAAACATTGAAAACGTAACAATGAAATTCGTGACAAGTAAGGAGAATAAGAAGCAAAAATAACTTTGCTTTACGTGGAAAATATATGATTCCAATCAAAATCTAAAGAAAGGTTTTGTACAGAAGTCAAAGTAAGGTAGAAATTTGATTGCGTGGCTGTTGAGTTTGTTGTTTAGGTCTATTTCTAATAAGAAATTAAAATTCATAAAAGCAATCAACCAAATTCTTTAAATCCAGCTTTTCAGCGATAGCAAACATTCTGACCAGACCAATTCTAAAATTATATTTAGGTGGGGGTAATTGTTTGAATAGCGTCGTATGAAACCAAGGGCAAATGGCATCTAATGCAGAAATGGCTAGCGGCAAAAAAGCCAGGCGAGGGCATGTGGCATTTTAGTTATTTTATGGCATTTTTTCCTTCCAAATTTGCATGATGGACACGGAAGAATTGTCTGGACATACAAAAAAGTTTCCAAGATTTAATTTTTTCTTGGCATCACTTTTGAATTGTGTACTTGCTGCCCAACAAAGGAAATCATCGCAAAGTGTATTTCAAGACCATGGCATCGCAAAACCATTTGATGATTGTGGCTAAAAGACGCCGCTTCAACCCACTTGACCACGTCGCCGTCTGATCAAATTCAATCCCAAATTATAACACCGTACTTCAACAACAGCAGAAACAACAGCAGCACGTGACTTAAAGCTAAAACGTTTCGTTTATGCAGTCTTTTGCTTTTGTAGCCAAAATCTACCAAAGAAAAATATAAGCGTTGAAAAATTCCCATCTGTAAGCCTGTGCTAATTAATAATAGTAAATATTTGGTTTACCGGTAGATTATGCAATGGAAAACACCCAAACAGTTGATTATCAAGTTGCTTACACAAAATACCACAAATCTGATTTGTTTGAAATAACTGAACTGGTTTCATGATAAACTTGTTTGCATGTTTAGTTTTTTGAAAAGATCGTTTGTTCAAAAACTAACAAAAACGAAAAGATTTTAAATAGTTTGAAGTATTTTGTCTTGCTAAAACTCCAAAAGTAGTTTAGATCATCTCCACAACATCATTTAATTTAAATCAACCACATTAAAGTATCAAATTTAATTTAAATCAAGGTCATCAAAGTGTGCAAGCCCCGAGGCATGGCTGAGGCTTCCCATTTAACCGCATTCTTTCAGGGTCTAATGGTGCTTTGTCGACAGCATTGCAATCATTTACTGCCCCTAATTTTTTCTTTTATTTTGATCCCTCACCCCTTCTCTCGATTAAAAACAAGAATGTCTGATGTTATAATTACACTCCATTCTTTCAGTTAAACTCTCGCTAATGAAGGTAGCCAAGGGCAAACTTTTTTCTTTAGGGGGGGGAATATGAAGCTGAGGTCAACCTTTTTTGAATTTTTTAAAGAATTTGTGACCCCCTGCACTTTTTTTTTGGAGAATGAAATTTTGTAGCCGTCATAATTAAAAACACTTTTATTGCTTGATTGGATTCTAGAAATTTAGGGAGGGCAATGACCTCTATGGTCTCCTGGCTATGCTTATGTCGCCAGAGCAAGCAAAGTAAGGAACACAAAGGTAAAGTGGGGGACACTAAAATAGTGATCGTTTTCAACTATTGCTGAATGTTTTCACAATTACAGAAATAAATGATTAAATGAAAGCCATATTTCGCGATTGGGGTGTATGCATACATCACGTTCATTCATTTATTCATTCATTCATGCGTTTGAGCTCTTATCAGAATAGACCACCACGACAGGTAAACTGCTGGGATCCACCACCTGTCTGCCACACAAGGATTGAAAAATCCAGTAAAGTTCCTTCATCGTTTGAGTTATTTGTTTTGAGCATTACAGGAAGATGTATATATACTACGTGAGTGCTCATGCTCTGTTTGCGAGTCTTCAGTTAGACTGGGCCACCACGATGGGTAGACTGCTTGGCCCCACCATCTGTCTGCCACATAAAAATGGAGGCATCCAGTTAAGTGTCTTACCCAAGGTAACAATAAGCAAGCTTTCCGGCTTGTTGTCCACACTATTCCTATTTTGCTGAGCCCCAAGCTGGGAAGTGTGAATACCATTTTTTAACGTCTTTTGATATGATTCGACTTGGGAAATGAGCCCCAGGCCTACCGACTGCTAAGCAAACACTCTAACCACTACGCCATCGCGCCAGTTAGTAAAGTGCCTGACCCAAGGACATAGCAAGGAAAGTTGCAGGCAATTACCCCTCACTATCTTTTTGTGCGGATTATCAAGCAGAGAAAAGTCTCTGGTATGACTCCTAGAGAGAACAGAACCCAGGACTATGGACTGCCAAGCAGTCGTTCTGACCACTGCACCACAGCACCGCTCAGGTCCCTAGATCATGTAAAGTAGTAATGTTGAAAAAAGCATTTTTATTTTGAAAGAGGAATTATGATAATGACCTCAAAACATAATCAATGTTTAAAAGCGAATAACTGTTGTTACAATTTTAGAAGAAGGAGAGCACTCTCTCGAGATCTCCGGGAAACAACACTGGGCAAAGCCTCCATGCGTTTATGAATTGATTTCAAGCAAGGTTCTCGACAGCAAGAACGTCCCGTATATAAAATTGTCTTGTGCTATGAAGGTGCTAATTTTTTTACCAAGGTTGCCACAATTCTGGAAAAGAGGATGTGATCCTGAACCACAGCCGTAGAAACTTCCACTAACGCTATTTGCTAAAAATACCATTGAGTAAGAAAAAATAAATAATTCTTACTCATTAGTGACATCTAGCAGTAAGCAATACATTTACAGATGACTTCACAAGCATAAGATAATACAAGGATTTTAGCCGGGGGCACTGGCGTATAAACCCTCAGAAAGACCTGCTTCGCGGAGTAGAAGGGATATAGAGAAGACTGTTGGGTGTATTTGGTTTATGGGATCGGAATTTGATTACACGCAGCAAAATTTGGTTGGAGGCCAAAATTATGTTTTCGCGCACTTTTTCCTCAATTTTTTGGATTTGACATTTTGCTGCCGTTTTGTTCAAAAAAAGCTTCTTTCCGCACTTGAACAGGTTTTGGTAGGCCATGGTCTCTTCACCTTCTCTCCCCTGGCTACCCCCACGGTCGAAGGCAGTGTCTATCAAGTAATCAAGCGTAGATCAGGAGCTCCTTTGAATTATGTTTTAGTGGGTAAGTGGCGTGCGATGGAACTAGGATTCTCTATCAATAAAGCCAACGTAATCACTCAAACAATCTATTCGACAGGAAACTCTACCGAGACTTTGTTATTTCAGTTGCAAATACCTAATATACCATCTGTCGATCAAATGCCACTTCTTGTTGCAAACAATGAGAAATATATTCACAAACAAACTTAACTTGAACTGCCCTACCAACTACAAAACTTCATAACAAGAAAAGTTCAAGCTTGTTAAAGTACGAAAAGTAGCAGAGCCACTTGATCTTTGCGGCCTTATCAACAACCAGCTATTCTCCGAACAACAAACGCAGATTCACATTAACATAACCTATCTATTTTTCTCTCTCTTGTTGAAGATATTTTGTCATTCCTTTTGGATTTTAAGAGTAGAATATTCAAGATGTTCTAGAAGGTTTTACTAAAAGCATCACTGGAGATTACTATGATGACATAAGTTCAAATTTTCTCGTTGTATTACCGGCAAATGTTACGTCACAATCGCGATCGTATAATTAAATTATTCTTAACAAATTCGTCTGAAGCTGTCGATCGTGGATTGTTGACTGTTGTAACAGATTATAGTATTGTACAGTGAGATGTTGATGATTATTTTTGAGCCAATCTTTTTTATTCCACCTCAGTATAGTGCTGAAGGCAGATCCTTCTAAATAAGAGATTGCCTGATCATTGCCAGCCAGCAACTAGCACCCACTATACTTCGTAAAATGATGAAGTCTCATTAATAATTCCTATCAGGGATTACCGATGTGGCTTTTTGCTCATATCATGTGTGTGTGTGTCCGTAAATAAGACCGCTTGATTGTATTGTATCACTTTGTAAGACATCATCTTTTCGCACATAATGGCAAATCTGTTGTGTATTACACATTTTTATTATTGTGTGTTTTTACGCCCCCCCCTGATAAGACCAAATAAGGTCAAAACTGGTCTCGCGTTATGGACATGCTGTAATAAATTGCTGTATTGCACAGTATAATGTTGATGATCATTTTTGAGCTAATTTTTCTATTTTATCTAAGTTTGGTTAAATCTTGAGTCAAGTTACACAACATTAAAACAATAGTTTTCAAAATTGTTACTGGTTTTGAATCGTGACAGCAATGGTCCTCCTGTTGATCAGCATGGCCTGGAGAAGCCGCAGGTCTCGTCTCAAATTTCTTGGACACGCTCCCCATATTAATTTGAATGAATTTAATAAAAGTTGACCGCAATCATACCTGCTTTAATTTTCGTTTTCTTGGTAAATTTCGCATCTTTAATTGCGTAACATACCTCGTAGGTTTCACCGAAACAAATAACTGATTTTCTAGAAGCCATAATAAATGAGAGTAAAGATTATATAATCAAAAATTAGAGGAAATATCGCAAAACTTTAAACTTTTTTGTTGGCGTAGAATTTTTGCTTTTTCTCTCATAAATATCTTAAAATGAGAATCTGGATTTGGTAATAGAAATTTGAGGGGATCTTAACGTCTAGTAAGACCTATACTGTTATTCCTCATACTGAAGTCATAGACATCACTTGGGAACCACTGGGGACATGAACCCATTGCTCTTTGAATCTGATAAAAAAATAAAGATGTTTACAGTTATAACAACTACAAAACGTCAAACTCCAAAGGAAAAGATCATCCAACAAATCTAAAAAATCTTAAGACCGAAAAATATATGTGGCTTTACCCCCAAAGTTTGCTTGTGGGCCACTGCATTTCATTTGGGCAAAAAAGCTGAAGCTGTTTTGAAGAAATCGATTTTTCAAAGCTCACTTTATTACTGTTCGTATGGAACAGGTCTCTGATTTTGAGTAAAAATGCCGAGAAAATATATCCTGTGTTTCAAAGTTTTCATTTGTGGCTTTATGGTTGTAACGCCATTACTGAGCAGCAATATCTAAAAACTTTTCAAAGTTCCAATGAAAATAACAAATCTATTTCTACCGTCATTTTGATAACGCTTCCTAGTTATTGCATGTGAAGCATCAATGGTACAGCAAACTACAATCAAGTGTAGGCTTCTATGAAGCTGAAATTGTCGGTTACTCAATGAGAAAGTCTTCATGACCGCAAAAACTTAATTGTTTCAAAACATTTCGAACAAATTCTACGCAATTTTTTACAAAACCTGCATCACTTTTAACGACAAAATTCTTTCAAGAGAGAAAAAACATATTTACTTTGAGCCAGCTTAAAGCCAATCGAAGAAAAAGCATCTGCTTTAACGACGTCACTAAGATGTTATGTTAAATTGAATTATGATTGAACAACAAAGAGAATTAATTATTAGGTCAAATCTAGTTTTTGCATGTGACGATCAAAAATGTTTATCATTTCATGATGAACTCGTAGTCGCTAGTTCATTGATCGTAGGGGATCTTTGTTATTGAATTTATGTTAGAGAGTACTCCGAAGTGATTTTTGTGCGGTGACTCGATTGGGTTAAAAAGTTTTTTAAATGCTAACTATCAACCTATCGGGAACGACATATCAATGCCGTTGGTGTGTTACATGTACACGTTTAACACAGTTGAGGTCCACACTACGCCGAGATGCTACAAAGGGGATTATCCCCGTCGAAAAAGATTGAAAAAGTTTGTTTAAGGACACTCAACAACTTACAACAGACCACATTTTTTTACAAGAAAGACAACTGTCGTATTGTCAACCTTCTCCATGCTAAAATCCTAGTTGTGCGCCTGAGGAAAGGAGCGAGATCAGAGCTCGTTGACAGAG
The DNA here is from genome assembly GCA_963675345.1 of Trididemnum clinides. Classification (NCBI taxonomy): domain Eukaryota; kingdom Metazoa; phylum Chordata; class Ascidiacea; order Aplousobranchia; family Didemnidae; genus Trididemnum; species Trididemnum clinides. The sequence goes on along the minus strand of OY776289.1, from coordinate 35,218,119 downwards.
AAAGACTTGTCTCACAGATTAACGAACTATTAGACTGTTCTATGATTTTTTGGTCTGAAGGCGATTTAAAATACGAGCGTTCACAGTATCTATAGTTTGCAGTGCTTTAAAACTACGACTCCTCTGTATCAGTTTTATCCGTTCATTCTATTTTAAAACAAACTGCCCCAGCACCATTTGCAAAAAATAATTCGTCTGGCATGTAGGGGACAAACCATTTTACAGAAAAAGTTGAAACTCTGAAAGGACACCGTTTGCTGATCGTTTATTCTCCAAACATCCGTTACACTTTTGTATTTATTTTGCTTTTTGAAGCACATGGCTAGTAGTAGTGGGAGAAAAAAAGTTTTTAGGGGTAAAAAGCATATTTTTTGTGATGCATTTTCGTAAAGATTAAAATAGCGTTTGCAGCTGAAAGTTAAACCACAGTTAGTCAAAACGTTCAAATATAGTTTTCCACATTACAGTTGGATGCCAGGTTTGACGCTACCGCAAGACCCGAAAGAATGCTGGCAAGTACAGGCAAGGGAGCAGTGGGAAAAAATTTGGGGCACTTGTGGGACATAGTTGTTGTAGGCCCATTAATATTATCTCATGGAATTATCATCTACAGTGGTTGTTATCACACTAGTATTTCAACCGCCAGTTAGGGAGAATAAATACTAATGCGTTGTGCTTTTTACGTTATTTTTTAGTTCAACTGTTAGATGAAGATTAGGCTTCAGTAAAACATTTTGATATAAAAGCCGTCTTACCTGGGCCCAATCAATGCGGATCAAATATAAGACAAAAATTATCACTAACTTTGCTTACGACTGTTCGTTGTTTAATGTAGGCTAAACTAAAACAATTTCAGAAGCTTCTCCCACTCTGCCCCAATAATTGTCCCACAGTACCCTCACCTGGGGTATTATGCTGCATATACAGACTACGTGTTCTTCAATTTAGTTATATTCTTCACAATAGAGTGTGGTTTTGTACATCAAGTGTTCATTGTTTGTTGACTTTAAATAAAAACGAAATCATTAGAAATAACTTTTTTGTCCCAGCGTGTCCCACCTTCTCCTATTGTGTTGTTGCTAGTAAGGTACACGTAGACAAAATGGACTGACTGCGGACCGCGAGGCGAAATCGTGCGGCCCGTTACGAGAATGTGATTTGCTGCCTGTCTCCTCAGACTGACAGGCCTGTCAAGCCTCATGATTTCGTTGTGAGTTTCCCGATTTGGACTCTTTCTCCCGATCTCTTGATTTAAACTAAAAATCTTTCTTATTTTGCTTAAAATTTTTCTTGTTTCACAAAAAACACCCTCAAGTTTTGAAGCTATTTTATATTATTCTCGTGAGACTTTTTTTTGCACACCTTTTAGTTTCGTCTACCGCGTTGTCAAAAATGTTGAATTCGTTTTCCACCAAATGAGCATTTATCGTTAACCATTGAGACGCAACAATAGCCTTTGGTTTTGGCGTCAGGTTCACCACTGTGTTCAATAAATTGTGATACATGAATATATTTTAAAAAGGCTTTTCTCGGAGGAGGGCGCGTTAAAGAGATCGGCTGAATGAAATATCAGTAAATTAGTTACTGGTAGCTGAGCAGCAAAAGTACACCAAAAATTTAAACCGGAGTGGTTGACCCATTCATTTCTAGGAGTCGTAAAGGCAGTGGTGGATTGAAAATTTTTGAGGCCGGAGACCAGATTTCATAAGGGGCCTCCCTATTGGCCAAGTACTCATCGGAGGCTTCTGCTTTTTCATTCATTTGGAGATGGTTTCGAAGGTCTGAATTAAAGACACTTGATGAAAACTAGAGTTTCGGCCCAAAAATTTTTTAGAAATGACGTTTTTTCTTTTTTTGGAAATCATTTCTATTTTGTTGGCTTAATATACACAATGTAATTTAAAATTAGGGTTTCCGCCCAAAAAATACCGGCACAGACCTTTTTCTGAAGGTTAGCACTCTTTTGCAAGGCCAAAAAGCAGGTTATAGAAATTGCCTGAAAGGAGAAACCTATTCTTCACGAAGGGGGCCTGAGTCAGCTACCTCACTTGTCGCACCCTTAATGCACCACTGCGTAAAGGTAACAAGATTTTTGAATGCTGTTTTTGAAATTTAGATACCATAATGTGCTAGAGGTGGAAAAAACGATCTAACGAGACATATGATATCATAGAATCACAGGAAGAACTGTACAGCCGCCTGCGAGACTCAGAGAATTACTAGCTTTTGCAACAGGACCAGATGATATACAACGTTTGTAATGTTTGTCGCGAAAAACAACGAGCCCTTCAGTATCTGCGATTGATTTTCAAAAATAGGCAGCGGCAGGTCTTCGGGCAGTGAGCTGGCCAAGAAGTATGGAGCTGGAAAGACCGAAACTACAGAAATCATAAAAAATAGGGGAATCATTTTTTAGTTTCAAAGAAAATAAATGTGGACAGTGTGTATTTGAGAAGATAATTTTAGAGTGGTTGTTCACAATTTTGGTGTTGTTTCTTTGTCTTTATCCTCCTTTTCTTGTCTTTCTTTGTAACGAAAAAGTGACAGAGGCGCTACGCATATGATGAATCCATAGGACCCTACTGGCTTCGAAGTCACCATTTTTTCGATTGACTTTTCTGGTATCTTGTTCAATTTGCTGTTTGAAATCCACCAAGCAGATACAGCTGTCGTGAAACATCTTATCCAAGGATACAAAAACGAAGCTTAGGTACATAGGTAGAAGTTGAACCAAGATTGTGTAATCGGGGTCGTCGGATTGCAAAAGCGATACTCTACATTGCATGAGCACGAATCATGCGTAGCAGCATAAATTCAGGTGAAGGAAACAGGTGCTAAGTATTGACTGGTGTCCGGGGGCATAGCCCCAAGAGTCTGGTTTTGCTCGCACTAAATATTTTCCGATCGGACAGTTTTCAAAATTGACAGGCATGGACCGATTGTAAGAGATAAAAAAAGGTCTTCAGTTTAATTTGTTCTTTTGAGGTTGATCTTCAAAAAGAAGAGTAAAGGAAAATATTGGAAAGGCAGCGTGCCCGACCCGAGCTATCATTCCTTTGAGAAGATTTTCCCGCTTATAAAAAAGTTAGTGCACCCCTAGCTTAAAAAGTTATCGCCGATATCAGAGGTGCTCACGATGAGATAAAAGCCGTAAGCGTTAACGCTAAGCAGGCCCGATTTCTTCTGCATTTGAACTACGTTTTGAACTTGATTTGAATTGAATCATTCCATTTTGTTTATTTGCAAAAACTCATGAGCATTTCCAAATATTTACCTGTGAGCCTGCCCCACTTCACTGGAGTACAGGTGACAACTTGTCATAAAACAGGCAATTGGCAAAGAACGTGACGGGAGTTACAAAATCATAGCTAAAACAACAACCTAAACAATTTTGCAAAAACAGCACCAACAGCAACAACAATAAAAACAAATTCAAAAATCAACGCTTTGCTAAGGCTAGCTCCTAGCAAAATAAGGTTCAATGCTACCAATTTCTTGACTTCTGGAAAAATTGCTGCAGCCAGCGTTGGCGCGAACAAAAAGTTTACGCCGTTAATTTCACTGCGAGAACGTTCAGTACTGGTTTTTATTTGCAGTGAGAAGTAGGTTACTTAGTTGCCAGCAACATGTTCATTAGAAACCTCTGATTTCTTGGTATTGTCTAGAACCGAAAACTACCATAAAATGACAATTTTTGCAAAATTTTTATTTTTGATACTTTGTGACATAAATCGGTTTTCCCACAATTATTGTTGCGGAGATAAGAGCATTTTCATGAAATAAACGTTTTGGAAAACTTTGGGGGAGCCTGCATCTTGTAAGTGATGCCAACCGCAAATTTTGTTAGACAAGATGTTTTCCGAAAGAACAATCTCGTTTAGTATACTTGACTTTTCGATTTAAAAGAAATATATCGGTAACCTATTTTCCTCCATCATGTAAGCAGCTTTGGTCATTTCTTCGTGATTGTTTGTCAAGATTCTTTTTTTTCAATAGCGGTCCTGCTGTTCGTGGTCCTGTAAGCTGTGACCTCTCCTTTATTCAACTCTAGCAAATATATAGTATAATGCAGCATTGAGTAGGCCTGTAACGTGTATTGCGGCATTGGTGACTTAATGACACTCTTAGCCTAAGTAATGAAAACAAACGGAGACTTTCTATTGTTTTGCACGAGTACATGGTCTCCTTTACCATGCGAAAAACAGTATCAAATAATAGGCAATCACGGACCATGAAGCAGCAAGAGACCAAATGATTATCTAGTTAGCTGCTTCCTAACCGTAATCAAATCCACAAATATGAAAGAAACAGGGTGAAATATTTAGCGAAAAAAAACTTATTTAAGTCGAGAAGCACTGACCTAAGGTAAACTTTTAAATCCGATTAAACTCTTGAATCTGTATTTATAGTTTCTTAACCTTAGCCTTCAGGGTTATTTCTTGCGATAAGACTATACGTTATGCTTTTGTTTGGTTTTCTATCTCTTATCCACCGTGAAAGGAAATAATCATTCTAACGTTATCATTACTGCATGGGAAACATCTAATTAGGAACTATTTGTGTTATAAACATCTTTTACTGGACATTCAATTATTTGTAAATTGGCCTGCAACGCTCAGAATAATTCTCAAACAGCCCGATTTTTGAATGTGACACTGAAGCTACACCTTAATTTGTAAATAAATGCATAATATTTTGCCAACAGCTTTCAAGCCACGAAATATTTTTCACCAACTTATAAGTCTTGTATTGAAAGATTACTATCCGGCTATGCTGGCGCCTCCCGCAGGGCGCCCTCAGTAACGTGGGAGTAAAGAATATTAGTTTAAAATGCGCTTATGATCAGCCAGTACGTATCGAAAATTTTGCAAAAAGCACAACATGATGATAGCTATGTTTTTTGTTAATATTGAAGATTAATTTTTTCACATTGATCTCAAACTGCCTCGTCCTCTTTGGCAACCATGTATGCCTCGTTAACTTTACCATTTTGGGAAGTATCTTCGTAATCTTTTCTAACACCAGTGTATGTATGATCATTTTCATCGGGGACTTTTTCTTTGCCGAGTTCGGTAATTTCCTCAAGAGCATTGCCTTCTTCCTTATCATTATCTTTTTTGCAGCATCGACACCATCCAAACAACTTCATGATAACCCGGTCATAAGGTTCTAACGATCTGAAGTATATCGGAAGGAATTTCCAGTCGCGCAGGATTCTAGGAAGAACTTCTGGCTTTTTGGCTTGCAGGATTTTTACAATAACAACAAAGGCAGCAAACAATCCAACTACAATTAAAATTCCTTCCATGATCCAGAGTGGCCTGATCAAACTCAAACCAAAAATAATGGCAGGAATTATAAAGAAAACGACCAGCAAATAAACTACGGCAAACCATCGGTATTTTGCAGTAGTTTCGCCTAGAAATTTTGCTCCATTCAAAGGCACTCGCCTCATAAAAGGAATGGGATACCAAATCAAAATTCCAGAAATGTTAAAGAAAAAATGACAAAAAGCTATTTGGAGAGTTTTAGCCAAATCTTCCCCATCTGCCGTTAGTGCGGCAAGAAGACTGCTTGTAGTTGTTCCAATGTTAGAGCCCAGAGTCAAGGGATACATTCTTTTCAAACTGATGACCCCGATTCCAACCAAGGGGGTCATGGTTGAAGTGAAGACGGAACTGCTTTGAACAACAAAAGTTAGACCAGCTCCGACGAGAATAGTGCAGTAATCTAAAGAAATGAATAACAAGACACATCAATGAAGTTCTTCACCAGCACCAGGTATCAAAATACAAAATAAATCTTGCTTCTACTCGTGCCACAGGAGAGTTATAACCACACAAATTGCTCTAAATTGACTTTATTTAAAATGCCGTTTTGTTGGCCAACACGGCCAACAGCAGAGTATCTTTAGGTGGGTCTATTTAGATAAAATCACGTGACACAAAGGTAGCTACAATCGCAAAAACTGTAGTGAATATGAATATAGTCTAATGGCGTCACCGCGACTTTATTTCACTTGTACTGTATAATACCAGATACTGACAAGGCAAAACATTCTACTGACAAAAAAGCTTCAGTTTTTTCTTTCAGCTACAAAACCATGCTTGTCAGCATTTTTGGATGTTCAAATCTAACTTACCAGCAGCCCATCCAAACGGATACGGAAATTTTGAGTTGATCACTTTCTTAATTACCTTTGCAACACCACCTTTCATCAGTGATTGCAATACTTTAACCATGGTGAGCAAGCAAATACATAAAGCGACGAGGGACAAAACAAGTAGAAGAATTCCTATTCCAGCATCACTTAAACTCGTATATTCGAAAACACCTTTGGGTCTACCAGTGTCTAAAAAGCAGCAACATGTAAAAGAATTAAGAAGGTAATGATATGACGAGGAGCTCGTGTAACAGCTGACTACCAATAAAAAGTGTATTTTGGGGCATGACCGCCTAATAAATGTAGAAGCGTGAATTTTAAATTTAATATCAATTTTGCAGTTTTTTAACCAAAAAAGCGAGTTCCTCTTTTTTCCTTGGTAGCAAATTAAACCTAAACTGGGAAAAGACTTTAGCTTTGGGAGTTAAAAGCAAAATTCCTTGCAAGGTAATTAACTGTACTTCTGTACTTTAAACTTGATCTTTACAATCTTCTTGTTTAAAATGTTTTGAATACGATGGGTATACACGACTTAGATATATCCATTCTCTCAAATAGCATGTAGCTTCCAAAATACTTACCGGTACACATTTTAACAAATTCTGGGGTCGCCGTTAATCCCGTAGAGATGGGATCCAATGTAGAGTTGGTACCCATCAGGTTACCAATTTCATATACTTGAACAATTTCACATACTTTAATTGTCTGCAACAAAAATTTTTGCTTAAAATGTAGTGCTATATAAATTCTATGATGTTGTTTGAATTAAAAGTTCACTTGTAGCAGAGGCGTAGCTAAACTGTGATCCCCTGCAAGTATTTCATTGTGCTCCTTACTCGAAAATTTGTTGGTGAACTACTAGTTGTAAAGATGCTAAGAAACTAAAGCAGAACACAAAAAATACAAGAGATCTCAATTCTTTTACACGGAGCAACTGTTATAATGCCTGTGGAGAGGACAGAGTTTACTTCTCAGGTAACCACGGCTAGTGGGGGAGCTTCTAAGTATGGCCCTAAAATTTCGACCTCCTCATCAATGCTTACCTTTACTATTCTTTTATTATCAACAAGAGATGAATCTCCCTGAGCGATTTGTTTGATCACATCTTTGTTTACTGACACAATTTTCTTCGTCAGTGGATTGGTAATGACCTGAACATGAAGAGAAAATTGAATCTTGGGCGGCTGCATGTATAAAAGAGACGAGGGATTTGTCGTGGTTGCAATTGTTACGTGTAGTGTTTTTAAATACTCATATCACATGATACGATTTGATCTCGGTAGTTACGGTAAGAGTGCTGGATGACGTACGCATAAAAGCCAATTATCAATTATTATAAAAGATTTACACATTGTGTATTATTTTGAATTTAAATTCTATCACGCAACAGCTCTTTCAGCAGAAGGCTGATCAAACGTAAGCAAAATCTGAAACAAAAGCAAACAATGCGCTAAATAGGGTTTGATGTAATGCGATCGTACAGTATCTGGTACCCATTTAGGGTAAAGAGGAACAAATTGAGGTTTAGGTTAAACTTGTAAATTGAGTAGTTTAAATAGTGATCTTTATTAATAAATTTGATATCTACGAGTATGAAATGCCCAAATCATTCTTTATGATAAACCCAGTTCGGGGATCCAGTCAAACAAGGCGCATACTATCAAAGAAGAAAATATATATTTGTCAAACAACCACTCACAAATAATAACATAGTGTACACAATTTCAAATCAGAGCAAAAAGGCAATATGATTAAGAAAAATAAATTGAATTAAAGGGTTAACCTATCAATTGAATAGCGTAAATTACCCGTGCTTCACCGGATTAGAATTGTGAAGCTGCTCACCCAGTATGTCGTTAGAGGCGACTCTTGGGCACCCACCAATGGCAGTCGGCCTTGTTGGCAATGGGACTACCAGTCGGTAATTTGCATTTACGACTGGTTCAAAATGGGCTGCCGCTTTTTCCCTAGCCTAATTCAGTTAGGTTGACGGCATGAACCTGGGTTTTTGTTCGTACCGCACCTCCATCCCAAGGAAGACGAGGGGTAAGCCAACCAACCAACCTTTATCAATAAAGAAACTTGAGTTAGTTTCTAGTTGAATTTTAAAAGCAGCTGTTTAAGTCACTACCAGTTACGGTCTAAACAGCTACTTTTTCAAATTATTTACATAAAACTTTGTCTCAATTTGCTTCTCTTTCTTTATAAGGGTTGCTTTTTATGCGATTTAATTCACAACTCAATTTATTTCTCCCTACTCGAAATAGGTACCAACAATTGTACGGTTGCATGCAATCAAACCCTATTTGGCGGATTCTTGCTGTTGTTTCAAATTTTATGCACGCCTGATAAGCCTACGGGCGAAAGAGATGTTGCCTGATTAAATTTGAATTTCAAGTGCTACTCAATGTGCGATCTTTTATAATAACTACATGTGACATGTCGTATATTGGTTATGGCAGTGGTTCTCAAACTTTTTTTGTTGCGACGCCTTTGCAAAAGTATGCTGAGCTTGCGACGCCCCAGCCGTAAAAACACTGCTACCGAAGTTCTATTTAGTAGTATCGCAATACGTAATGGAGAGAAGAAAAATCAATGAAGAAACGAAATATCAAAAAGAACCAATGGCCTATCAGTTAGTAATTTAGTTCAAATCTAATGCGACGTCACTGACGTGTGGGCTTGTTCATTTTTGAAAAGATCGTGGAACCTTGGGAGAACCTTTGAAACTACCACTCATTTCTCTTTCAACGCCTATTCGTGACGAATATTTGAATTTAGTGACGGCCATCGCAAAAAATCCAGCTTTGTATAAATAAGACGTAGCGTGCGGGACAGGTATTCGCAAAGTTTCTTCGTCAAAGCTGGGTATTCGTCATTCACTGAAATCCAAAAATTTGTCAGATTGACTGAATTAAACTTCCTTTTTAGGGACCTGTTACAGGTAAGATCAATGTAGTCTTCTTTTTCTTCTTTCGTGAAGGAAGATGTGATAGGTAGCACGTAAGGTTCGCGAATCCATTCATAGCGTAATAAATCTTCCAGAAAATAAAGTGCGAACTTCAACTCGAGCTTGGATAGATGTTGCACAAATACGCTTTGTAAATCTGAAGGCAGCATCATACTTTTCTTTTCAAGCAGATAGGACAAAAAAGAGAAGTACTGAGAACTTCCGGACACATTTCAAATATCTTCCTTCCACAGAGACAGCTTTTTTGTAAACGCTGTGGTGTTATCTCAAATGTCGAATATATTTTTATCAACCCCTTGCATAGACAAGTTCAGTTTATTCAGTTTAGCAAACATATCACACAAATAATCTTATTTTAATAAAAATTCGTTCTCAGCTAGGCAATCAGCAAGTTGATTCTTTTGTTTTTGCAAAAATGCGTGGAGTTCGTCCAGTAGCTCGTGGACTCGTTTAAATGATTTCACAAGCGAAAGGCACCTGGATGAACAATAAAACAGCAAACTTCGATACTCTGCATTCATCTCTGCACAAAGTTTTTCAAACACTTTTGACTTTAACGGCCGTGTTTTGATGAAGTTGATAAGTTTGGTGACGATTTCAACTGTAGCACCAAGTTTCGGGCTCAGTTCACGAGCCACCAATACCTCTCGGTGAATTGTGCAATGCTTCCACATGGCCATTGGAGCATGTTCTTAAATTAGACTTCGCACTCCAGAGCGACTGCCAGACACAGTTTTGGCGCCATCTGCCCATATGCTAATGTAGTTTCTCCAATCTAAGTTATTTGTAGAAATAGAATTGTCGATTATATTGAAAAGATCAATTCCTCGGCAACCAAGTTCAATAGGCTTGCAAAATAATAGCTCTTCTACCAAGTTTGCTCAGAGAAGCCAACAAAACGCACATAGCAAATTAGGTGGGCATCTCGACTGCCATCAGTCGCTTCGTCTAATTGCAGGCTGAATTCTCGCTATTTCGCTCCATCGATTAGTTGATTGTAAATGTCCAACGCCATGTCACCGATCCGACGACACACGGTATTGTTGGATAACGGTACTAACTTTAATTTTTCGGCAGCTCCTTCCCCTATTATCGTACTTGCAAGATTGATTGCAGCAGGCAGTATTATTTCCTCAGCAACTTAGCAATTCTGTGCGCAACTTGATAGAATGCTAATAAAGCCTATGATAGGAGTTGCGTAAATTTCGAAATGGTAGATACTTGGCTCTTCATATTATTTAATTTTCGAGCAAAAAAACTTCACGGTTTACTTGCAAATTGTGGATGTGATGATATCAAATGACGTTTAAGCATTAAAAATGAATTGAACTGAAGAAATGGCTATTACGTAATAATAAAAAAAATTCGAATGTGTGAAGCGTGAGCCGGCGGAAACAGTACATTATTCAAGTATCCTCTTCTGCTCTCGGTATTAAGAACGTTATGTTTGCTTAAAGTTACAAAACTGTGGTTTTTGCATTAAAATTTTCTGTTCTTTGCTTATCAGAGAGTAGTTTCGAACAGAATGACTGTGCGACGCCCTACGAGATTTCAAACGACGCACCAGGGCGTCGCGACGCACAGTTTGAAAACCGCTGGGTTATGCAATCGTTTTATCACGATGACGCGACACGATAAGCTAAGCTAAGATCAGATAATACAATGCATATTACCAATTACGTAAGGTAAACTCAGTGTATACGATTTCTTATAATACAAGGCAAAGTCCCTTGAAAAGCTAAAAACTCTTTGCAATGTGGCAATTTTCACAGTAGTCTCTCTTTCTTTCCATGTCGCTTTTGCATATAATTTTAAAATAACGTCGCTGGCTTCTTGTAAAAATATGAATTTACAAGAAGAGACATTTTGCGTGCCTTCATATCTGCAATGGCTGTACAATAAGCATATGGTCTAAACCAGGGGTGGGCAAAAAACGGCCGGCGGGCCGCATGCGGCCCTCCAGAGCATTTTGTGCGGCCCGCGAACACTTGTTGAAACTTTGTCATATATAAATTAACATGACCAGGGGAGGAAAGCTTGCCGTATTTAAGAGCCAAAAACTTTGTTAGCTCCCGCTGACGCATTTTCCGTCTAAGGAACAGTTTTTTTTGGAGACATCATCGCTTTTGCGCCCTGTAATATGACATTGTTAGGACATATCGCAGAATTTTAAGCTAACGCAATCTTTTTCATCGCATGCAGCTGTACAAGATTATAAGCACTGGCCCTTGACCACTCTTAAATGGACAATGCGGCCCTACGACTAAAAAGTTTGCCCACCCCTGGTCTGAACGATCACTGAGCATAAGCAGGAGATTTTCGAATAATTAAATGCTTTTTAATTTTTGGTGTAACTCTACATTAGAAGTGAACTGGAGTCTACGGATTTCGAAGCGAACGCTTAACCATATTTTATTGTGTGATATTGCTGGTTGCTCATAGGCTAATCTACAAGCCCTAGCATGGGAAAGCAAAACAAACACCCCTCTTTTTCTGTAATACCTAAGTCATCCAGGAGAAACTAAAATTTTCTTTAGTTTGATCAAACACCATTTGTTTGGGGAGTGACTAGGTGAAAATGTCATTTGTTTCAAGATATCCAGCCTACTGGCGTCAGAATTATGTCAAAATGTTAATGGTTTTGTGTGCCAAGAATTTTTGAGGACTAATTTAGCATGTATCTAAAGTCCACTGAGATCGCGCACATGCGTGTGCAATGGTTTTACACTGCCTAATTTCTTATTGAGTAACAGACAGATTTAGTTAATTAGGCCTAATTATTTAATAACATCAAGTGCGAACAGTGAATAACGTATGATTGACAGATGCCAACAGGCCTGTTTCGATCTATAAGATCTTTTCAGGGCACCTCCGTCAACCTCCATCAAATACCAAGTGCGGTTTCTAGTTTTAATGAGATCCTTGTTGTCGCTTCTCCCTGCTCGTCTATGAAATGTTTTGACTACCGTTATTTGGTTATACTTTTAGTTGACACACATGCTTCAGATTGATTTACCGCAAGTTGACAGCGATGGATTTCCCAACAAATAATTGTTTTCAATCGTTTCTAGTAATTTCCGCAAATCGACAAATTTAGATATCCACAACAAGGATGTGTTAAAATTGTTTATCTTCATCTGGAAGTCAGTCATGTCCATCCTTTCAAAAAAAGATAGATCCAGGTCTTTGCTGATATGTGGTTTGATTATAAAAGATAACAGTGAGCCAAAACGCTGAAAATCTTGAAATTTTTTGCAAAGTTGAGGCTTTAGATTGCACATGTCAACATCAATTTCACTGGCGTTAATTCAGTGATCCAATGAGAATTTCTTTAAATGTTTGAAGTAGCGGAAAGTTGTAGTTTGGATGTCCCGTGTGTAGACAGCAGGTTTGGCTACAAGACCGCTTCATGTTTCAAAAAGATTCATCCATGTTCGTCCTGGATCCTGCACACAAAAATTAAGTTTTGTTAAGATGCGTTTTGATGTCCACAAGAAACATGAGTTTGACAAACCATTTTTCATCTTTCAGTTTAAAGTAGGCCTTGCCTTGCCTTATTACGAAGGTCCTTATCTCGACTAAGCCCAAAGCCAGACACAGGGCCTGCTGCTGCAGGAGACTCATGATGATTCTGCAAGTGATGGAGGACTACAATAACCTGAACACCTGTGACAAGCTCCGACGACACTTGGCAAATGTACTTTTGAAAGGTCTGCATAACTTGGAGAAGGACCAGCAAAAAAACTCCGTCCTCCTCCAGACATCAATCAAGAAGGCGCGCTTGTCAAATTAAGTTTATAACCAACTCGTGAATGTAATTTGATAACGTGTATAAATTTTTATGTCATTTTAAATTCTAATGTCTATTTAGCGCTATATGGCATATTTCAGATATTTCACGCTCGGGTCGTTCTGTGAGCATGTTATCACATATTTAGATATTTACCCCCTAAATATGCATTTTAACGTTGTAATGTTTTTGTTTGAAGCAATTATGAGCCAATCATTAATTGATTTCAGTAGTACAATAGCAATTTTACAGTGAAGGTGATGGCCTTCGCTAGCTAAGGCTGGACATAGGCAATGCGCGTCCTTGTTTTAGATGTCCTTGGCTTATGCACAAAAAAGTCGTTGAAGTTGAGGATCAGCTGTTTTGTCCTGATGTGCAAGCTGAAGTAGGAGATGGCTATAATGAACTGAAAAATTCCTTCGAACACTTTCAGCAAAAATTATGGCAGGTGACTTTGGAAGCAAAACACAAAAGAGAATCTGTTATGCATTAGATAACAATTCATGACATGTTCAAACCGGAAACTTTTCCACTGTAAATAGCCCACAATAAATTATTGAAAAACTTGAATCTAAATTTTGTGATAGCTTTTTTTTACGAAGTTAAGCGGCAGGCTGCTGTACTTTCAATTGTACGATTTGTGCTTCGAATCACCTTCTTGAAAACGCTGCTTTGGTTTTCGTAGCGAGATATTGCCTTCTGCAGGGCTTTGACCTTCTCAGCCTCGCCCTTGAAAAATTTCTCGTGCTTTGTTACAAAATGTCCTTTTATGCTTGATGTTTGGCAAACGAAATTTTTACTACAGAGTGCACAACCAGATTTGTCGTATCAAGAAACGAAACCGCAATCTCTTGTCCACAATTGTTGAAATGATCTGACGTCTAATTTCAATCTCTGGTAAGTGCCAATCAAAACTCGTTTTTATGAGCCAAATCATGTAAATATTCACACTATTATGACAACTAGAGAGCTGCAATAAATTAAGCATCAATTAGATATCAGTTCTAAACTGCAGCGATTTTGTGGTAGCGTCAACTTACGTGGTGTGCCATGAAAAATCATCTCAGCTGCCTCAAATAGTCGGCAGAGGTTGCCGACACCTGGTCTAACACATAAAGCTGAGTCTTGTCTGTCCGTGCGCTTGAACTCCTTCAAAACGACAAGCATGAAACTTTGCACGATTGATCACTAACACTGGGTAAGTGTCATAAAGGGGTTGTCACGATGACGTCATATCAAAAGACTGTTTTTTAAATTTGCATTTCTTGACGGAAAATAGCTGTTTGTTCTCAAACGAAAGCCAGCCCCAAGTTTATCAACTTACAAAAGTTTTAGGGCTTAAGATGACGTCACAATTAACGCTTAATTGCAAAATTAGTTTTGTTAATTTTCTCCAAAAAGAATGACCGCAGAAACGCGGTTAAAAGCTTTTCCGGAAAATATGAACAAGCTGCTTCCAAAATAAAATTACAAATCTTATAGCTTTTTTAACAACGCGAGAAGCAATTCTTTTTTTAAGTTGATTTCGATTGTAAGCAACCTTTTCTCTGCTATTCATATTAAGCGCTTCAAAATACATGTGTGATGTCATAATCAGTGTTCCAACTAAGAAAATTTTGCACTGAGCAAATATTTTTTTAATGAGCATGAATATTTTGAAGCTGAGTTAGCGAAATCCTAATTGAACGACAAACTTTGTAAATTATTAAAATAAATTTAAAGTTTTGTCAAAATAGAAACAACGTAATGAACACATTTAATTCAAATTGCTTCTTGTTTTTTATGTTTTTTTAGTGTTTGTGCACTTTGTCCAGGTTTATTGCTGAATCGTGATAGGTAGCTGATTCATCATCACTGTCATCCTCGGTTGTTTCTGACGTTGTAGTCAAGACATTTTTGACCATCATCAGTGGGTACAGATGATATGGCTCTAGCGGTATCAGGACAAGTTCCCGACTGACATGTGCCCGACGGCGACATGCCCGACGGACATTTTCCCGATGGATACCTGCCCGAATAAATAGTGCCCGATGGACAAATGCCCGATTAGGACAATTGCCCGATTAGGAAATTTGCCCGATTATTTGTTTGGCTGTTATAAGAATTTAGTATGCACTTCAAGAATATTGAATAAAAGTACACTGAAGAATACGAGAATTTATTATGCACTTCAAGAATATTGAATAAAAGTACACTGAAGAATACGAATAGAGTACACTGAATAAAAAGAATATGTCATTGATAAAAAAGGCAATTCATAAAAAAGGCAACTAAAATTTTAAATTGTGAGCTATTCCTCTCAAAAAATCTACTATTTCTCGATTTTCATAATCTTGCACAATGTTTGCTATCCTTTTGGTTGCATCTTGATATTTTTTTCTTTTTGAGGGAGGCTCTTGTCCTGCCAACATTTGGTTGATGATTGTATCGTTAAGAGCTTGTTCAGTCTTCAGTACCTGAAGAAAACGCCAGATATTGGGATGACTTGAGGTTATATTCGCCTGTAAATGGTTATGCCATCCTTCCAAGGAATTGATTGTTCGTGGCAAATCATCGCATACGCGATCATGCATATTCCACATACAGGCCTTGCAGTTGTTGCGTCGGCGGCGTTCACATTCGTAAAACGTATTTCCAGACGGCAAATCCTTGTTCTTAACATATAGGTAACCATTGTAGCACAGCTTCAATCCACCACGTTGAGTTTTCACGAATTCCATGACTGCTTACAAGAGCAAAAAACTTTAACAGACTGAAGAGAATATGTATAAACCTTCGTTCAGTTTACAAACAGAAGGGTTGCAATCAAGATATCAGAGCGATGCTGAGTTTGCCATAAGCATTCGAATGATACCAGCACTGGCCTTTTGTGCCATCAGACAGTGTTGTGCAAGCTTTTGAACACACTTGTGCGAAGAAGCAGATGGAGTGATTAACTACTTTGAAGATACTTTTATTGGCAGGAGACGCCGACGTAATAGAGGAAACCCACTATTTCCTATTTGTATGTGGAATATGCATGATCGCGTATGCGATGATTTGCCACGAACAATCAATTCCTTGGAAGGATGGCATAACCATTTATTCAATATTCTTGAAGTGCATAATAAATTCTCGTATTCTTCAGTGTACTTTTATTCAATATTCTTGAAGTGCATACTAAATTCTTATAACAGCCAAACAAATAATCGGGCAAATTTCCTAATCGGGCAATTGTCCTAATCGGGCATTTGTCCATCGGGCACTATTTATTCGGGCAGGTATCCATCGGGAAAATGTCCGTCGGGCATGTCGCCGTCGGGCACATGTCAGTCGGGCACTAGTCCTAGATT
This sequence comes from Trididemnum clinides, assembly GCA_963675345.1. Taxonomy (NCBI): domain Eukaryota; kingdom Metazoa; phylum Chordata; class Ascidiacea; order Aplousobranchia; family Didemnidae; genus Trididemnum; species Trididemnum clinides. The sequence continues at coordinate 35,201,863 of OY776289.1, read as the reverse complement.
CGGCTCTAGCCTGGGTCTGTTTTTGGTTTTAATTCTGTTCGTCATGCTGAAGCCTCTTTCACAGTCAGCGCAGGACGCTTGAAAAGAAGAACATATTCGAAGGAGGCAAAGGATAGTGGAAAACTTTTCGTGCCTAAAGCAAATTCCAGCCAAATCACTTAAGCCGCCTGCTACAAACGTTTCCTTTGCCAAAAACTTGAAATCATTATAAGCTTTTAGAGTATCTTTTTCATGTTTATGGCCATAGCAGTGAAAGAAGTGGCTAAACTGCTTTAAGAGTTGTTGTAACTCGTTTAAGCCAAAATTGAAATTGGCTTGTTTTATGCAGCTGTTGTCAAATATACACCAATTACATAGTTTGTTGTCTTCTGGAAATCGGTCTTTCAAATGAGTACAGAGTCTTTCAATAAACCTAACTACGGGAGCCATTTTGTACATAGTTAATGCTGATTTATTATTCAAATTTTGAACAGTTACACTCGAGTGATTCTGTTCACCCAAGTACTGCGCCTGGAGCTTGGCAATCTTGCTGCGAGCAACTGCTTGTTCTTCCATAGGAGTGATATCGCCCTTTTGAAATGTCCTTGATAAATCTGAAAGTTCTGTTTGGATATCATTTACCTAAACTGCCACCGGATCACGAGCACCTTGTTCTTTGCAATAATCAAGAAGTACATCATAGTTTTGTACTAGTGCTTGTATAGCAAAATGACGAGACAGCCACCTCACATCATGTATGGCTTTGAAACAGATTAGGTTGTGACCAGATGCCTGAGCAACATCTTGCAATCCTTGCTTCTTAACTGACGATCTTCTAAACATAGTATAGACGGTTCTTACTAATGTTTCAATATCTTGTATAAGGAATACTTTTGACCACACATCATCGATTCCCAGATCTTCTCGGTGAGCTGCGCAGTGCTGTTCAATTACATGCGGTACAAAATTCTTCAATAATTTTGCTACACTGTTTCGTTTATCAAGCATGACAGCAGCGCCATCACTTGTAAACATAACCATTTTTTGAATATCAATATTATTAGTAGTGTAAAATTTCTTGATTTCTTCTAGAATAGAATGACTGTCACAGCGAGCGAGAGGTAAAATCCCTGCAAACACTGTCTTAGTCATTAAGCGCCAATCATCTGCAGTACAGTACTTTATGTACAATATCAGCATTTTGTTTGATGAAATGTCATTGCTTTCATCAATAATTAGGGTATGACATGTTGCTTGTCTTGTGCTTTGCATGGCTTCTTCCCTGGCGAAAAAGTCGATGCTTTTCAAAAATGCAAAGCCGTAATTTTTGCTCCACCATGAGGGTGGCAATTCAGTGTATTTTGACATATGATCATTTATAACTTGGCAGGATAATGTTGACGAATTCACCTTAACACTAAGCAGAACACTATCTATGAGAGTCTTTACTTCTCTTGACGAAGTTTTCAAAGCTTCGCTCTCTTCTGCAGTTGGCATTGTGGTGAAATAGCTCGAGCTATCACCTCTTGCTTCAAGATTTCGCTTCTGAGTCAATGTACTTAGTGCTTCACTGTGATGTTTATGATTCAAGAGGCGTTTTAGGTAGTCAACCTTCCATTCACTCCATGATTTGCCTTTTCCAAAATCACTATCACGTGCTGCTTCATTACAAACTTTGCAGATTATCATAGTCCTTGACGCGGAATAGTTATAGATTTTAGATAGTTTAGCAGTTTGTGTTTTTACCTTGTGTATACCGGTAGCATCATCGCGAATTATTATCTCACACTCCACTGCTGTATTAAAGAGTTTTTCAGACAGCATTTTAAATCACAGTCTACTTAGTGTCAATTGCAGTATAAATGGACTCACTATCTTAACACAAAACGACTAATAGTAGCTGAGACTTGACGATCTTCTCTTTAATTTTAAACTCCGACTTTCTTAAGATAAGTTATTATGTCTGTCGGTATCGCATCTTCAGATGGTTGATTCCCACAATTTCACGCATTTCTGTGTGGTGTCGTCAAAAATACTCAAATCGTCACGAGAGCAAGGTGTCTTGAGCAGTGGGCATTGCAGTAGGTGTTCCATCGTTTGTGTCTCTGTGCCACAATTACACGAGGGGTCGCCAGTATGGTATCTCCATTTGATTAAATTTGCCTTGGTACGGCCTACGCCAGATCTAAGCCGATTGAGTGTTTTCCATGTTGGCCAGGATGCATCGCTTCCTGGAGGAAGACTCTCAGATGGTTGAATTTCCATATCGACAGAGGGTGGGTTGGATAAGTTATTATAACGGAGCTTTTTTCCTTGGTGAATATTGTTATGATATTACAATAAATGCCATTAAATAACTTAGTGAGGCTGCCCGTGCTCTGCATACATATTTTACTATTTGAGTTAGTGCTGATAACAACTACCTTCAAGCCTGAGTTACTTTGTCATACGTAAATACAGTTTTATGATAAATAATCACTAGTCACAACAATTGCCAGAGCATTGTTGCAACAAAATCCTCAATTGGTAATGTCATATTGCTACTACATAGCAATTCAAGGCTACAAGTCGACTGCACTTCTAATCGGCTATCTAGGTAAAGACTGAGAACCGAGTTGCGAAGAAGCAAACAGATTTAACCTAATTCAATTAGAGACAGAGCAATCCAGATCGCAGTAATTTAGAATAACAGAAGTGAACTTTTCTGGATTTAATGCAACACAGATAAACAATAATTCAGGTCACGGTAATTTAAAGAATGCACAAATTGCGCTCTCTGTTCCATCGATCTATCCCAAAGAAATGTTGATGATCGTTTACTTCTAAATTTGGAATGTTTTCAGTGCGCTAAGGAGAGATTTCACTGCGCAAATGGTATGATGGCACTGCGCAATTGCGCAGTTGCTCACCTTGGAACGCTGGTCATAATGCTGTTTGTGACATTTATAGCAAAGACAACAACAGGCAAAAGCTGCGATAATCAGCTGTGGCGACCCTTGAAAGTGAAAAGCCAAAAGAAGAAGAAAAAGATTATGAAAGCAAGCGTTTATTGCTGCTATGCTGACTGTTCAAGTAAAACGCTATGTTACAGTAGTAAGATACCGGTACAAATCGGCAAGTATGAAAATTACAAAAACTGAACTGCGCAAGGCTCCTCGTTGCAATATCTTTGTATAGTTGTGTCTCGCGAGACTAATCTTACCTCTTAAGACAAGTATATCCTGTGTAGCAAATTGAAATAAAGTGTAAAATCGTTATGCGAGCTCCTCCACTGAGCAACGTGAGCCAATGACCCAAAGAAATTTTTTGCTCCCGAATGTTCTTGAAATGGTGATGTAGAAATGAATCGTATTATTATATTTTTGATCTAATTTCAGTTTCCTAGCTGCCGCAATTTCTTACGAAATCTTGTTATAAGTCTGTACGTGTTTTTTGCAATGTTTTTAGCGGTAGAAAAATTCATTTCTGCTTATTGTAATTGAAGTTCACTGATCGTAATCATTGGAGCTATTTGTGAGTTAAAACGACATGCTGTTAGTGATTAAGTCCGTTTAAATGTATGAGTATAGAGATCGACATTTGGGACACTTTGGTGCCCACCTACAATTTTAAATTAGTTTTCATGTACGCGCTTAGTTAAAAGAGATGATGAACATTTGTATTTGTCAGGCTGTTGCTGCGTAAAATTAATCTTTATTTAAAAGTAGGGAGGTCGGAATTAGGGGCAAAGTTAAAGGTAATGAAATCAAAACTTAAGAAGAAATCAAGACGAACAATTGGTTTATCAATTTGTGAATTTGAACGTGAAGGGAACATTTGTACTTTAAAATAGCTTAAAATGTGCACTGAAATGGATTGTAAGACTTTGGGAGAAGCATGTTCCCTTTTGTCGCAATGCCAAAACTAAGGCAAATAGCAGAGCAAAAAGCTTAACATCAATATATAAATACGAAAGAGTGCGCATTAATTGGTGCAGTAAGCCTATCACAAAATAACTCATTTTTGTAAATGTAAAAATGACTACAGTTTTCGCGTGCCCTTGTTTTTGAATTTGTTTCCCCCCTACTATTTGGAAAGAACAAATAGTAGTTTGTGAAATCATAAGTTGTTTGCGAATATTACCACTCTTGATTAATAGACTAAGATTATTACCATATCTAGTGCAGGAACTATTGCTTCTATTTACCACAACTTTTTGTTACTGCTCTCACGAACGTTTGTACGGTGAATCCGGCACAGCTGCTAGAACCAATACTTTGTCTTTTTATTCGACATAGCTGACAGCTGCATTATAAATGGGAAAAACATACTTGCTATTTTGGTTGATAATAGCTGGGGGTGTTCGGAACGAATCTTACTGCAGCGAAACGAAGAGAAACAAAACTTTTACTGTAGAAAAAAACAGTTCGAAACGAAACAAAACAAAATTATGCTATAGAAAAAACAATTTGAAACGAAACAAAACTTCGTTTCAAAATATTTAAAAATTTTTTCATCGTCACTCATTTGTGTTATTGTCCTCCTTCAAAAAATTTTCTGACGATGGTAAATCGCCGCTTGGTGTATTAAATGCAGCTCGCTTGCAAAGCATGAAACCAAATTTCTAAATATTTTTGTTTCGAACACCCCTTATATTAGCTTCACAGAGCTACCGAGATCAAAGCTAAAAATTTTGGGAAAAGCAAGGTCCCTTTTAACTCACCTGGGCACACCTAAACAGGAAACATGAGGCGTAGGCAGTAGGAACTTTAGAAAGTTAAATCAAAGAAAACAACATTCCCGCGTGAAATCGCACCGTATAGAATAGGGATGCACAACACTGGGCATGAGTGCCGAATGTGGCACGCGAACGATTTGATAAAAAGTAATTCTTGTAATTGGAATAAATTGTAATAACTCACGTTTATGTCAAAATAAACTTAAATCATCATGTTCATTCACGTGGTGCTAGCTCGTGGCCCTGCTATCAAAGTAGGCTAGCGGTTGAAAGACCGAACATGGTTAATTTCGAAATGGAGTTTAATCTGAACGGCGCTGCACAGTTTTGTAAAGAGTGATTTCAAGAAAGAAAAAATGGTCTGCACCTAGACATGGAGCATGATCAAGCTTGCAGCCGTGCAAACAATCCCCATCACTCTGCTGCTGCGTCGCAGATCCACTGTCGTCTTTCAAAAGCGTGACATCGAAAAACTAGTGAGAAAGCTATAGGTTTCCGCTAGCATTAACAGTTATATGTCTGATGATTTTCACTTTAAAAACAGGCATATATGTGTGCTTGGTTATGCACATTGGTATCATACATGTATACATCTGTGTGCATGTGTGTTAATGCACATGTAACCATGACGTTTATGCATCCATGAATGGATTCAATTTTATGTATGCCCGCACGTTATACGTACCTATAAGATTGGCCCAGCACCACTTTTGAGTTGTGCACCCCTGATATAGAAGACATTTCTGCTATGCATCCAAACTAAGGGAAACGCATGAATTTCGTGGCTATGTGTAAGCAAATAAACAGAGCACATAGTCTTAAGGCGTAGCCAGGACATTTATATCACAAAATTAATTACAAAAAGGAGTGCACCGGAGCGTGAAATACACCTACTATTTAATACCCAATTTTTGTAGTTAAGAAAACAACTGTTACTTTGGTGCTGCCGCCCAACCCCCAGCCCCAGTTTTACTTAACTGTATGTCGTGGTTATTCATTTAAAGAAATAGAAAGATCGGTATCATGGTAATAAAAGCTTTGCCTATCCTACGCATAATGTTTTTGACTCAATCGCTCTACTCAATCGAACATTTGATTTTGGAACAAAAATTGGATTTGCAGACAATCAGTTAGGATTACTGTTTTCACAACTACCCATTGGATGAAGCCCGAGCAGGCGGCTGAACTGTTATAGGAAGGTTTTACGCACGTGATGAAGCGTCATCAAAATGTGCTTTCGAAAAAAGTGGCCGACCAATTTCAATGTTTTTGTATTGAATTGAACAGAAGTGATACTGTTTTTGGCAAATTGAATGGATACCCTAAGTCTAGACAGTTGTTGAATGAACATTACATATGATGCTTTACTGATGTTATGGAATGAATCTGAAGACAAAGTAAGGTAAGAGGTCCTAAGGTTTGCTTGTTATTGCTATTAGTTAGGCTAATTTTTTGGACTAAACATGCAGGCTTTTTTGTAGCCAGCTTCTGTTAGGGTTTCATATTTGATTAATCAGCGTATTTGGGAATGCTGAGTTTAAGTTAATTATAATGTGCAACTTATACAGTATATTTAGTTGCATAAACGTACTAAAAAGTTATAAATCTAAATTTTACTGTAGCCTAAAGGACAGGGCAGACTTCTGTACCGTTTGTCATATGCTGGATTAGATATTGATGGACAAAATCAGTTATTCTTTCCAATTTTTGTGTCAATAGTGCTTGCCGACCAGTTATATTGATATTTAACATGTAATTTTGTGACCGTAACTATTCCTAAAACAATTTTTTTGGATATTGCCTAGACTGCTGGACCAAGGGAAATTAAAAAACTTACAGTATGGGTAGTAATGATCGGATAATGGTTGTTTTTGCTGATGTACCTGCGAGTTACTTAATTGGCTTAGAGTTATTTTTCACTGAGGAGCAAATGATATTTGGATGGCACTTCTCTTAGGGCCGATTTTTTTGGCAAATTGGCACATAGTATTAAGCTTAGACTAGCCAACTGAAAGGGCTAATCTCAACTAAATCGCTTTTGACTAAATTTATTTGTTTCCTAGTAGCAAACTAGCAATAATTTATTCCAATTTTTAATTTACTTTTCATTAGTTTTCAAAGTATTCCAAAAGTTGGTGTTTACCCTATACCTTTCTAGCGTAAATTACAGCTTTTGGTCAGCCACTTTTTCGCGCCAAATGTGTGACGTCATATGCAACCTTCCTGCTCTTAACCCCAACGTTACTGATGGGACCCTGCGGGCGACACCGCCAGGGCCGGTTTGTTGCTTATAAGCGAATCTACAAGCCCTAGCCACGGAAAACAAACAAACAATCCTCTTCCTTTGCAAAAATTGGGTCATCCGGGTAAAACTAAGATTTTTTAGGTTATTCATATACTATTTGTCTAGAAAGCTACTACTTAATTGATAAATGACGTTCGTTTCAACAAATCTCCAATCTGATGCCTTTTGTTTCAAAACAACATTTTTATTTTGGCAATTTGATTAATTCTTTTATAAATTTTTTTGTTATCATTTGTTTTTTTAGAGAAATTATGTGTTTTTCAGGCAACCCAGTTTCAATAATTTCTTACCCCATGGTTTATATACGAGCGAAACTCGGTTGGTAGACCACCAAAAGAACAGCAGCACAATAGTATTTTTATCAGGAACGTCTTATTAGTGACAAATTATATTACACTGCAATCAATAGATTCGGAATTTGTTAAACTAGTTGTGTGACATACGCAGTTGTTATATTTGCACCTCCTCTTTCCTGATATGAGAGCAAAACGTAAATAATTATATTTTGATTTACACCGCTAACCTAAACACGATCACACTAGAAATGTAGCCAGTCCATTTTGAATCAGACATGAATTCAAATACCAAACTGGTAGCCTTTCCGCCAACAAGGAGACTGCTATTGATGAGTGCCCTAAAGTCATCGCTTTGACATGCTGGGTAAACGGCTTTACGGTTCAAGTCCTGTGATGCTCGGGAAACACAAAAACGAATTTTAAGGAGACTGCTATTGATGAGTGCCCTAAAGTCATCGCTTTGACATGCTGGGTAAACGGCTTTACGGTTCAAGTCCTGTGATGCTCGGGAAACACAAAAACGAATTTTAACTGGGGTAAACGGCTTTACCGAAAACAAGTTCAAACGAACCTTCAAAATATCCGGTGGGTCTTGAAAATCAGTTTTGTAAAGAACTTTCGTGATGTTGCTGGTTACGTTGCCCGTTGTATTCTGAGCTATTGGTATTTCTTGTCTGTAAGGAGCGAGTATACTATCAATAATCGCTTGAGTCAGTTTTTCGAGATAACCGGAAATAACTTCAAGCGGAAGAAGCACCAACACACTGAGCAAATTGAATATATCATGAACGGTAGCTCCGGCGAAAGCTCCGAAAATAAACTTTGTTTTAGACAGACTATTATTACGGAAAAAGAGAGCTGAAAATTTGGGAAAGCAAAATTAAGCATAATCTTAAAAATTAAACTACGTGGGTGTTGAACTATTTTTAATAAAAAAAGGTGAAGGCGGGGTGGTACAGCTTTTCGCTTTTTATGATGACGTTATCGTATCTTAGCCTTGATGCAAGTGCAAAACTTGAAAAGGGTGTGACGGCATTCCCCATCCAATCTTTTCTATTTCACGAAACCACTGGTTAAAAATTAGGCACAAGTTTTGGTGACTGAGCAAGAAATATCTGTGCCGCTAGACGACGTCAATCGTGCTAAACCAGTTAGTAGTTCTGAACCTGGGTATTGTGAAAACCTTGTTGGTACCTGAGAAGATTTAGGAGATTTGTAAATGCTTTGGTAAATTTTGATAAAGTTAAAAACAGTTGATCTACTTCATTGTTTGTTAAATATTTAATTACATTTTTTGATGGTTTGCATCACAAACTATGAGGATGGTTGCCCAACTGCGGGTCGTAACCTTAAGACACTACTCAAAGAAGCTTGATTTTGATTTGAAGAACTTAATCTCCAAAAAAATAATAAAATACTCTTCATTTCTATGCGTCAGAGATTGCTGGTCAGACCGGATTTATTAAAACTAGTGATCTTCAAAAATCACCTAAAGTTAACTGCCTACTCAATCCACAAACTCTACCAACTTAACTCAAAATATCACTTAAAAACAACACAATTGCTATCTGTTGTATGCAGCTGTTATTTTTCCCATGCACTCAAATTATCCTAATTTGATTGCAGTTCGATTTTTGGCCAAACTTACTGCCTACGTGCAAAAAGTGATGTGAAAAAGGTAACTTTGTTGGTTAATGGTTGGTATATCGTTTTGTTTTTGCGTGAATGTTGGTGCAGCTGTAAATTGTGAGATATAGAAAGAACTAGTTGAGTGCGTCTAGTTAGTCGTTTAACAAATATCAAACGCTGGCTTACAGAAAATAATATGGAAGTCCATTGACTACTCACCTTCTAAACTGATTGACGTGCATGGACTGACTCAAGGATACGATCGTATTTGTCACTGACGTGCCAATATTTGCTCCCATTATCACCGGTATAGCGTGGCGAACTGATATGACTGAAATAAAATGATCATATCATTATTTTTACTCTCCAGAGACAGAATTTTGGGCATAAAAACCTTTTGTTTTGAAACCAACTTTGAAATTTTCTGTAGCACGAAATGCATTTCTACCACAACCAGTGCAACCACGTTGAATAAACTGTCGCAAAGTGCCTTTCCTAAAGGCAACACACCGCAAAAATCGAGTAAGCATTGAACTCTCAACCTTAAAATTGCAGAGCAAAAACTTAAACAGAAGCTAGAGGAAAATCGCAAAAACAATAGGAAATTATGCAATTTTATAGAATGCTAAAACTTCAAATTCCAAATATGGTGATGCCTCACCAGCATTCTCAGCTTCCCTCAGTCCACACCAGCATCTCACATGCCAGCCATCCACAGGTCTTCCACGCAAAATCAAATCTGTTCTAGCATATTGTAGGCTAGTCCATCCACAGTGTTTCCCGCATAAAATTCATATATGCCCTTCTGGGGAATTTACAATTACGCTCTTTGGCCCTTAATTAAACCAAAAAAGAGTGGTGAGAGTATTTTGTATAGGGTATTGCAGAAAATAAGCATACGGCTGATGAGAGTCAGTAACCCGAAACAACGTTGTCCCGTATTATTATTTTATGTTATAGACTGTAATATCCTGACATTATACTCATACTCAAGTTTTTATTGCAAGAGACGCTTACACAGTAGTCAGCACATGAGGAGAAGGGAGCAATTATCGGGTTAAAGTGGTGAACAAATAGGCGAAGATTAATCACTTAATTACATCGAAACAGCACATCGAGAAAAATAACGGCAAATATGTCAAAAAAGATCTACAATTTATGATTATGGCAGAGAATTTGCTGCAGCAAGCAATAAAAGACAAGTATTGTTATAGATTGATCTTGGTAAACGAATATTGGGAGATTCTTGTGACTAAAGCAAATATAGAGAAGGTGCTTTTATCACACCTGATGAACCTTACAATTTCTTGAGAATGGCGTCTAATATATAAAGTGCAATTCTGTCTGTACGCATGTATGTACGTACTTTTCAACTTCTGCAAAACTACTGGACATACAAACATCAAACTTGGCACGATTGATCACCTCTCCTGGTTGAGTGTAATAAGGTGGTTCGTGATGTCATCACAACATCATAGACGAAGATAATTTATTTTTAGTTTGCAACAGAGAAAAATCGTTTTTACTCAAACCCAAGCCAGTTCCCAACCTACCAACTTCAAAAAATTTTATGCCTTTGGGGTCTAAAATGACGTCACAGTAAACGCTTGATTGTACACTTTGTTCTCTGTATTTTCTCGAAAACTACTGATTGTAGATACGTGATTAATAACTTTTTTGGTAGATTTTTAAAAAGATGTCTTCTATATAAAATATTTTACGTAGTCGGTCGATTTGGCAGTAAAGAGCTCAATGATAGAATCAGAGCAATAAAGTACAATAAATTGTAAATATAAATTATATAATATATATATAATAATAATAAATATAATATACAATAATAATAAATATAATAAATTATGTAATTATATAATAAATTATAAAAATAAAATAAAATTATATATAAAATATTCTACAATAATTAAAGCTCAATTAGCGGTGAAATAAGCACTTCCTTTTAACATTTCTAGCTTACTAAACATACTTCGTTTCTTTTTTCTTTAACGCTTCAAACTCGCTCCATTTCACAATGGTGTTTGGTACAATTAAAGAAAAAAAGGTGGAATAAAGCAGCATAAAATCTTTATGCGTAGCTGCTGCTATTTCGAAATCAAAGAACTGATATGCAGCCTGTGAAAGAAGATGAATGCATTGCAGTGTTAACATAGCGCTAGGTCAAAAGCTGTTTTTTAGTATTGCAGCGGCAAATAGTAATGATTTCATACAGTTATGTTGCTATGCGTGGCTGATTTTAATCTCTATGACATATTAATCAAAGATGGCAAAGTTTAACAAATTGACGGCTTTTCACATTAAATCTTACACCAATGACAATTATTCGTATTTTTACCACAGAAACTTGATCGATGGATTATACTCTTTACTATAACCTTACCTATTTTAATAACTTAACTTGACTTTGGGTTAGTTTGTACTTTTCATAGCTGTGATTGTGCTAGGACCAAGCAATATACGCGTAACCAGAGACGTTGCGCTATACAAATAGACCTATAATTGCGAAAAACTGTTAGTCATATGCCGAATATTTAAAGAGTTTGTTTCAGAAATTCCACCTCAATCGCTTTATCATCACCCCTATCCCATAAATCAACGTTTATGCTTCCATGCAAGTGCAAAAGTAAACAGATCTCTGAAAAGCTGGATTTAAAGAATTTGGTTGATTGCTTTTATGAATTTTAATTTCTTATTAGAAATAGACCTAAACAACAAACTCAACAGCCACGCAATCAAATTTCTACCTTACTTTGACTTCTGTACAAAACCTTTCTTTAGATTTTGATTGGAATCATATATTTTCCACGTAAAGCAAAGTTATTTTTGCTTCTTATTCTCCTTACTTGTCACGAATTTCATTGTTACGTTTTCAATGTTTTTGGCAACCAGTTGCAGTTAAACCTTATTTTCTGGCATAGTGCCTGTGTAGTAAGTCTTCCTTAAGTTTTGGAAGTTCATATTTTCGTCTTGGATTACCTGAAACGTTGTGCCAAAATCGCAAATTTAGCGCGCCAAACCGTAATTAAGCAGTGACGTCATACGCTTTGAATTGCTTGAACCAAACGTCAAAAAACTAACTTAGAATGACATTCAAAATTATTTAAAGTTTCAATAACACTCGGCGTTCTCCAAGTTTTGTGACACGTTTTCAGTTTTGTAATTAATGTTGACCAGAAACGGAAATGGCGAGGATTACGAATGCGTCGTTTTGAGACTGGAAGCGAATCGCAAGCTTCCCCATTATTGAGTCGAGGATTTCTGTTAGAGATCAAATTGTTCAGTGGGTCATTGGTTTTATTCATAGTCTAAGTGCGTCTGGAAAAAGTTGCAAGTTACTAGGCTAGTAACGAGTAGTTGGCTTTTAGACGTCTACAATTGCCCCATTGTTTAATCAAAGTTGAATTACTAAGTTGCATTACCTGTGTGAAATAACCACTTTGATTAGGACCTTACATTCTTAGATTAATAATTTTTTTTCTGTTGGCCATCAACCCCAACCATCTGTCTGGCCAATGACCCATTCATCTTTCCATTTCCCCTCCGAAAATAAAACAAATGAACAAGGCAATCTTTGGTACCAATATTGGTTGGGAAAATTTATGACTCAGCAAATGTTCTCTCTTTTTTCTCAACATGGGCCAGCAGTGCTTCAGCGCGTGTGATTTAAGCGTGGTACTTCTGGCGCTAGACGTGCGGGTGAGAGTGATGAAACTGGTTGGACCTTTCAGAAAATAAAAAAGACAAATGCTTCGTTTGGCGTGGAGCGGTTACTATAAAGTCGCGTGAAGACACGCCTTCGGCACAGAGCGGTTGACCACAAGTGGTAACGACGACCTCAGTTAGAGATGCTTCGAAAAAAACAATTTAATTTTAAGTAGAAAGGACTGGTTGCGGAATGTAGTTTCACACAGACCTATGCGCCTGAATTAAAAAAGTTTTCTCGTATATGCAAACAATAGAAATGAATTGATTTGTTTAAATGTGACGCAATAATGTATTAAATCTGTGTCATTGCGTCATCGGTCAAGGTCTCATTTTATTCTAACGATACACACTTCGTACATCTTCTAAGAATGACACAAATAAATCATTGGTTAGGGTTAGGATTAGGGTTAGGGTTAGGGTTAGGGTTAGGGTTAGGGTTAGGGCAGTGGTTCTAACCCTAACCAAAACCTCACGCGGTTTGCACCTCGGTAGGTGCGAGTCAAGCGGTAGACCTCACCCTGCATCTCGGTAGGTGACTTATGTCGGTAGACCTCACGCTATAGTAGCACCGATTCCGTTTCTATTTGGTAAGATGGATAGCGACGTATTACAGCCGGTTGTAAAGTCAATTTCAAGATTGAGTTAAAGCAAAGCCTACTTGTTCGCTAAGGTACAAATGATTTTAGAATTGAATGCTCTGTATGTGAATTTCGTATTTGTTTACCAGGGAGACTGATGCAAATAATAGCGACTTTCCTGAGGAACAGTACATGTACCGTGGTGTAATAGTGATAAGAGCGTTAGCGCCAACGAAAACGCGTCGAAAAGTAAAAAAAAAATCACGCAGTAGACGCGTGACAAGAACGAAGTACAGTACATATAGCAGTGTTAAACGTGCAGTTGTAGGACCTCAGTTAAGAATAGATTTATTGCAGCGATTTTACTACTTTAACTCAGTGGCATTTACTTATCTATTTCTTGACTTGATTCGTTCCATTTGCAAAGCTTGCTACCAGCATCTGGAGTTAAGGGTGTGGAAAAAAGACCAAAGTTTGCGCTTGATAGCTTATCAGAACAATTTTTTCTGCTAATAGTCCTAACAGAAAAGAAGATACAATCAGTTCTTGTATTTTGAAGGATAAGTTGTGTTCCGTGTGAGAACAACAGATGTCAGCAGACCTGTAAAAAGCAAAGCAAGTGTTGAGGAAGATTTTGTTCTGAAGATGGCTGACGACAGGTAAATAGGGGTTGTGTGGTCCATCGTTTAAGCAGGAAGAAAAAGTTAAACCCCTTAAATTAAGAAAGATTCAGTTTTTGAAAATATGTGAAACTATTTGATGATAACTGATAAATTTTTTTAAAGTTTTTTTTCTTCATAAAACTTTAGGCTTCGCTGATAAGCTCCATTTGTGACACTTAGCAGGTAAACATTTAATATAGGTCAATTTGTCTGCGGTTTACGAAAGTTTGCCAGTAAAGCACAATAGTAGCTCGTAAGCTATGTTTGTCTCCTGCAAACTTTTTTTGCAAATAGGTCAAAACCTGAGAATATCTTTCGGTATAGTAATCTTGGTATAGTAAACCTATCCAAAACATTGACGTCACACTACAAAGAAAGAACACTGCGCGTAGAAAGAACAAGAATCACGCTGCAGACGCGTGATAACTGCTTACTCAGCATAGCATATCATCACAGTGCGTGAGTGTGTTGTGACTGAGCGCATTATTTAGTCTCAAGTTTCGGCAGAGAACAAATTTTCTTCTATGTTTTCGGCCCAAAAGTCATTTTCTTTTCAGCAGAGAAGTAATTTTTTTGTCTCTTGCACTGCAAAAGCAAGCAACCATAATATTTTACTCATCTATCAGTTCGTAAACAAACGTTTGCGGCTTAACATTTGCCCTGGTCAGGTTTCCTAAATAATAATAATAATAGCAAATTTAGCTTTTGCATAAATTATCACACAACATCCCTTTATTGGGTGTTATCAGATACTACTACTGTAAGCTATGCTTTCAGTTAGTAAAGGTTTAAAGATTTTTGAAACATATAAACTATGATATAACAACACTATACAGAATGAATTAATATAGATTGATGTTGGATTAAACTGGACCATCTCTGGCCTTGCAATCAGTCCGCATTTTAGTGTTGCAAAGCAACCAATCAGCAGAGTAAGTCGTAGAGCGAATAAAAAGTGCTTCAAAAGTGATCGGTATACAACGGAATTATAACAACTGAAGCAGAAATAAAGACGCACATCCAGCATAAAGTTGTCGGTTGAGACTGGGAGTATGAATAAATGAATGAGTAAAATATTATGGTTGTTTGCTTTTGCTGTACCATTCAGGCCATGCTTGGCAGCGCTTTGACAATGAATGATTTGCAAACATATTTGTAGTTTTGCGTTTCTAACTTAAATTTAGGCCGGGTCATACTGTAGTCAGGAGAGGCACAATGCCACGGCCCTTCCTTCGTTCTTATGCTCAAAACAAGCAATTACCACAGGGAGTTGTTTAGTTTAGCTTGGTACTTGTGTTGGACTCGCTTCACGCCTTCAATAGTTCGTTTGATGCGAGCGAATGTAGATGTTCTGCCTTCCAATGGTGTCTAGTGAAGCGTTTAAAACAAGCGTTGAATTCTTTTATTGGTATTGATATAAAATTAGGAATTTTATTAAGCGGTGGTTGAGAAAAGTTACTGTGCCTGCCGGACCAATCGTCATCGGCAAAATGCAGGAACAACCTATGTATAAAGGATATTGCAATAGTTACTTAGAATTCAGAAGTAAATGGCAAAAATTACAGGTTGATGAGGGAAATAAACAATGCAGTAACCTAGTTAATGTTGATAAATAGAGATTTATTGTAGGATTGAGATAGGCCTGATGCAAATAACGTAGAGATTTGTTTAGGCCAGTGTTGCCACACGTTTTCGCATATAGCACCGGTGAATAAGCTTTAGCTTGTTTTTCACCACTACCATTCAGTCACATAAATATGTCGGCTGCAATTGCGTAGTGCACTTGTACCACTGCGTTAAAAGCAGACTTTTTTATTTAAAAAACGTTAGCTTTTCTTATCGACTAGGGAGCAAATCTCCAGATTCCAGCTATTACTAGCCTCTGAGGGCTTTGCCACTTTACTAAGAGTGTATTTTTCAAAAAGCTTTGATCTGTTTGACAGATGTGATAAAAAAGCTCAGTTATCACCAGTGTAGGCTTGTTTCATCTAAAGTTTCAGATTTAGCAGCATTGCTACAAACTGTCTAATTACGTAATATCCTGGATTTGTAATGGTCGTTGAAAAAAATTTCAAAAAGGCGATTGTCGATTTTGCCGCATCTCCCCCTCCGCTACCTCTTCATCTTTAAGTTAAATCATTTGTTTTTGCAGAAATTCTAATGCTATATTAGTTTGTAATATTTACATCTGAATGGCAGGAGTTGAAACAGATTACAAGATCACTTACATGCTATGGGATGGAGTGGTGTTCCGCAGTACAAACTAAATGGCGAACCTATTAAACACGTTGCGGTGGTTGCATCCGTGGGCAACGGTACTGTTTCACCCGAGTCTGATCTGTGATAGAATTAAAAGTAAACAATTGTTTTATAAATATTTTTAGCTTAAAGAAAAATTATATTTTTAAATGTCGAAGAAAGATTTTTATTAATATACAAACAACAACTTGTGTTCGACCTACTTCTGAGTGGAACGCAACAATAAGCTCTACATGCAAGCAGGAAATTATTGTAAATGATATTTTCTCCAGACAAAACTCAGCAAAACAAAAATCATAAAAGATTCGAATTCACAATTTTGTGAGTAGTGTTTTAAGTAAGTGATAATAGTTGTCAATGAATCACAACTTTTCAAAAAACCGCGTTGTTTCTTGCTATGGTATCAAAAAATAATATTCTTGTAGGTCATGCGAATCTGCTGGTACGTTCTTCTGCAAGCATGTGATCAATCGATCGTATGTTCAACTTTCACTGTGGCTGCTATCTTGATGTTGTGCCAGTATCGTCGCGTTGCTGAATTTACATTTAGCATTTCACTATGATTTTATTTGTTTTAATACCGTATTTGTTAGAATACAGAAGTATTCTATTTGCAAAGTCAAAGAGGTTATTGTGTTTTAATGCTTATATTAATATATTGATAAACGGTCACACATTTTCTTTAAACACAAGTTTGTGGTTTTAAATTCAACTTCGTTCGTGGCTTGAAGTTTGTGGTTTTCGTTTAAAGTTTAGCTGAGATTTTTTTGTCCAAGTGAATTTTCTCAATGCTCGTATCGTTGTTAATGCGTTTATGCAGTTATCGTCTTTTCGCGGTGAAATATTTTCTCGAATATGCGGAGCATTAAATTTCATCTCACAATAAAAATCTTTTAAAATGCTATAAAGTCCTTTCATAACAATTAACCACATTGCTTCTTATGTTTTTATCTCAACTTCTTCCTTGAATCAAGTTGTACTGCAATCACGAAATTAGCTGTTTTTAGGGATGTTGCAGTCAGCACTTTATGCAGCGAAAACGAGGACAATATATCGCCGCCGACTAAAACTACTTAAAGCATTTTTATTTACAAAATTTGAAGCATGTACAGACGCGATGGTGTAGTGGTTAGAGCGTCCGCTTTGCAGTCGGTAGATCTGGGGTTCATTCCCCTTGTCGAGTCATAGCAAAAGACTTTAAAAATGGTATCCACAGCTTCCCTGCTTGGCGCTCGGCATTTAGGGGAGGTTGTGGAGAATAAGCCGGCAAGTTTGCTTGTTGTGTCCTTGGGCAAGACACTTTACGGGACGCCCCCAACTTTATGTGGAAGACAGGTGGCCCAGTTTTCCCTCCGAATAGAGGGTTGGTGGCAGAAAAGGCATCCGACCGTAAAACAAATGCCATGTTATAAAAATGCAGATATCTGCTGTGGCGACCCCTAATCGGGAATAAGCCAAAAGACAAAGAAAAAGAAGAAGCAGGTACTCTCCATTTTTAGGAAAAAACAAAAGATCTTTATAAATGTTTTGGAACTAGCCTAAATGAACAGTATTAAAATGATTATTAGGCATCAGCTCCTTTGCGATAACCTTGTTCTTGATGTCGGCAACGGTTGTACACCCAAACAAATATTCTGTGATCAGTGGCCAATCGAATCACAAAACAATGGGCGCCCTTTAAAGTACTACAAGAATCTACTGAACAGTAACATTCCTGCTTGTGAACTAGACTCTGATCACGTGAAAGAAATGGTCATTGACCAACCATTAGAAAAGGGAAGATGCGCAGCCGCAACAAGTTGTGTTTTTTTAGGGGGGGTAGAGAAACAGGTCTAGCAAAACCCCAAACTTCAACGATCAACGTTTTAGTTCCTTCGGCGTCTGAGGAGGCTCCGATTTCGCTTTGGCCTTTACAGCC
Source organism: Trididemnum clinides (assembly GCA_963675345.1). Lineage (NCBI taxonomy): Eukaryota > Metazoa > Chordata > Ascidiacea > Aplousobranchia > Didemnidae > Trididemnum > Trididemnum clinides. Next base: position 35,183,800 of record OY776289.1, on the reverse strand, counting down.
TCTAGCGGGTTCATAGCAAAAGAAATACAACCAGACAGCAAAGTGAGAAACAAAACAATCCTCAACATGAATAGAACTGACTACTGTAGTTTGTCACTTTAATGACTTTGATTTCGGTTGAATAGACACTTTTAAGTCAATACTGCCAGACTGAGCTGAGGAAACGAAATGAGGAGAACTTATTCAACCCTTTCAAAACCAGATAAATAGAGAATTTGTAGAATTGCCGTAACTAATATTTTCGAGTTGGCTGTTTCAACTATTTGGGGGAATTTGTATAATACATTCGACTCTCATTTATCCCGATCTCGTTAATCCGGACTTCGTTTATCCAAACAGTAGCCGTGAAACATAAGACATCAACATCTCTCCTCTTCGCTGTTCTACATCCCAAGTCCCAACCATGTAAAAACATTGTAAATATTTAAAGATAAGCAAAATTATAGTGCTGTTGTCTGTGTTTTCAGGACGGTTATTTTATTTTATTGACATTGACTGTATACATTTCTTTTATGCGGACTTTTTCATTTATCCGGCCCGTTTCTGCATCATTTTGCCCGGATAAACGGAGATCAAATGTATGTTGTACATATTGTTTAAGACAGTAATTTTATTTGATTTGCATTGTATACAGTACAGTATATACATTTGTATTTTCCGGACTTTTTGATTATCCGAACCGGTTTCCGCACCATTTAGTCCGGAAAGACGAAGGTCAAGTGTAGTAATATTTAGGAAGCTGCAAAAAAAGAGTGGGTTGGGGCTAGAAATAGAAGGCGAGCTTTCACTTTACCATATCAGGCCATCAGAGGGTGGTTTGGCTACTGTTAATTTCTGGTCTTTAGCTTTTGTTTTAAAAATTATTCACTGTCACTAACTAATTGTAAACTTTTTAAAACGTAAAATAAAAGTGCCCTAACAACTTAGCAAAATAAAATATCTTTAATACTGTGATAAAAAATATCAGTTATAGTTTGAAATCTAAACTCTAAAATTTGATCATTGTGGTAGAAAATTAAGGAAGAGACCATCATGATAATTGAACGCAAAACCGATTGATCAGATGTTTGTATAAAGTCACACGAGCGGATTTACATGAACGACAACAGTGGTCAAAAACCGTAGGCTGCAGCTCAATTTTGGGCCCATTTTCAGTGAGCCGCATACAGTTGACGATTGTGAATCAAGTGATGTGGGTCTACTGCAGCAAAGATCATCGGTTTGAAAAATTTGACAAAGATTTAAAGTCAATCGCAAAAAAAGACCATCACATCTAAAAAACAGTAAAACTCATCAATTTGAACAAAATTTGCTCAAAACTAAGAAAATTCATTTTCAAAGTCGTTCTCCAAAAATAGTTTTTAACAGTTTGTCTCTAGCTGTGGCTAGAACCAGGTTTCTTCAATGCTGAATGGACCATAAGCGGCGAAGGTAGAGTTAAAGTCATCTTAACAAAAATTTGCCGGCCCTTTATCTACGAGGATAATTCGTCTTGATTTAACAGCAAAGTTCAAATATATTTCTCAAAAAATTTTTTCATTGACAACAATCGTTCAGATAAAACACTTTGTAAAGGCACGTCCGAAAGTTATGCTTCTACAGGGAGGTTCAAATAAACGCGGCTCTTTTCGCTGTGATAAGCAAAAGAGTCTAAGAATAGTTAACCGAGATATATTTTAAACAAAGTAGTTTTGTAAAGAGAACGAAGAATAACTGGTGACGAGAGAAACGATTTTCTGCGATAACAAGACATATTACCAAATGCAAGACGTTTCGTTGCAGTGAACTCCTCGACGTTTAATTTAGTTTACTCTCAAACTTCTATGAAGTGTCCGCGCTTTAATTGAAACTATTTTGTTTCCAAAACGTTGAAAAAGGGTCTGCAATTAGCAAACAGTAATAAAGTCAGCTTAGACATTTATTTGCCATAAGAAAAATTAATTTCGCTAACGCATCCTCAGTTTCTTATACAAATAGAGTCAAATAGAATAGCATACCCTTTTTCAACATTTACTGATATGGAGTAAAGTCGCTTGGATAGACTATCCTGCTAGGGTTTGATTACTGTTTTCCAATTTTAATTGTTGTTTCCAAAACGTTCAACGTTATTCATAAATTAGCTGCCGCATATGTCACGACCGCCGCTATGTAAAAAAAACGTAAAGCAATCGCGCGAGACGAACGACGTCGAATGAAATGGGCAAAACGAAGGCGTTTCTACGTAACTGGACTTTGAACCAGACTACGCCGCGAAAGAAAAAATACCTCACGTAAAACACGCCTATGCCTTGCCCCCATTTCTCAACAGGGCGAACTTGTATTTAAAGAGCGTTTTTGAACAACTGGCTATTTGGGTGGCGACTCATATAGTTGAGTCAGATCGTCTTTGAACTACAAATCAAAAAGTTGATAAAATTTTTCAGTTGTAGTTTAGCTCGGGGAAGTCAAAGCAAACGCACGCATTCACAGAAAGAAGAATGCTTTATGCAATAGATCCTTTCTTAATTGCATGATTGAAGAGATTCTTTACGTTGGGCTTCCATACAAATAACTCCAGAATTGAAAGTATATAGAAAAACCAATGCCTGCAACTAAGTCACATAACCGCAAGATTGCTTGATATTTTATTTATTTTGCAACATAAAATGCAAAAAACGGCGAGGACGTTTCATGCAAGGTCGACGTCACTCTCTGTTGTCTGCGTTAAACCTGACGCTACCATCGAAATTAGGAAAGAAACTTACGAAAACACCGCAACTACCATTGAAAAATTTTATCAACTCTTTGTTTCGTAGTTCAAAGTCGATCTGACTCAAATGCATCAATTCGCCGCTCAAATAGCCAGTTGTTCAAAAACGTTCTTTAAATACAGTGGACAAGTTTGCTCTGGTCCGGCTCTTCTTGGTTTCGCGACGTAGTCTGGTTCAAAGTCCAGTTACGTAGGAAAGGTAACACCTTCGTTTTGCCCATTTCATTCGTCATGCGCGATTGCTTCGCGTTTTCTTTTACGTAGCACCAGTCGCTACATATAAGGCAGCTAATTTGGAATGAGGTTGGGCGATAATGCGTGGATTTCTACCGCCTTGGGCTTCGCTTAAATTCTACGCTTGAACTGTTCATTGAAATTACTTCATCAATGCTTTAGTGCGCACAATTATTGACGACTGCATGGTACGAATCGTCAAATTCGAAACCCTAGTCTAGACTGTGTAGAAATTATCACACAACATCCCTTTATTGGGTGTTATCAGATACTACTACTGTAAGCTATGCTTTCAGTTAGTAAAGGTTTAAAGATTTTTGAAACATATAAACTATGATATAACAACACTATACAGAATGAATTAAGGTCCTTACGTATTATCGGGAGGACCTTTGATTTTTAATGTTATTTTATTTAAAAGAAAGGCAGTGTACACTGAAGGGGCAGGCCCGGTATGTAAATGTACGGGGCAGTGTACACTGGAAGGGAGTATTTTATTGTTTTAACCGTTTCAATAAATAATTTACTTCAATTTTTGAGTCGTGTTTTTAAAGGTCCTCCCGTTAATACGTAAGTACCTGAATTAATATAGATTGATGTTGGATTAAACTGGACCATCTCTGGCCTTGCAATCAGTCCGCATTTTAGTGTTGCAAAGCAACCAATCAGCAGAGTAAGTCGTAGAGCGAATAAAAAGTGCTTCAAAAGTGATCGGTATACAACGGAATTATAACAACTGAAGCAGAAATAAAGACGCACATCCAGCATAAAGTTGTCGGATAAACAATTTTAATAATTCAACATCAGTTCGCATTGTCAAATAATGTTCAACCCGTTTTTTCCCAGTGTTCCCGAAAGGAAACATCACTTGTATTTGTAATAAATCTTGTTATTAAACTAATTTTGTGAATTCAGGTATTTTTACTAGTTAAATACAGTAGAACCTCTACTAACGAAAGACTCCAGATACGAAATTTCCAACTTACGAAACGTCTTTTTGTAGAAATTATGTTTCGAATAACGAAAGAATGTTCTAGTTACGAAACGCCGAAAATCAAAATTTTAAAAAGCGCGCTAAGATAACAAAGATAAACAAACCTTCCGTTCTTAGTTTTTATTCATTATTTTTGTTCTTTCTTCTTTCCATGTGTACTTTTTCTATTTAGTATACAGTAATCTAATTCTAACATGCATTTGTTACAGGTTTTAACCATTATTTATATTGTATACAAGTATTTTGTCCGTGTTTTGGGGGGCTTGGAACGGATCAGGGTATTTATAGGGTAAATGCGTTTCTACTTACGAAATTTTCGGCTTACGAAACGGCTTCCGGAACGAATTAATTTCGTAAGTAGAGGTTCTACTGTATAGTGTTAGGTAGAAATTGACTTTGTTTGTTCTAAAGTTTTTGTATCCTGCTGTGAATTGTGAAAAGATGTCTGATGAACTTTTATCATCACGTGACCCACAGTTAAAAAGGTAAGTTTTTGGCCTAGTGTTAGTATATTTCTCTGCATAACCAATGTTGCAATTATATGACTATGGACTATAATTCCAGGCAAAAAAGATTAATTATGAATCTGAATTCGAGGTGGTGTGTTATATTTGTTTTCATGATGATGTTCCCTTTCGAGAACACTGGGCATGAGCAGTTACGTAAAAAATCTTTTTTTAGGTTTCTTACAGCTGAAGAAGTCCTTTCTCAGATCGAAGAAGATGAAACAGTTACTTCAGCGATGGTATTTATTGAACCTCCCAGTGATGGTTTTGACAGTGAAGGGGACAGCGGCGATGAAGACATAGGTGGTAGCGTGAATAATCTCAGAGGAAAACAGCTACCTGATTTGTTTCATTATCCCGGTCTCCGGAAGGCAATGAAGGGGACAACCAAATTGGTTGTCTCTTTGATTTCAGTGCCGACAGTCCTCAACTTCCTTTAGAGACGGAAAGTTCTTCAACTTCTGGAACCGGTATGAGACAAAAACGAAAGAGACGATGGGTGAGAAACCAAGATTTACAGCCAAGCTTTCCACCCTTTAAACTTGCAAGAAAAACATATAAAGAGGGCATGCAGCCTGAAGAATATTTCGAGTTCTTCTATGATGAAGAAGTGGTAAACTTCATCACAAGCATGTTCATTCTGTACGCACCTAAAGACAAAGGTGATGCTTCGTTCTCGACCAACCCAGAGGAAATTAAGTGCTGGCTGGGTATACTAATGCTATCAGGGTACATGGCATTTCCCAGATGGCGCATGATGTGGGAGTACCACTTCGAATCGTACATGCCATCTGTATCGAACGCAATGCGTAAAAATAGATTTGAATTCTTGATGGCATATGCTCATTTTTCTGACAACACAAAACTTACTAAAGACGATAAATTCACAAAAAATGTGCGCCCTGTTTACAATGCTCAATTAACGATTCTGGCAGTATGCGATAGTAGATAAAAGGCTTTGCGTCGATGAAAGTATGATACTCTATTTTGGAGGACACGGCGCAAAACAGTTTTTGAGAGGCAAGCCTATCCGTTTTGACTACAAGATGTGATTTCTTTGCGATCGCTTAGGGTATCTTATCCAGTGTGATCCCTACCAAGGAGCTTGCGGAACATACGATAAAGAGCTTGGCGTCGGAGTCTTAGTCGTTCTAGATTTGGTTTCGGAGCTTCCTTCAGACGTATTATTCAAAATCTATGGTGATAGCTCTTTTTTCTTCTGTCAAACTTGCTGAAATTCTAAAATCTAGAAAAATTGGTTACACCGGGACCGAACAGAGAAAGCTCCATTGATTGACTCAAAAGAGATGGCCGAGCGCCCAAGAGGCAGCTCTGATTTTTGCCATGAACAAGGGGAAGGAATTGCGCTGACCGCTTGCAATGAAAACACAGTTGTATCACTGGTGTCAACTGTTGATCCTGTCACGCCTATCGTTCAAGCCACTCGCTGGATTGCCAAAGATGCACAGAAAAAACAAGTGGATCAACCTTTCATGATGTTCCAGTACAACCATTTTATGGGTGGTGTAGACCGCATGGATCAAAACATCGACACTTACAGAATGGGCGTCCGATCAAAAAAGTGGTGGCGGCCTGTTTTTGCGTTTACAGTTGATGCAAGTCTTCACAACGCGTGGCAGTTGTAAAGGAAGGGTGACAATAACAGCCCTCTTCACTATTTGAGATTACCAGGCGCATAGTGCAGTTTTATGTGCAAAAGTATGGCACCTCTCCTGCTATTCTTGATGGTCCAGCAGCGACAAAGCCTTAAGAGAAAAGGGCCCTTCCAGGAATCCGCTTTGACAGCGCAAATCATTTTTTGCTACCAGCCGAAAAGCAGTCCAGGTGCGCTCTGTGCAAGAAAAACTCCAGGAAGATGTGCAAAAAGTGCAGAGGTAATTTACACGAACTTTGCTTTGAAAAATTCCACAAGATGGAGCATCAGTAGGCTAACAAGTGACATCCCGTGATACGTACAATGTTGTCGCAAACTGTTTTTTCTGTTTTTTCATCTTTTCCTGTTTTTGCGTTTATTCTTTCATAAACTGCATGCCTTTCATATTTCATCACAACTGATTGTTGTAGCCTAGACGGTGTTAATTTTGTGTCGACCATACGTCTATGATGAAAAACGAAGTAAAAAGTCCCTTTGTAGTGTAAAAATACCATGCTTTACTTGTTTCTTGCAAAAAAACAATTGAAAACTTTTACGCTGTGGTGACTCCCATTCATGTCCGATGTTCCCATTTGAGACACAACAAAATTACAATATAATAAACAAACAAAGAAAAAATAAACTAAAATAACATCAAAATATGTCCTTTGGCATGAAAACACAACTTTTTAAGGACAAAAATTCAAAAAATAAAATTGGGGCAAAAACGGGTTAAACAAACAGCAAAAAGGCAATCCGAGAACAAAAACCTGTTTGTGCGTTTGAAGTGGTTATTCCAAAATCATATTTTTATTGATTTAAAAAGCAGTTTTTAATAGAATATTAGCAAGGGTGCACTCACAAAAACGCTTGAGATCGAAGTTTATTTTGTCATTGATTTAATTCTTCGGTCATTGTAAAACCTTCTGTCAGTTAATCTAAAACTGAGGCCCTCCCCCAAATTCGGGCTTATTGATACTTTTCGGAGGGCAGGGCACAACTTGCAATTGTGGAAGGCGTGGTATGCAGAAGCAAAGATCACCAACTTGAAAATTAAATGATTAATTACGGCAATGTAAGTCTTGAATGAAAAAAACGTTATCACCTTAAACAAAGTACTATTTGAACAAAAATTTTGAACAGAATCAATGAAATTAGCTTTTAACGTTAATATCCTAAAAAAAAGGTCTTAAACTGATATACTGGGTGAATTTTTGAAGTTGCCTCAATCAAGTTCCTTCAATGCTAAATGGGCCTTTATCAAGGACTGAAAGATGGAGTTGAACCACCTGAAAAAATTTGCCGATCACTTCTGGAACCACATAGGGTTCATAACCGTTTACTGGTTTTCGGCACATCACATTTCTACCACAAGCAGTTCAACCAAGAAGGAAAATTGCCGTAGTAATCTCCGAAAACGACGTAACCATGGCGACTTTCACCTCCACGATCCCTGCCACCATGAATAGCGCTCCAACCCATTTAATCACCTTACGCCCAACAGATTAACTTTTTGCTTATTTGGGAATTCTTGGCGCGACTTTATGAAGCGATGTCACGTGTCAACCGGCGCGATGGTGTAGCGGTGAGAGCGTCCGCATCGCAGTCGGTAGACCTGGGGTTCATTCCCTTAGTCGAGTTATACCAAAAGACTTTCAAAAATGGTATTTACAGCTTCCCTGCTTGGCGCTCAGCATAAAAAAGAGACAGTGTGGAGAACAAGCCGGCAAGCTTGCTTGTTGTGTCCTTGGGCAAGGCACTTAACGGGACACCTCCACCTTTATGTAGCAAACAGGTGGCCCATCCGTACTTCACCGGATTACAATAGTGACGTTGCTCACCCAGGATGTCGCAAAAGACGACTCTTGGGTACCCACCAGTGGCAGTTTGCCTTGCTGGTGGTGGGGCTACCAGTCATTCATGACTGGTTCGAAATGGGCTGCCATCTTTACCCTAGCCTAATTTCAAATAGGTTGATCGCATGAATCTGAATAGCCGTTTATGCCGTACCTCCATCCTAAGGAAGAGGAGGGGCAACCACAAACAAACAAACATGTCACGTGTCTGCTTGGAATTGATTGCATTCACTTCACTTCACTTTCGTTTGGTTGACTGAATTCATTTGCGCGTGCGTTCGAGCTCTGTCCGCTTGTCATCAGTTAGATTCTCCCACCTCGTCGGGTAGATTGCTTAACCCCACCGCCTGTTTGCCACATAAAGCTGGACTTTTATACTATCGGTTATGTGCTTTTTCTAAGGAAACAAAATACAAACCTGGAGGAAGTCTATACTTCTTTTTTGCGCAAAACGCCAACCAGGAAGCTGTGAGTATCATTGTTCAAGTTTTTGGTGTACTGAAGGAATTAAACCCGTTAAGCGTACATCTTTGACACTACATGACAATGAAAGTTACTCACTGGATTAACTTTATAATGATAGTCTCTCTTGTACTGGTTGCTCAAGGTAATGGGGGCAATATTTCTCCGCTAAAGTGCGTTGAAGTGAAAAAGCATTTAACGATTACGAGAATTGAGAAAACAAAGCATTGTTACAGGCTACCTAATTGACTTTAAAATAGAGAACAAGATAGAAATTGACGTCATAATAGTACAAGTCCTAAGAACTTTGCAAGAAAATAAAAATGTATGCGGTATAAAACATAAATCGAGTTAGACCTCTGCAGTAGGCTATATGATAGACCATTTGGTCGCAATTGCGGTGGAGGACTCTAGAGGTCGGAAGAGAGTTGAAACTGCTTTGTTTTGCAAGTAGTGTCACTAGAGGTCGATATAAAGCTAAAATGTTCTGTAAAACATGTCATTTAGTTATGACATCATGAGTTTGTAGGAAATTTATGTTGTTTAGGTACTGGATGTGTTATTAGTAAAGAGGTGATAAAATATTAGGATTCTTAACCCTAGGTCTAATTGCAAACTTAATTCTAACCCTAATCCTTTGGACGTTAAGGAGTTAAATGCTTGGTGTTGTATGGAGTTGTTTGTGTCGCCAGAGATCGGTAGAGGGTTAAAAATTTTGTAAATGGGATGACGGGAAGTAGATCAGAAATCCAACAAGACACATAATCTTGTATAAAGGATATGTAATAGTTTATATTTATAACAATGTATTGCATAATGATTGGGTAATGAATGATTCGGGGTACATAAACTTAAGTTTGCTGGTAACATTATTTTTAATTGTAATTTTGTGTCGTTATAAACATGTTGGAAGATTACGTGATACACCGAAAAACATAATGAAGCCGTTCCCTTGTCGATCTCCACTGAAGCCACACATGCGCAGCATCCATGATTATATGCCGTCTTTCACCAAGAATTGGCCTGTAAAGGGACATGCAACGCTGCGTGAAATAGCAGATGCTGAATTTTATTCCCTGGGCAACAGGGACCGAATTATTTGTTTTTACTGCGTTAGAAGCTTGAAAAACTGGGAACTGGATGACAACACTCGATACGAGCAGTACTATGAAGCAGCAATGGACATGCGGTGGGAGAAGACAATGAAAAGGAAAACGCAGTAAGAGAAAGCACTGCAAGCTATGCGAAAAAAGAAGCTGAAGCGAAAGAAGCACAATAGGCCTAGCCAACAGATGAACCCACCTTGTCTGATGTTGACACGCCTGCTGAAGAAGATGACTTGTCATGAATATGTCCCTGCGCATCCCCTAGACGACAAAAACGGTCATTTATTGAGACTGTTACAGACGCCGCAGATTCGTTTCCCACACAGTATCAGCACATCAGACAAAGCGCTAACGTTATCAAACCAAAGTTTTATAGAACAGTTGATACCTAAATCAGCAAATATCATTGTTCAAAACCACAAGCAACAGCTGCAGTATTTGAAATCGGCAGAACGATTATCGGACGGGACAATTGGAAATACCACAATGAAAACAAGGAAATGATTGATCTGGATACAGCCTCTGATAAAAATATGGCATCTGGAGAGCTGAAGGAGCTATTCATGCCTTGTTCTTAAGCTGCTTATTGGAGAAATCATGGAAAGCAATAAACCTGTGATGACACATTACACAGATGGATCTAAAGACCAAGGTACGGTACTGGAGGATATTGAGTTTAGGGCATTACCATTGACGGACAATACAGAAGACTTCCAGCTTTACCTGTGAGAAGCGAATGCATAGAAAATCTTTCTCTGCTAAAGCAAACAGTACTAAGCATTTTGTCTGCAATCAGTGGAGTTTCTGCAAGTGAAATTTTTAAGAAGATCAGTTGCCAAATGACAGACAGTGCTGTTCATAATTTACATGTAGATGAGATGGTGGCAATGGACTTCGAAGTTGACCACGTACCACAGCGCCTATTCTGCCATACACACCCTTGTTTGATGCTCAATAGAAAATTGGATGATGTCATACCATAACTCGAAAACAAACGGAATACTGACAAATGTTGCTGAATTTTTTTGGTAAATGCCACAACACGACACAATACTGTCTTGAACAGTATTTTAATCATAAACCTTGGAATTCTGATATTTTCTGTGAGTCTACTAAATCCAACAAACACTTGGCTGTAGTTCTCAAAGTGGAAAGGTTTAATCGCTTGGTGTATCCGTGCTCTGTCGTTCTTTACATGCAATAAGATGTACATGCTTTTCAGCGAAGGTATGATCGCATCACCAACACACTTACGTGCATTGTACGTTCTTTTGAACACCTGGAGTTTTTGAGTGTTTTCTGTGTTGTTGGTACAATTACAGCGTATTTGAATCCACTTACGTCAACCATACCTCAGTTTGACTTACTTCAACCCTATGAGCTACAGAGAATTTATATCAGCAATGCAAATGCTCTATAGTGACCTGCAAGCTTCTGATGTGACAGAATTGCTTGATCTCTCAAAGCCTGCGCTTAACTGTGATAGCAACGAAACATTCCAACAACGCAATATAACATGGCCAAGAGATATCAAACAAGAAATCTGAGAAACTATTCATAATCGCAAAAGTCGAATCGTACCACTTTAGCATGGTCGTACCCATCAAATAGCTCTGGCTTTTAGAAACAAAGAAATGATATTTTTGGATTTGGAAATTAGGCTGCTGAAATTACATACAATCTTTCTGTCTCCGAATCTTTGAATCTTACACTGATTAACAACATGGATAGTAAGCGAGCTCTTGGCTCGACTAATTATGAACTGAAAATTGGAAGAGCACAACAGTTGCCTAGCAGCAGCAAATGTTATACAAAAGCAAAACTATAAGACTTTATCGAACAAAAACCAATTGGTGAATTCAGAAAACACTACAAAAACGCTAAAAAGATTTCTGAGATAGTGTAAATTTGGCAAAAAACACAAAAAAATCTCATGCAACATGGTTTGTCTGCTAAAAATGCAAAACTTCTCGTAACCAACCAAGGAAAATGAATGACTTAAACATTTTTAGTAGTTATGGTGTTTTTTTCCGAACAAGAGGATGTAAACGATTTTCTTGGAGACAATAGTGTCACTGAGAAAGCAGAGCACAAGGTGTTGTATCATCAAGTGAGGCTTGCACGTGACACAGGCTTGCCATTGCCAAGGACGAGCGAAATATTTCGCCTTTTCAACAGCGATCTGCGACTACCAAGTGCTGTTTATGCTGCTGATTTAAAAACCTAATTTGCATCTCAGCAAAGTGCAAAGGCGAGGAGTAGCAGCATGGGCAGACGTTGACACTCCAGTTCAGTGCTTTAATGAAACAGTAACAGATGCATAGAAAGCACTATTATCTACACTGTTCGTTTGTGTTTTTGTGCTTTTTTGCCCTGTTTTCTTGATCTATTGTGTATTTTACAATTAACATAAATGCCAGATTTCTTGTTACATTACAAAAAATTGTTGTGAGAAGAAAATGGGATATACTGTATTACTTTAATTCAGGAGTGTCAAACTCGCGGCCCGCGAGATAATTCTAAAATTCTTAATGAATTTCGGCAGTATTGTAACGTCGCTTCTTCAAACAAATGTTTGATTCCCTGAACACAGGCGACATGGTATCGGCACACTTGAGAAGTACAGACTCTTTTTTTCTGGAGATCTACTCCACTTCGCGCTACACTACTCGATTTCTGGAGATCAATGCCCGACGAAGTGCCGATGGCGTGGAAACACTTGAGAGAATAAGACTTTTTTTTTTGGAGATCGACTTCACTTCGGGCTACATTACTGAGATTGTTGCCCAAAGTAGAGGTGATCTCCGAGTCGAAAATTTCATGCGGCCCTCGGTACAATTCTTAACATGCAATGTGGCCCTCAGAAGCCCACGAGATTGACACCCCTGCTTAAATTAATTTATTTTCCACAGTATATCTTGCAAAATACATCTTGCAGAGAATGCTTTTAAAACGCTTTTTTTTGCCTTCACACCGAAATTCGTATATGTTCATTTGATAAAGGGTTCGTAAAATCTGTTACCTCGAAATGTGTTTCTATTTGTTTGGTGTACCCCAGTTTTCGGCAGAAGAAAGAACAGCAGGACAAAAGAAGTGGATTGAAAGGCGTGCCATAAAATACTCAACGCTTACATGCGCATGGTATATCTACAATATGCCTATAAACCACAAAGAGCCTGCAATTTCTTTAAGAACGCTAGCTGGCATAAAATACGGAACCAAGCATGGAATTAAACTACTACGTAGACATCAAGATGGAAATGACTGACTGAAAGCGCTAGAACAATCCATTGCCTGCTGAAGAGCTGCACACTAATTTTACTTAACGATCTATTTTAAAAACAACGAAAGTTCTACCATAAAATAGCGTCATCCAGGGGCGAAATTAGGGGAGAATAATTTGAGATGACTCGCAAACGATATCACAAAAACTTTAAATAGTGGCGTATCTGCCAACTAAAGCCTTCATGTAGCCTATTTTTTACAGACGAATTCAAGCAAAACTTTTACTTTCAAATAGTTGACCTCTAAAATTAGAAAAAAGATATTGCATATTGGAGACAAAAAAGGTAAAACAAAAAATTCATACTTTCAAAAAGTTGCTTCCAAAAAGAGGACTTTATGTACGTTGAAAATGGGAAAATTTTTATTTGCAAAAAGTTAATTTGAAAAAAAAAAATTTTCATGCTTATTTAAAGACCAAAATTGGAAAATTCGCGTTTTCAATAAGTTTGTCTCCCTTCGTGCTCGCGACCCCCAACAGTTTGACGGTTTTTTGCTCTCTGTTTGGGACTACAAATGTATTCTGAATTCTTCGTTTTACTTAGAGCATCGCTTAATCACAAGACAACCGACAGGTTTAGCAACTGCGAAGCGGACGCTCCTATCACTATGCAATCGCGCTGATTAAATGTTTCGGCCGTTACGTTGACGTTAATCTCGGTTTGTTTGGCTTGTCGAGTCGTATCAAAAGACTTTTAAGACTTCAAACAAGCAAGGAAAATTAGAGTGAAGGACAAGCCCACGAGTTTGCTTGCTGTGTCCTTGGTCAAGGCACTTAAAAGAATGCCTCGATCTTCATGTGATATACAGGTGGCGAGGTCAAGCAATCTTTCCATCGTGGTGGAATTGAAGACTAGCAAACAGAGCAAGCGCATATGTATGTGCCAGCAACGAAATTGCCTTAAACAAAAAACACCAAGACATTTTTTTTCTGCCCAAGTCGAATTGGCATTACAGATTTTTTTTTTACAAAATACAAGCTAATTTAGTTGAAGAAACGCTCACATTGGAAGTAAATTGCCGTAAGCGTGCTCAGAGATGGGCTGTAACGCCCTGCAAAAATATCGCACTAATGTAGCGCTCTACTTTAAAATGGAGAACAAGATAGAAATTGACGTCATAATAGTACAAGTCCTAAGAACTTTGCAAGAAAATAAAAATGTATGCGGTATAAAACATAAATCGAGCTAGACCTCTGTAATAGGCTATATGATTGGCCATTTGGTCGCAATTGCGGTGGAGGACTCTAGAGGTCGGAAGAGAGTTGAAACTGCTTTGTTTTGCAAGTAGTGTCACTAGAGGTCGATATAAAGCTAAAATGTTCTGTAAAACATGTCATTTAGTTGTGACATCATTAGTTTGTAGGAAATTTATGTTGTTTAGGTACTGGATGTGTTATTAGTAAAGAGGTGATAAAATATTAGGATTCTTAACCCTAGGTCCAATTGCAAACTTAATTCTAACCCTAATCCTTTGGACGTTAAGGAGTTAAATGCTTGGTGTTGTATGGAGTTGTTTGTGTCACCAGAGATCGGTAGAGGGTTAAAAATTTTGTAAATGGGATCACGGGAAGTAGATCAGAAATCCAACAAGACACACAATATTGTATAAAGGATATGTAATAGTTTATATTTATAACAATGTATTGCATAATGATTGGGTAATGAATGATTCGGGGTACATAAACTTAAGTTTGCTGGTAACATTATTTTTAATTGTAATTTTGTGTCGTTATAAACATGTTGGAAGATCACGTGATTGATTCTACACCGAAAAACATAATGAAGCCGTTCCCTTGTCGATCTCCACTGAAGCCACACGTGCGCAGCATCCATGATTATATGCCGTCTTTCACCAAGAATTGGCCTGTAAAGGGACATGCAACGCTGCGTGAAATAGCAGATGCTGAATTTTATTCCCTGGGCAACAGGGACCGAATTATTTGTTTTTACTGCGTTAGAAGCTTGAAAAACTGGGAACTGGATGACAACACTCGATACGAGCATGCAGAGTGATACGCCATGTGTGAATATGTACCGAGAAATCATTGTGTGGAATACGTGAAAATTGTGTGACTTAAACACATGAAACTGCCCAGACTACACATTAGCGATCCCTGTAAATCCGTTGCTGCAAAAAATATCCACGAAATATTGAATGGACACGTATCAGGGTCTGTAAAGATGACTGATCCAAAAGCAAAAAAGCAAAAGAAGTGATGATGTTGGTTGATCTGCATGTTGCCTATGCGAAAAAGATAGGTATAGACAAAGAGAGGTTCAGACGGGCACTGATTCGACAACTCAAAACCAGGGATGTGAAAGCGATTATTTTTCAACCGCTTCCGCTTCCACTAACAAAAAACAAAAAAGCAACCGTTGACAATTTTTTTAACTTTTGTGGGTCTGTAGCCTGCCTTCTTCTACACTTCATCATTTTGAGGAGACAAAAACCTTCATTTATTGTTATTACTTTATCTATTTCGCTTGAGCTTATTGTTCCAAACTACTCTGTGTTTCTTTTTCTTAAATATTAGAACTCGTGTTGAATGTAGAACAGTACTTGTCAATCTTTTTGTCATCGCGGGACCCCTAATGCACTTTCGCGTTTGTCACGGAACCCCCACTAACAAAAATTTAGAAATCACAAATTGCTTACAAGAAAATCAAATATTTCGTTACTACAATTCAAAAAATAATTAAACACTTCAACAAATAGACAGTTATTGCAAGTTCCTTCACTACTTGCAACCACTTTTACAACAGTTAACTTAATGCTTCTCAGATCTAAACCGTATGACCACATATTACAGCTCTCGACAATAACCTGTCGTCACAACAAATTACACTGCATAGCGCTGATTTTCCCTCTCTATCTTCAACTAACTATGACTTTGATTTAACTTTAACTCTAATCATCATCACGTATTGACTGCAATTTTTTGGATAGCAAAGTGCAAAATTTCTGTCGTATACATAGTAAATGCATGTAAAGCGAGCAAAATTAAACTGCATCAATCAACAGCCGCCTCAACGTGGTGGTGCGGTCCTAAAATACCCGGTTTTTTAAGCAGCTGTGTGAAGACTTAGGCTCGGAACATACCAGCCTTCTTTATCACACCAAAGTCCGTTGGCTTTCTCGCGGGAATGCTACTAAACGTCTGTTCGAAATGAAGAATGAGATGCTATTGCTTTTTAAAGAGTTGCGCCACCCGTATTCCAAGGATCTTGAAAACGACGAATTTGTTCAAAGATTAGCATACCTTTCAGACATTTTTAAAGCTTTCAATATCGTAAATCTGTCGCTTCAAGGACGAAATGGGACAATCGTAGATTTTGTTTCAAAGCTAGGTGCTTTCATTCGAAAATTAGATTTGTGGAAAAGGAACACAGAAAACAATCAATTTGAGATGTTCAAATGTTTGTCATCTTTAAAGATGAAGTGTTCTTTTTCTGAAGAAATCGCTAGTCATCTTGCATCACTTAAAGAGGTATGGGAACCGTACTTTCCAGAAGCGGCCAGTCATGAATACATAACAAATCCCTTTTCAGTTAATCCACACGACTTGGCTGTTGGAACCGGTGAGCAGGAAGAATTAATAGATTTGCAAGAGGATAATGAGGCAAAGATAAGACATAGAGATCGTCCCGCTATTAACTTCAGGCTTGACTTTGCTGCATCGTACCCTACGCTGGCCTCTCGTGCTGTTTCACACTTGTTAAAATTTCCATCAACGTGGGAATGTGAGCAAGAATTTTCGACCTTTCGACATTTTGACCAAAGGTCCATAAACTCAAAAAAGCGTAACCGATTAGTTGCCCCTCAGCACGATTTTCGATGTGCCGTCAGCGAATCTATTGAACCGCGTATCGATCGTTTGGTGGACAACAAACAAAGTCAAAAATCGCATTAAATTTATTTTGTGCATCTGTTTTTTATTGTTAAGTTTGTTAACATTGCTTTTTGTAGGTTTTTAGCGTTACTTTGAAGTGGTTAGGACCTAGACTTGTCAATGCTTTACAGTCTTACAGCCAAATTTGATTAAAATAAATTAGTGGTACGCGCATTCAACGCATGACGTTATTTTGGTACACGATGGCAAAAAGGTTGAGAAACACTGTGTTACAAGTATGGAAAGAGGTCAGACTACGACAGCCATTTGCTGTATAAATGCGTTAGGAAGTTATGTACCACCTGCGTTTATATTTCCACGTGTTCGAACGAAGGCAGAATTTCAAGATGGTGCACTTCCAGGAAGCATGTTTTCTTGTCAGGTCAGTAAAAAAGTAGTTGATCAGTAGCTTTCTAGTCATATTCTGATGCTTGCTAAAGAGCTTTTTTTTAAAAAAAGGATGGATAAATTGCGAGATTTTTTGTGAATGGCTGGAGCACTTCATCAACATTACCAAACCCAGCAAGGAAAACAAACTTCTTCTCATTTTGGATGGCCATAAAAGCCATACACACAATATTGCTGCATTGAGGAGAGCATCAGAATGTGGCATTATAATGCTGTCATTGCCTCCTCACACTAGCCATAAAATGCAGCCTCTTGACACTACTTTTTTTAAGCCATTATAAACATACTACTATCAGGCCATTGAGCATTGGATGCGTGCTAATCCTGAAAGAGGAGTTACTTTGTATCAAGTGTGCAGACTTTTTGGCATTGCTTATGGTAAAGCTGCCACTGTCAGCATAACCGAGAATGGGTTTCAAAAATCTGGCATTTGTCCTACCAACCCGATGGTTTTTAATGATGATGATTTCTGCCCAGCAGAGGTCACTGTTAGGCCACTTCCATTACAGCAAAACAGCAATAACAATTTATCTGTTGAACAATGCCGAGATTCTGTACCTCCTACTTCTCCTCAAAGTGATATGCCTATGTCTCCAGAGCTATTGCAGGTCATTCATGGAAACACCCCAAAATCTGCCTTGGTTAATGAGGAAGAAATTAGTCCTCTTTCTAAAAAAATAGTCAAACCAGGAATGTGTAGACGAAAATGCTTCAAATCAACAGTGTTCATCACCGCATAAAAGAAGCCTTCTGAGTAAAACAAAAAATAGCGGCAATGCAGGAAATAAAAAATCAACCAAAAAATCTGCTAAAAAGCAGATCTCTTCCGAAACTGCAAATCAAGTTTATGCTTGCTTGGTTTGTGGTGGGTGTGAGGTTGAAGATTGGATCCAGTGTTACAAGTGTCAAGAATGGGCTCATGAGGAGTGTGCAGACTTAACGGATGCCAGGTTTCACTATTGTAACAACTGTGTCTAACTTTTATGCTGTAAAAGTTTTGCTGGTTGAGCACTTTCTTCTTGTTTTGCCTTTAAGGTATAGGGGATTAGACCATCACTTGTAATACTGTCTCAAGTTGTCTGTGTTGCTAGTTTGCTTATTAGAGGGTCATTGAAAGTGCTTGTGTTGCTTTCTATTCACTTGTCATGTGTTAAATTGGTAGTAATTCTAGGAGGTTCCTAATACACATCAGGGGGATTTATATTACACAGGCGGTTGTGTAATATGAATCCTTTTCCGTAAAATCCAAATTTAAGAATTGCTCGTGTAGTAAAAGGTGTTTCAAGTTTATATAATTAGGAGCTGTAGGGCTGTACAAAGATTACATAATGCCAAAGTATTGCGCTTCTACAACGTCAAGTTAGGGAGTTATCAAAATTTGTTTTTAAGGGGTTCATATTACACGTCTTTCCCCTACTTGTCATTCAAGTTCACAAACTGGTCATTCAAAGTAAAAAAAGTCTTCAGCCCAAAAATTCTGCCGTTTGGAGATGATTTTTAAGAAAATCAAAAAAGTTTTCAATTTAAAAACTTCACGTTTTGGGATTTATCTATTGTTGAGCGAAAAGTTTTTCAGGTAAAAACTCCGCCTTTTTGAAGTTGATTTCCAAAACCATTAAAAAGTTTCCCAATTAAAAAACTCGTCTTTTTCAAAGTTAATCTCCAAAAAGAAAAAATCTTCAGCTAAAAAGCGCCGCTTTTTCAAGGTTGATTTTAAAAAAATAAAACAAAGGAGTGGGAAATGATCAGCGCCTTGCCAGCCTTTTTTATCGGGTTGAACAAAATTGACTCGCCAGCAAAAATGTTTGTAAACCCCTGTTTTAGGAGACCGCGTGCAAGTTCTATTAAAACAACTCTGCGCAACTGAAACTAAAATTGCCATGTTAAGCAAAAATATTTTTCGCGGATCCCATGCCGAGTTTTTCAAAATTTTGGTCTCGAAACAAACACAAAAACTTTTGAGCGTTTTCAAAAAGGTTATTTTGGCCATTTTGGTTTCGAAGCAAACATCAAGACCTCTATTTTTCAAAGAACTTTTTGTTTCTATTTTTGCCTGAGCGAGTGTTTTTAAATTTGTTTGGAGGTTTACTTGTGTTGAGAGCCTAGCGGGCCGCAATAAAGATTCTTGCGACCCGCAGACCATATTTTTCTCAGACCTGTATAAAAGAGTGATACTTGTCAGTAGTTTTGATGTGTGTGCACAGCAAGAATCGGGGTGTTGTTTATTTTTTATGGTTTGAGGGTTGATTAACGGCATTGGAACACGAAATGATATTTTTGAAGTAATACAAGAGGCCAGCGATGCACTTTCAGCAAACTGCAGACAGTGACACTGTTTCGACCTATCAGGTCTCTTCAGTGCAGTTGGTGGCCTACAAGTAGCAAGAGACTTTAAATAGAGCATAGCTTAGACCAGGGGTGGGCAAACTACGGCCCGCGGGCCGCATGCGGCCCGAAGGAGCATTTTGTGCGGCCCGCCAACACTTGTAGAAACTTCCATATATCTAATTTAATATGACACGGGTAGCTACACTTGCCGTAGAAACCATCATTGAAAGAGCCGCTACGCAATTCCTAGTTTGAACTGACGCCTTTTCCGTCCTAATAGAGGGTGATGATCTTTTTTTGGACACCATCATTTTCAAAGCCACGTAATGCGATATTGCAAGAAGTTATCGCAAGATTTTAAGCTAATGCAAGCTCTTTCATTGTATAAAGCTATTGCAAGATTTTAAGCACTGGCCCTCGGCCACTCTTAAATGAGCAATGCTTCCCTCGACCAACTCTTGAATGGTAAATGCGGCCCCCGACCAACTCTTGAATGGTCAATGAGGCCCTCCGACTAGAAAGTTTGTCCACCCCTGGCTTAGACCGTCACACTTGTGGGGTCTGCGCTAGGTCCCCTGCAGTGGATAGTCTGTCAGTACTCTGCAAAGCCGTATCACTCGTGAATGAGTGGGGGTTGTCGCGGGTGCACTAAGTTTGACAAGTGTGACGGTATAAGCTATGCTTTATTTAAAGCCTCTAGCTTCTTGTCGGTCACCAACTGCACTGAAGAGACCTGATAGGTCGAAACAGTGTCACTGATATTTTTGTGCTTCACGTACCGTTCTATTAATTTTCATTGCCAACCGTCATGTTGCTTTCAAACTCATTTTCCAAACTCTGTCTATGATCTTCTTTCTCACTATGCTCTTCTCTGAATTTATTTGGTTGAGTTGGTAGTTAGAAGTCAATGGTGTTGGACGTTATTGACTTGAAACTATTAACCAAACCACAATCATAGTCATTCAAGCAACATGACCGAAGAAAGAATTTGAAGTACAAGCATAAAACATGATGTGGTTTATTGTTACAGTATAGCATTCTTACATTACTAACTTTTGTGCTTATTACTCACAGTCACAAAAATATTTCTCAGCTAGAATGCGTTAAGGTGCAAAAAGCATAAATGACAACTGTGAGTATCCCGAAAATAAAAGAACATTATTAAAATTTTCGTGAAGTCGTAACTAAAAGTGAGTAACGTGGAACTTAAGGTCATTTTATGCCACAAACTTGATTTTAAAAGGTTGTACGGTTTACCAATTTCGTAGCACAAAAATACAATAGGCCTTAACTTCTGTAGAAATGAGACAAAAAATCAAGTTACAAAGCGGTACATTAATGTAAGAACTTGATAATATTGACACAAGAAATTAAGAAAGCAGCCATGGTGACAGTTGAACAAGTAACCAGTAAATCACATGTTTGCAGTAGGTTGTTCCAGCAGATTTACATGATTGTTGATAATATTTCGCGTAGATAAAACAGCCATTTTCGTGATTCGATTTCCAAATGCGCCTTGCATTTCTGTGTTTGCTTACTTGAAAAAGCCATATTTACAAATTTCTTGCTTGGTTGTAGTGCTTTTGGAGGAAATTTTTATTGACAGCAGCATAACGAAGTAAGGCTGAACAAAAGTTGTTGTTGTTGTTGCATACATCCACAGCAAACATTTTTCCAAAGTAAGAAAACAAACAGTATAATATTTAAATTTCATAAATATAAAAAAACATCCAGGACGTGATTACTTTACTCCTCTGAAAGCACGTTGATCCCTGCTGTGTAGATAATCAAGTATAAGGTGTCAACGTATTTCAACCAAAATTCGTACAGCTATGAATCAGCATGCTTCTTTGGCCAAGTAGTTGGAGGGGTGTTTGCGGTTAAAAATTGCCATTACCAAAACCTTGGTTTTGCACCCTAGGGTAGCTGGTCAGATTGTGGATTTGAATCTCATCCGAAATTAGTTTTTATTGATGTTCCTTGTAGAGGTGAGGTATTCACTTAACTTAAATTAGGGTTAGATTCTGGTTCTGGATGAGTTACTCTCTCATTACCCTATTAATCAAAATTTAGAAACACAACAAAAGCTTGTCGCTGAAATAAAAGTGCATCGCGTTTTATGTTTTTATTTCACCTTTTTTGAACATGCTGTGTAACGGGAAGGGTCGGAAACTGAAATGAATTACTCCAAATGGGTTAAAATTGAAAAAGTTCAAAGGAATAGGTCTAAGAATTACATTAGTAACTACATTGATTTCACAGAGTTGATGTCCAAAAAGAAGATCTTTTACTTGAGAAGCATGAAATCATCAATTAGAGCAAAAGATCTTCAAAAATTTTACACAAAACATGGCTGAGTTAACAAAATAAGCAAAGCAATCGTTTTTAAAATATTGATTTCCGAAACACAAAAATGAAAATAAAGGCTTTTTACTATACATCTATAATATGGATCCTAATCGAGATATTATTTTTGGTGTTGTGAAAAAAGTGCGTTTTTCGTGAAATAATCTTTTGCTAATATCTAAAAAGTCTCGTAAACACTGTATTACAATATGCTGCATAAATGAATCTGATTTTGTTTAAATTGGCAGTGCACTGACGACATAATGCATTTGAGCAGGGCAATCCAATGAGAATTTGCTGAAAAGTATTTTTTTAAAAACACTGCTGTAGACCGTGTGGCACAAGCGCAGATTCCTGGCTCAAGATCTGCACCATGATGCTCCTCGCATTCAAGACAACAACTACCATCTTGTTTTACTGCGAAATTCTATCTGGTTATTTTTTAATAAAAAGACCCTATCTCGTTATTCCTTTTCACTGGCTAACTTTCAGACAGAGGTATTATGAGGCACAGATTAATATCGAGCAAAAACAATCTCACAAAAGCAACAGTTTTGATTTAAACTTACCTCTGCACAGGCTCGGCAATAACCTGGTTTAGTTGAAAGCAGTACTTTAAACACAGGTTAAAAAATGTTTCAAAGCACCGATTTCGAACCTGGGGCCCGTGAGAAGGTTTTATTGGGTCCGGGATTGCCCTGATGTAAAACTTTCTTTTGGTTTTTTCATGATTTGTAAATTAATTTTTAAAAAATGTATGAAAGCGTTCGTAGTAGATAATCGACAGCGGTCACTATGACATTAAAATAGATATCAAATATAAATATTGTTTCATTCTACAAACTGCACGAACAGTCTGTTTCAAAGATGAATTGTTCAAATGATACCCTCTTAGCATGAGAAGCTTTTCACGCTTGTTGCTTCAGCTTGGTAATAGCAGTTACATCATTCATGAGTATAGGCAAAAGAAAGTGAAACATCTCAGCTTACAGGAAAAAAAAAGTTGTTGCAATCAAAGTGCTTATTGTTAATGATGTTTATCAGTTTTTGTTTTGAGCAACTGTCACAACCGTAGTGAGAAGCGTAAGGAATATAATCTTTTAAAATTTTTTTGACCTGATTAGGCTCTATTGCCAACAAAGTAGCAGCATTGTTTTTACTGTTAATGTGATTCAACACCAAGTAATGTTATTTTCTTTCGATTTCTTCTCAAGTTGTATTAGTTCATATTTAAGTTCATTATCATCAAAGAACAAAAGTACTTACGTTAATTTATTCAGATCACAATCAATTGTAAGTTGCATTTCAGGCTAAAAGCTGTTGCATGCAACTTCCGAAGATGCTACATAAGCGGAAAAAATAAGACCTTAAAAATGTCATAATTTCGGTCAAACGTTTCCTTCAAAAATATCAAGAAATTTCGAAAAAACTAGACACCTCTCAAATATATTTTGCGCTAAGCTCTTGGCAACTATTCAATTTTCTTTCACATTAATGTTTTTGCTGCGGTAATGACAACATTACGATGTTTGAAAATAAGCTGTGATGATTTTGGTTCTGTAGTTTAGCAATTATATAAGAAGCAACGGTAATTGATTTTCAGGCAAAGTTTAGGTAGGATCCGCAAATTTAATAACTTATTTTAATGGGTCCGTTACTGTAAAACGTTGGGCAGCACTGACTGAAACCAATTACCGACGTACCTTTCGATCATTCGCGCAACTTTTACCACAGGTCAATCCAAGAAGAGGAAGTTTTCTTTCGAGTTTGATTTTCAGTTTGTTTTGCATTCTTCATTTCATTGGCTAAGCTTTGAGCTGCTTTTTGTGTTACTTCTATGAGGTAACTTTAAAAGCAATCTTGTAATGTCATCTATATCTGCGGTAAAAACTTGGTAAGTAAGCAATGGTGCTGATGTCATTGTAAGTTCAAATAATTGCAATATTCAAAATGTGCTGGTGCTTCAGCTTGCTCATTGACAACAATTGGGTTTGTAGGTCTGAAAATAGCGCGTTTTTACATACATGTACAAAAATCGTCCGTAGAATCAAGTTCAAGTCATTAACATTTTGTTCGTCGATATCTTATAAACTTGTCAACAACCAATGCTTTTTTGATGTGATAGTTAAAAAGATTTATTGTCTTTATCTACAGTTGGAAAATGCACGTAATAATTACTTTACAAAAATGAGTCAGATATTCAAAAATCGGCCTTTACTTTAGTACATCAGCGAACCGCACGCTATCATGGCGTGCGCTTCACTGATGTACTAAAGTAAAGGCCTATTGGCTATTGGCTGCCACACAATGAAGCCATTGCTGTCTTTTCTTTATGTTGTTGAAACGTTTCCTTTGATCGATTCGGCCGAAGGTTATCAAGATATTTCGATTTTTTGTTTTTCATGAACACACAAACATACGCGTAGATAGAGAAAAGAGGCAGGAATCATGCTGTAAATCGGAAACAGATTTTACATACTGGACACAATTTTTTGTTTCAAATATTTTCAATAGAAATTAAATATCTATTACAAATCCCTAAAGCCTCAAACAACACGATTTTACATGCCTACACAGTCTAGACAAGGGTTTCAATTTGACGATTTAAGCCATGCAGTCGTCAATAACAATTGTCATCTTGTGATTGTGAGCGCTCAAGGATGATTTCAATGTGTACTTCATGATTTCGAGTAATTTCAATGTGTACAGTTCCGGCGTAGAATTTAAGCGAAGTCCAAGGCGGTAAAAAATCCACGCATTATCGCCCAACTTTATTCATAAATTAGCTGCCTTATATGTAAGGACAGGCGCTACGTAAAAAACGTAAAGCAATCGCGCGCGACCAACGACGTTGAATTAAATGGGCAAAATGAAGGCGTTACTTTCCTACGTAACTGGTCTTTAAACCAAACTACGCCGCGAAAGCAAGAAACGCCTGAGGTGAAACACGCCAACGACTTGCCCCCATTCCTCATAGAGCAAACTTGTCGTTAAAGAACGTATTTGAACGACTTATTATTAGGGTCGTGACTTGATATATTGGAGCCAGGTCGACTTTGAACTACGAATCAAAAAGTTGGAAAAATATTTCCAATGATAGTTGTGGTACTTTCGCAGGGTTCTCTTCTAGTTTTGATGGACTTATTGCCTAGGGAAGCGTCAGGTTTAACGCAGACAACGTAGAGTGACCGCGACCTTTTAAGAAACGCCCTCACCGTTTTTGCGTTTTATATTGCAAAAAATATAAGATATCAAGCAATCTTGCGGTCATGTCATTTAGCTGCAGACATTGGTTTCTCTACATGCTTTCACTTTTACATTTACTTGTAACGAAGGCCAACGTAAAGGAACTCTTCCTCATGCAATTAAAGAATCTACGGCACAAAGCAATTAATTCAATAGCAATTAAGAAAGAATCTTTCTGTGAATGCCTGCGTTTGCTTTGACTACTTCGATCTAAACTACAACCGAAAAATTATATCAATTTTTTAAATCGTTATTTAAAGTCAATCTCTCTCAAATATATCGAGTTGCCAGTCAAATGGCCGGTTGTTCAAAAACTTTCTTCAAACGCATGTTCGCCTGGTGAGAAATGTGGGCGAGTCGTAGGCGTGTGTTTGCTTTCGCAGTGTAGTTTGGTTCAAAGTCCAGTTACGTAGAAACGCCTTCGTTTTGCCCATTTCGTTTAACGTCATTCGTTACGCGCAATTGCTTTACGTTTTTTTACATAGCAGTGGTCGTTACGTATGCGGCAGCTAATTTATGACAAACGTTGAGCGGTTTGGAAACAAAATAGTTTCCCTCAAAGCGTGGACACTGCAACAACACGTCGTGCATGTGCTAATATGTTTTGCTGTTGCATAAAATCGTTTCTATCGCCACCTCTCATTATTCGTCTTCTTTACAAACTACTTGCTTTGAAAAACATCTCGGTTAATTATTTTTAAACTCTTTTGTTTATCGCAGCGAAAAGAACCGCATTTATTTCAACCTCCTTGTAGAAGCATAACTTTTGGAGGTGCTTTTACAAACAATGCTTTATTTGAACGATTGTTGTCAGTGAAAAAGCTTTTCAAGAAAAAAATTTGAACTTTGCTGTTGAATCAAGACAAATTATTCTCATAGATCAAGGGCTGGCAAACTTTTGTTAGGTGACTCTACCTTTGTCACTGATGGTCTATTTAGCATTGAAGAAACCTGGCTCTGACCACGGGTAGAGATAAATTGTGACAGACATTTTTTAGAGAACGACTTCTAAAGTGAGTTTTTTCAGTTTTAAGCAAATTTTGTTCAAATTGATGAATTTTAATGTTTTTTAGAGCTGATCTTTTTTTAATTGACTTTAAAACCTTATTTAATTTTTCAAGTTGACGATCTTTGCTTCAGCACATCACGCGATCCAGAACTGTCAACTGTATGCGGCCCAAAATTGAGCCGCAGCCTACGTTTTTTTGATCACTGTTGTGGATCATGCAAGTCTGCTGGTGCGATCTATTGCTAACATGTGATCAATTGGTTCTGTGTTCAACTATTACCATGGCTTCTTTCTTGATTTTCTGCCAAGATGATCTAGTTTTTGAGTTTAGATTTCGCACTATAATTTATTATTTTTGTTTTATCGCTGCATTAAGATATTTTTTTTTGCAAAGTTGCTAAGGTATATTTATTTTACGTTTTGAAGAGTTTACAATTAGTTGGTGACCCTGTATGATTTGAAAAACAAAAGCTGAAGACGAGAGAGGAAGTGATGTCATCGATTTGGCTGGCATCAAACGTTTCAAGTAAACGTTCGACCCAAAATTAAGTGAAGATAAATTTTATCAGAGGTTTTGTTTTGTCTCAGAGTACGAGCTCCAGTGTTGCCAGATTTTCTTCAAGTTTCCAGCCCAAATGGTACCTAAAAGCTAGCCCAAAATGTCCCAACGCTTGCCTGTTGAAAAACTTCCGAAAATTTGCAAAGTTAGTCCATACAGAGCCGTTGAGAGATACAGTCCAGGTCCGGTATCAGCACAGTATATGGTCTTCCATAGATGGCCATAGCCAAGCCAGCCTGTGCTTCAGTAAGACTTCAGAAAAAAAACAGGCCAACGCAGCTGCTGCCGTGATCGTTTTGGTGGTATTTCCTTCGGCCAGACGATGAATTCAAAAAAAAAAGGTCATCACTTGCCAGGAGGTGCCAAATCAACCTGCTATGTGGAAAAGAATGTCATTTATTGCCAGTTGAGCCTATTTTTGAGCTGTTTTTCTCACGAAAATACGCCAGCGTAGGCAACAGCCCCATATCACACACCGTTGTTTTGTGCTTTTAAACTTGTTGTCACTTCAAAAACTAACTCAAAACAGCGGAACAGGATGGCAACAGATAGCCAAAAAAAATCGCAACCCGCGACTGCTAATTTTTTTCCGCAACGCCTAATCAAAACTAGCCCAATTCCGCGGGAAAACTGCGGAATTGGCAACACTGACTAGCTCTAGCTATTGTTTTTTTTTTTGTTTTATTTGCCATATTTATCCTCCATTCACGAGAAAGCGAATTGTATTGCTATACTTTGGACGGGAAGTCCGCACTCGCTTGGGAGTTGCCTTTTTCGAGGTTTATGGGCCACCTGTCTTCCACATAAAGGTGGGGCGTCCCGTTAAGTGCCTTGCCCAAGGACACAACAAGCGAACTTGCCGGCTTGTTCTCCACAACCCCTCCTAAATGCCGAACGCCAAGCAGAGAAGCTGCGGATGCCATTTTTTAAAGTCTTTTTGGTATAACTCGACAAGGGGAATGAACCCCAGGTCTACCGACTGCGAAGCGGACGCTCTAACCACTACGCCATCGCGTCGGTCAATATATGGCAAGCACAAGCCAAGGTCTCAATCTGAAACTTTTAGATGCTAAAGCTGTTCAGGTCAAGGATAAAAGGTAGTCAATCACTGTGAGGACCTGTTGAATGATTGTTTGGATGACAGTAAATGAAGTAAACTGGTAAATATGTGAGTGGTTAGTGTTTTCTTCAAATTCTTATAATAACAGCAACTGTATGCTCAAAAATCTTGGCTTTACGCTGAAGATAAGAAGCGCTCAACGTAAAAATTAACTTTGTTGCTCGATTTCATTTTTAGTTAGTCAAAATTCAACAAAATAACGTCAATATGGCATGTACCCAAATTTTTTCTACATGAGTTTAACATTAATATTTCATGGGATGCTACTATGTGTCTTTACAAACATATTGGTACAAAAACTGTTTGGCAGCAATTTATTTGTCGATTTTTTTCAGTTACAGCATTAACTGGATGAACAGTACAGTAGTTCGGCGATTACGAAGTTTTTATTTGATTCAAATTTAACTTTAGTGACCAGACATTTGGTACAACGATTTTTTGCAAAAGAAGGCCAATTATAAGCATAACTTTGATAAATGAAACAAAAAAGGCTTAATTAAAATATTCGTGTTATTCATCCATTTCACTCAGATATTTTTCAATCGATTAATCGGTTCACATTTTATTGACGAGCATAGTATGTCGTCATCTAATTGGACATACAGGTGCAGTTTTCTACGAAATTCTAAATCGCTGGCTGCATATCGTTTGAACCTGAAATTGTGTTATTCAATTACGAAGTACATACAGGTATTTCAAAAACTCTATTACGTTTACAACTGACATAACTTTACAAACTTTTTATATAAGCAGTGGTAAACATGTTAAAGGGTAATGCAATCTGTCGAATGGGCGATTTCGTTCCTATTAGAACGCGTCAAATGTGGATGTGTTGTTCGTTTAACGATCTCATTGGTCTCTCAACCATCGGCTCCCACGACAGATTCAGTTCAATTTAAGCTGTATCACCGCACGCTTACTAATGCAAGCTTGATCCGATATATAGGCTACTTGGGAATCTAGCGAAGGAAGTACCTAAAATTTGAAGCTTTAAGATACTGGTGTTAGCCTTATGTTAGGAATTAATTTAATAAATGATGGCAGGTACCATCGTACCATGTATCAAATTTATAAGTGATAGTAAATATAATTGATAAACTAACACCAGCACCTTGAAATTTAAAATTTAAGGCATTAGCTTCGCTGGATTTCCAAGCATATCTCCCATCAAACTTGCGGTAGCGAATGTGAGGTGACATCGCTTAAATTGAACAGCATCTGTTATGTGAGCCAATAGCCCAGGGGAGCAAGGCGCTCGTGAACCGAGTGACCTATTCATGACGTCATCGGGACCTATACCGGAGTCAATCTGACGAGTTCATATAGGAACGAAACCGGTCATGGAAGCAACCTTTTTAAATAGAATTTAAGATTCAACTTTAACATCAGTTATCAAGTTAAATTCTAATATAAGGCCAACACCAGCATCTTAAAATTCATTTCATAACTTTGTAGATATTAGAGTTTTTCCCTCTTTAGACCTCATAAGGAAAAAAAATTGTGGTACGGCTCTCAGTATTTAAAAGCATCAAACCTGGAAGCAAAAACATCACCAAACTATTCCAATCCCTCCTACATTGCAAAGGTTTTTCAGTTTCCGGGCAAAAGCGAAATTAACAGTAGCCAAATTATGCTATTATAGCCTGATGTGTGAAAGTTCATCTTCTGTTGCTCTCCCAAACTAAACTTCTTTTTTAGCTTCAATACGTTGTTATAAGCGATCATTTTTTGATAACTTTAATGGCTTAAAACTGTTTTGTGATATCTAAAGTGGCTTGTAGTCGAGGGATAGCGTTTTATTGCAAGCATTGAAGCACAAATAAATGTTTTTAGCTTTTGCTTTCCATTCAACTAACTTTTCTAAGATCCTGTCATCTGACTCTCAAGATTAGTTTCCAAACTATCTATGTTCTTAACTCATTCATAAAACTCTAAATTGACAAGCAAATCACTTTAACCTGCGTTTGAAATGTTTTCTTCAGCTCGATGTCATTTTAATTCTATTGCTACACATGAGCGGAAGCAACTATTAAACGGATCGGCGGTGTATATTAGCTCAAAAGTCAACATGAACTGGTTCAGCAAAAATGTGTCTGTTTTTACTCTCGAGTAATTACTCTCGAAAGAGTTTAAGGTCAACTTTTTAAGGCACGACTTGGATAAGGTTTTATTGCAAAACTTGATGACAGCTGTCATCTTAAATTGGGGGATCATTGTGGTGCAGATGTTGGATCGGGGTCCTACGCCAGTTTAACAAAGTGCAGTATTGTGTTTTCAAAAAATTACTTTACTTGGTTGCAATGCAGGTGGTATAAATGTTTTATGTCGACAGAGCGAACAAATCTTTCACAACTTTAGGCTTATGGGGTCGATGGCATTCTAATATATTTTCGGCTCTCTGTTCACAGCCCTGAAAATTTTTTTACATTATGATTGTAGGAAAATAAGAAACTTAAAATAATTTTTAGGTTACAAAAACTGCAAACCTCAGACATGATTTGCAAAAATTTTGAATTACATAATTGCCCAATACAATATATCGCATAAGCATGAAGTATTATTGTTTATGCTACGCCAAGATCCCTTTGAAAAAAACACTCTGCAATAATTGTCTTGTTTCAGCCATACGACAAAGCCTTAAATGAAACGAAATACTATTATTTACAAATAACCCTCAAATGGTTAGAACTGCTAACTTAAAAATATAAGTTATTGCAATTCTACAAATTTTTATTGTGTTTTGAAAAAGTTGATCAACTTCTTTTATTTTTGCTTTCTCAGGCCAGTCTTTGCTGGTATTGACCTAAAAAAGTGCTTATTTGACCAAAATCAGAGTCATTAAAGCCAAACTGCAATAGTCAGTTTCCTTCATATTGAGGATGGTTTCATCAATCACTTTGCTGGCTGGTTGTATTTCTTTTGCTTTGGACTCGCGAGAAGCTGTAAAGACCAAAGCTAAAGCGGAGCCTCGACATGCGCCGGAATACCAAAACGTTGTTTTTCCTTAGTTGAACGTCTCTTTTTTTGCACCTGCTTCTCTCCACAAAAAACAAGAGCTGTTCCACAACTTCCTGTTCCACAATTCTTTTATTGAATCACGAATCAAGAAACAGGAGATCCCGGGTCTGGGCACCAGTTTGGAAATTGTGTAGCAGGGTGAAGTTTCTACGACAAATCGACCACGGCTCGTCTTTACTTCCACACGTATTGATTTCCCAGAACTCCAACACCAAACAAATGGAGAATCTACTTTTCTTCAAATTTAATCAATCAATTTTATCAAAAATTACAAAAATCTTATTCAAATAGAATACAAAAAAGAACAATGATTAGTCAACGTACACAAAAACAACACAATACAGTTCCTAGGTTTGTTACAAAATAGTGAACGCACATAAAAACAGTACAGCGCAGTTCTCGAGTTTGTCACTAAACATTGTATTAGATAGCCCATTGAGATTAATTAAACTGAAATTTTACTAACCATTATTTTTCATTTTTAACTCCATTTGATAAAAAAATTTTATGTGAATAATGACAACAATAACAGTGAGAGGGGTAACACAAGCAGTTACATTAGTGACTTATGCTACTTCTCAACTATTATGGCAAAACTTTAAGGTGAAAATGATACAATAATACATGATGAAGCATGAAAAGTGTCAACCACAAATTACATGTCATGAAAGCAAGATAACATAAGCAATACAGGCAATTACCATATAAGCAAGGTGACATAAGAAATACTTGAAGTTACATCATAGACATGGATGCAGTTTTACGTCATACCCAGGACGTGAGAATTTGATATCAAGAAAGGGGAATTAAAGTTAATCACAAACTCAGGGGCATGGATGCAGTTTTACGTCGTACCCAGGACGTGGAACACATACTTGGAAAGCTTTTAGATCTTTACAAATATATGCATTGTCTGCCCAGGAGTATCAGCGGAAGTAATTTCTATCTTTTTATTTCTTTTAAAATATGGCATTAACAAGGGTATTATTGTGGTTTTCCAATTTGGGTTTCGGTCCTCAATGTTCCACATTTTCAATACCAACGTGTTCATCACTTCTATTGGAATGGTAAGGTCCTTCATGAAGTCCCTCCTTAGATTATGCAGGACACACCATTCTATGACATCTTGGCTTGGTGTAGGAGGTATATCTATTGTTATAATTCCCTTAGGTTTTCCACTCATTTTTTACAATTTTCTTTATTATTACTTAAGATCTCTTTAGGCAGCTGTGAAAGATATTTACAATTTGTTTAACAAGGGGACAAAACGTTACAGCAAAGCAGTTTCTGAACATACAATTCGAAGGGAAACGCATTAGAGTATAAATCTGGATATAGTTTTACGTCATACCCAGGACGTGGAACTACATCCATTGTTTCGTGATTCAATTGGCCACTGTCCACATAATATTTGTTTTGGCAACAAACTGTTGCCCACATGAATAACGAGACCATGGCAGTGGAGCTGATACCAAACAATTATTTTAATACTGTCTATTTGGGCTAGTCTCAGAACATTTATAAAAATCTTTTGTTTTTCCCTAAAGATGGAGAGTACCTGCTTCTGATTTTTCAGATAAAAATATTTAAGCAGTTTCAGTTGGCGGCGATACATTTTCCACGTTTACGACGCTGCATATAAAAGAGTGCTGATTACAACATCTTTATAAAGAGCTAATTTCGTTATTCTGATACAACTTGACCCGAGAAGTTGAGATAAAAACATAAGAGGCGATATGATTAAATGTTATGAAACGGCTTTATTGCATTCATAAATTTTTGATTTGCAAAATGCTCCACAGATTGGAGAAAATATTTCACCGCTAGAAGGCGATAACTGCGTAGAGGCATTAACAGCGATTACAAAGGTTAAGAAAATTTACTTAAACAAAAAAGAATCAAGTTCAACTTGAACTAAAAGCCATAAATCTATGTTCAAAGAACGTGTGTAACCGTATATCAATGTTGAAGCAGTAAAATACAATACCCTCGTTGACTTTGCAAACAGAATGCAAAAATAAGGTATAAAAACGAAAAATTCAATTATACTGTAATGCTAAACGTAAATTAAGAAACTTGACAATGTTGGCAAAATATCAAGACAGCAGCCACAGTGAAAGTTGGACACACGATCGATTGATTCATGATGGTAGCAGAACGCACCAGCAGACACGCACAACCTACAAGAAGAATATGTTTTGATACAAGTGCAAGAAAACGAGGCTTCTTGAAAAAGTTGTGAATCACTGACAATCACTATCCCTTGCATATAATGCTGCTTATTAAAAAGTGAAATCGATTCTTTCGTGATTTTTGTTAGGCCGAGTTTTGTTTGGGGGAAATATTATTTAAGACTGGTTTCCATTAGACGTAGATTGCAGGCGTAGCGTGAAACAAAGAATTTTTCGTGCCACGCCTAATGGAAACAAGCCCTTACAATAATTTCCTGCTTGCATGTAGAGCTTGTGGTAGCAATCCACTCGGAAGTAGGTCGAACACAAGTTGCTGTTTGTATATTAATAAAAGTTTTTCTTCCACAGTACAAAAAATAACCTTATATCTAAATTAAAAATGTTTATAGAACAATTGTTTACTTTTAATTCCGTCACAGATCAGAATTAGGCGGGACAGTGCCGTTGCCCACGGATGCAACCACCACAACGTGTTTAATAGATTCGCCATTTAGTTTGTATTGCGTTACACGGAACACCACTCCACTCCATAGCACGTACGTAATCTTGTAATCCGTTTCAACTCCTGCCATTCAGATGGAAATATCGCAAACTAATATGGTATTAGAACTTCTGCAAAAACAAAGCATTTAACCTGGATAAAGCGCGTAGCGGAGGGGGAAATTCGGCAAAATCGACAATCGCTTTCTTTTCAAAATTTTTTAACGACCATTACAAACACATGCTATTACGTAATAAGGCGAATCCAGCAATGCTGCTAAATCTAACATTTCAGAAGAAACAAGCCAAACACAGGTGAGCTGTTTCATCAAATCAGCCAAATTGTTAAACAAATTAATTTCTTGAAACTTTTAAGATTTAAAGAATTTAATTTAACCAACTTCGGCCATTTTTACTCAAATCTGAATAAACCAGTAAAAAGTAGGTCATAAATTCAGCGGCGCATTCACATCTACAGCCAACGCGATTTTTGCGACTCGGACTGAGTAGTAGTGGAATGAAAGGAGAGCTAAACAAGTTCACTGGTGCTACAGTATATGTGAAAAGGTGCGGCAACATCAGCCTAAACAAAACTCTACGTTATTTGCAGCAGGCTTATCTCAATCCTCCAAAGTTTCCAGCTTATCAGCGTTAACTAGTTGATTGCATTGTTTATCTCCCTCATCAGCCAGTAATTCTTGCAATTTACTTCTGAATTCTGAGTAGTTATTGCAACTACTGTAATCACCCGTCACCACTGCGACGCATCAAGACATTAATAGGCAGAACATCTACATTCACTCCTGTCAAAACGACTATTGAAGGCGTGAGGCTTTTGTGTCAAATTCAAGTACGAAGCCAGACTAAACAATTCCAAAGAAATTTTTGTGTACCAGTGACTACCTTCCCTGAGTACGCCCTAGCCTGAATTTAAATTATCACACAAATTGAAACGCAAATTACTATTGTTAAAAACGTTGCCAAACATGAGCCTGAGTAACGCGCCCATTCACAATAACGCACACTCATACGCTGGATGGTATGCTGAGTAAGCATTTAACAGGCGTCTGTAGCGTGATTCTTGTTCTTTCCACGCGCTCTAGCGCTGTATTCCTGCTTGATAGTGACGTCAATGTTTTTTCACATAAATGCCATAAGTAAATCGCAATATATTCGCAGCAATTGACCTACATTGTTAGAAAAGTTTGTAGGAGGCCAACTTTGCTCACCAGTTACCACTGTGCTTTGCTAGCAAATTTTGCTAAATCAAACACAAATTGATCTATATTAAATGTTTACCGGTTAAATGTTACAAATAATGCTTACCAGCTAAACCTAAATTTTTATAACGAAAGAGATGAAAAATGAGGGGCCAAACGAAAAAAAATTCCAAAAATTTTATCAGGTATCATCAAATAGTTTTAAATATCTTCAAAAGCTGAGACTT
This sequence comes from Trididemnum clinides, assembly GCA_963675345.1. Taxonomy (NCBI): domain Eukaryota; kingdom Metazoa; phylum Chordata; class Ascidiacea; order Aplousobranchia; family Didemnidae; genus Trididemnum; species Trididemnum clinides. The sequence goes on along the minus strand of OY776289.1, from coordinate 35,148,912 downwards.
TCTTAATTTAAAGGGTTTAACTTTTTCGTCATCCTTGAATGACGAACCACATAACTCATTGTTACATGTCGCCAACCACCTTCACATATACAAACAATTCTTCCTCAACACTAGCTTTCTTGCTTCGCTCTTTGCTATTCCGATGACATCAACTATTGAGTCACGTCTAACAACTACCGTATTCCAAACACATCTAACTGACGATTCTGTCTTCCTTTCTGATGGGGTTTTTTGCATAAATAATTATACTGATAAGCTACCAACCGCAAAACTTGGTCTTCTTTTTACGCTCTAGCCTTCAGATGCTGGTAGCAGGCTATTTACTTTGCAAATAGAATAATTGAGGTCAAAAAATAGAAGTAAATTGTTACTGAGTTATGAGTAATCGCTCCCACAAATCTGAACTGAGAACTCATCACACCTAAAAATGTACCTTTAAAGCTGCTATATGTACTTTGTTTGCATCAATCTTTTTTTACTTCGAACTTTTTGTTTGGGCTAAATATAACTCACCTTACTATAACGTAGTAACATCGCTCCCATAAATCCACCTACAACACTGCTATAGGGACTTTGTACCACGCGTCTGATGCGTGATTCGTTTTGTTTCACATCGACGCGCATCTGTTTGTGGTAATGCTCATCTTATGATACATGACAGTACTGTTCCTCAATAATTTAGCCATTAGTTGCATTGGTTTCCCTGGTAAACAAATTTGAAATTCTCATGTTGAGAATTTAATTCCAAAATCGTTTGTACCTTATCGAGCACATAGGCTCTGCTTTAACTCAATCTTTAAATTGATTTTACAACCGGCTGAAAACGTCGCTAATTATAATTATAATTATCTTACCAACTACAAACGAAATCTTTGTTAATCCGCTTTCTTGCTTTGTTCTTTACCATTCGGCAGACATCATGCCACACGACGTACAACCAGTTCCCTCCATTTCGACTCCTGATCTACGCCTTGTATTGAGGGAACATTTATCAACTGTTCTCCTAATAGAATGGGATTTTACAATTTTTGAATGCCACAACTGTGAACATCTTATCATGCGAACACATTTGAGTGTTAATTTTGACTCGGTTTTTGTCATAGCATTTGGCGGAAAAAATTGATATTAAACATAGAAAGTGATTTAACGAAAGAATTAGCTGTTCTTCCTGTATCAAGAAACTTCACATGTTTGTTGCAGACTAGTCACTTTAAAATAATGATAAATTAAACGCAAGAAATACACTAGCAAGTCATTGCTAAGTTAACATCGGAAACTCGTTGGAAAAATAGTTTGCTCTGAATTCACAACAATGAAGGCATGACAGTCTTCTTTGCTGAGTAAGAATTCATCACGCCGTATGCTGCGTGATTCTTTTTGTCTTTTCGTTTTGACTAGCTTTTTATTGGCCAAGATGTCACTGACCCGCCCATTCTGTTCCTGATTAACTTCGTAATCATTTCCATTGGCTTCGTTTGATCAGTGGTGCGCACACTATGGTGTTGAGGGTCATCCCCCGAATCCTGTAGATATGCAATTTTTTCAAGTTAATAAAAAATTCATGAAACCATTTGTCTAAAACTTGTTTTAAAAAGCAAGAAAGTGTATATTTTTTAGTATAATTTTCTACAATTTTTTCGGGAGGACATGCCCCCGGACCTACCTAGAATAATCATGTTTTCGGAATAAGGAACGCCTTTGCAGTCTGTTCATCAACTGAAAGAGCTGTGTTTTCCGGACCTGTTTCATTTTAGACAGATAAAAAAACAGTTTCTTTATCCAAAATATCATGCTCACATTTGTGTCTTTTTAGATTGTCTGCTCTTGCAAAAGTTGTGATGCATTTCAAAGACCACACTTTAGTTGACCCAAAATGCCCGATTACCTTATGCTGACGTAAACCTTTTTTACCTAAAAGGAGGACTCGCCAGAAAATCTTTCTGCACAAATTTTATTCGTAACTCTTTTTCAAACCATGTGATTTTTTTTGGTCATACCAAACCCAACTTTGTAGTAAGAACTTTATCGCATATCTCACACTTGTAAACTCCTATTTTGTGGTATGAATAAGCTTCTCACTACTCTGCTTGATATGGTACAGAGAAAGTTTACTGCTTAATATGGAGACAAGAATTCAAGCTTGGGCAAGTCGGGCCAAGTCTACAATCGACTCCCTACCCACCGCTGGCGTCACCACTTCATGCAAAACAAAATATTTTCAACTTTACTGGTTTCGGTGTTCACCATCGCAATTGACGCCAAATGGATCATAATTTAGTACCAAAGTGGGTTTGATGCCTACATGAGTTCAGCTATGCCATATCTTGTTTTCTTAAAAATATCATCTACAGAACTCTCCAGCTTGGCTTTATTGCTTATGGTGGAAATGAACTAGGTCGGTAGCATAGTATCTCCAATGGAAGACTGACCACTAGCTGTTGTTTGCAGGCTAATATCTTTAAGTTTTTATGAACAAAAAAGATCATCAGTTTTACGCTCAAGTTGGAAACATTCATGAAAAAACTACTGGACAGTATTACTTCAATATTTACTTACTATTTACTTTGATCCCAAAAAAGATTTGATTCCACCAGAACAGTGCCATCTCCTGCGGATGCAACCACCACAACGTGTTAAATAGCTGTCACCAGTTGGTTTCTATTTCCTTGCGCGAAACACCACTCTGCTCCATCGCACATATGTGATCGTGAAATCTGTTTCAACTTCTGCCGTTTGAGAGATTTTTAACAAAAATCCACAAACATGTTCTGCAAAGCAAAATATAGGTCCGAGGTGAGAACGCCACTCATTTTGTGAAGATTCAGCCATTGTTGACGTCAAAAGAAGACAGTGCACTCCAAGTGAGGCTACGAGGCTAAACATAGTAACGAAATCGCCCGCACATGATTATATTTGGGTGGGGAGGGGTTCGTCCGACTTTTCAACGAAAAATTCTATTATGTAAGTATTGCAGTGACAAATAGCAGTGTGAGCTTTCCAATGTCAATACATTTCAATGAATTTAGTTTCAAAAAAAGTTTTAAATAAGGAAGTATAGTTGAGCGAATCCATAAAAAAATGATAAACACCAACTTCAGGGTTAAAGAGTAAACATTTTTTTAAAATTAAGATTTTACTCAAATTATCTTTCAATGTTTAACTTCACTTACAATTTTCTACCCTGCCATGCTTGTCTACTCTGTCGCTTTTCCCCTGAACAATGCTGTTCGCAGCTAATTGATCGCAGCAGTTTGAACGTGCGACACTGTTCGCAGTAAATTGATCGTGCGCCTTGCCCGCGCACGTGGTGCGATAAAATGAAACGCTTGACTGCGCTCATTTCATATGCTGCGGCATAATTCATCTTTGGAAAAAAACGAGCATAAGCATTCACGCGGGCGAATTGCCATATTCCGAACCACACACAAATAGTTGCTTAGGTTTGTGACATGATTAGCTTAAAGAATTTTCATCAAGTTCAGTTTTTCCAAAGTCAAAATATGACGATAAAGCTGGTATCCAAAAACCAGTTCTGAAAAGAAAAATAATGTTGGCCGGTTGACGAAAATAATTACAGTCGTTAACTTTAGATTCAAAGAAGCAGTACTTGGCTCTAATTTTTCAATTGTCACCTTTCGTTAATACTAACAACACTTTTTATATGTTCCTGCTTTACTGACAACTTTCAACATTCCCATAAACTATACAAATAATTCTCACTCGGTTACGGCACCACTTACTAACTATGTGTGCTGCTGTTACATCGCTGCTTAGTGTTCGATGATTACTATTTCTGAGGAAATAACCAAACACGTTCTTTTTTGTTGCGACAACTTTCACATGTCAATGCGTCACGGCTGAAGGATTTTAGAACGGTGGTGTGCACACTGCACTCTACCGAGTAACAAGCGTTTGAGACCACGATGTGCTGACCAATCGAAAACAACGGTAGTGACGTGCAAGACATATTTGTTGTATGGTTTCAAGCCAGCGCCCAGGGCCGCCACTTAAACAAGGCGGCCATTATTGACCAAAAGAGATATAAGTTTAGTTGTATTTCAAAACAAGGTTCTAACGTAGATAGGGTTGCCAACCGTCTTTTATTTCAAAGGACAGTCCTTTAATTGATATCTTCTGTCCTTGTCCTTCATTGAAATTATAAAGGACGCTAATAACCGACGCGATGGTGTAGTGGTTAGAGCGTCCGCTTTGCAGTCGGTAGACCTGGTGTTTATTCCTCTTGTCGAGTCATATCAAAAGACTATAAAAAATGGTATTTATAGCTTCCCTGCTTGGCGCTCGGCAATTATGGGAGGTTGTGGAGAACAAGCCGGAAAGTTCGCTTGTTGTGTCCTTGGGCAAGGCACTTAACGGGACGCCCCATCTTTATGTGGCAAACAGGTGACACGGAAATGGCAACTCCCAAGCGAGTGCGGACTCACCGTCCAAAATATAGCGATACATTGCTTTCTCGTAAATGGAGGATAAATATGGCAAATAAAAAAAAAAAAAATTTGCCCTTCATTTCTAGCACCGCTCTTACTACAAGGGCTGCGAATGATTTCAAAAGTAAACAAGAAAAATGAATCAGCAAATTTGACTCGTTTATCGGTACTGGCCACTTGGATTCTTTCGAATCCACCGCCATTAGTACGATTGGCAGCAGGTTGTGACCTTTTTTTGTGGAGAACACCACCATGTCAGCCAAACATCTCCAGTTACCGAACCGAAGGAACCCCCTGCCAATTTGCAACAGAGCGACGGGACAATTAATTTTTCGTCAAAGTTGGCAACCCTACACGTAGACATTTATTACTAGCTTGATCGTAAATCAGGCGGCATTGTTTTCTTCCGCAAATGGTGACAAAAAACCACGCCTTCCTACTGCTTTCAAGCAATAAACAGCAAGTTGCAGATTGCAGTTAAGTTTGTGGTCAATGATTCGCGATGTAAATCCGTTTATATTGATTTGAATATATTTTTATTGAACGCATAAAAATATGCAATTTGTAATAAAGCGGTCGCTTCAGAAGTGAACTGGCAACAAGTCTAAAATCCAAAGCGGTGACCCAAATGCAAAAGTAGTTTTTAACTTTTAAACCTCCCAAAACTGGAATGGTTTGATGGTAGAATTCACAAAAATGTGTTTTTAGAAAACTAGATTTGGAAAAAAACGTCGAGGCGACTAAAGAAAAAAATATCAAACTAAAACTTCAGGGTCAAAAAGTAAACATTTTTTCAAAAACTAATTTTTACTCCGTTTCTGGATGCAATGATAGTGCATTTTGTCCCCTCCAATCAACACTAAAAACCTGGCTTATCTTTTTGCTTCCTTAAATATTACAATTTTCTATCTTCTCATATTTTTTCTACCCGGTTGTTGCAACATTGGCCAACTCTATCAAGGCCACCTAGATGCACAAGGCTTTTGGCGTAGAACGGATCATCTGATGACGTTATTACGTGTAGGGCATTGAAAGCGCGAACGAGCATTGAAAGCTGTTACAAACAAAAGACAAAAGCGTTGCAAAATCTTAACAGCAACGAATTTATTCTCAGCCACTTTATTCTCAAACCGTGCTTCTTTGAGAAACCAAATACCGTAACGCGAGGTACGTTTTTGTAATTTCTTTTACAAAAAAGAACAAAACACGTGAAAGGCTTAGAATTGATGTTACAAATCAAACTATTAAGGCTAACAATATAACCAACTAAAAATATTTTGAATAATTGGTGAATATTCAGCGTGATATGAAAGAAACTGTGAGAGGAGCAATTACTTTCCTTAAGAAAAACATAGGTCTACCTGTCGCTGTCTTACCAAAATTCATTTTCCACCAGCTTTGTCTCTTCTTACACTACATATCATCTTGTATATTTACATAAATTTGCAATATATGTTTCAGCTATAAGCAATTTTTAGTTTACTTTCACGAAATATATAAATATATAAAGAAAAAAGCATTCAGTTATATGTTGGACGAAAACAGGAAACATGAGTTACAAACTTAGAAGAGCGTAATTTTACGATTGAAGATGACAGACCAATCCAAAATCTCAGGAGCATCTGCATAAGGGCAGTTATTTATGTAGATTATGGGTCACATTTATCTCGCAGTACGGCAAACTAAACTGTAGGATGCTGTCTGGTGCGTGGCAAAGTCTCGTAAGCTTTTTTAAACGCGTCGCATCGCAAAAAGTTTGAGAACCACTGTCCTAATCTCTGCAAAACTTTACCATGTGCTTCAAAATTGGCGCCTCATAAATTACGCTATTTTTTAATCAACGCATATTAAGCTGATTCTTTTGCTTTGGTGTCAAAGCCGAAATGGTGGGACCGTCGCGCAATACTCCTTCCTTAAATATGTAGGTGCCTATTTTGAAACAGAGCTTTGCAACTACCTGTAGCCTGGCACCCCTTGTCAATTCGAATAAATCTTTTTAACTTTTGTTGTGCTTTTCTTATTTTGCTTCAATTGCAAAATTTTTTTCCACTGCTTTGCAGCTCGATTTTTGGAAGCTCAGAAAACGCGTTGAATGGCCGCTCAATGGTTGCAAGCAAATTTACAACCTCAGAGCAGGGGCGTGCAACTTGCCGCTCGCGGGACAAATGCGGCCCTCGACGCGAAATTTTCTGGCCCGCGGAAACGATTCCAAATGTGGACCGGGACTTGATATTTGGCGGCCTTGGAAGGCAAACTTATCGCTTATATCTGGGAAAAACCGATTTCTATAAAAAATATTCACACAGAAAATTTCAAAAAAATGTTGCTTTGAAGGTATTGATCTCAAAGAGAAAGGTCTTTACCGCCATTTTCATTAATACTGCCACCAGCCACTGGTTCGAAGCTTATTTGTGCGTAGCTTTATTTGTTAGTTTTTTGTCGCTCTTTGTTTCGACATTTTGGCAGCATTTTGACATTCTTCAATCTGTTCCAGTACAGAAGTACTACCGCGAAAAAGAAAGAAAAAGGCTTTACAAGATACTACATTATCATTAAAATTAGTATTTTTTTACAAAAAGTATCTGCTTGTGACGCTTTGCGTCTTTTTTATCTGAAAAAATCGAAAAAGTACCAGTACCAAGCTATTTTGGTGCAAGTACAATTACCGATACCGGTTTATTTTTGAAACACCGATGCCCGCCAAGGTAACAGAAAAACTGATGCTGTTTACCTGACTATAATAAGCTTTTTCAAACTGCATCAGCGTTAGCTCATTCTTGGGCTGATGTCGACGTGCAGATGTAAACTAATTCCCGATTCAAGTTTGCACAAAGTGTGCTGTAAATTTTTTCATCTTTCGAATGTGCCGCAAGTTTGGGAACCACTTGACCTATTGCGTGATATAGGCTACCCTAAGAACATGTTTCTCATTCACAAGACTATGAGCCAATTAAATTTAGTGCGTGTTAGCAACCAAAATGCCATTTTACCATGTGTCAGCACTAATCTTCAAAAATGTATCACATTTTAATAAAAATTCATTAGTTTGTTTGCAAATAAGCAAACATATTGTAAGTACTTACACAATGCCATCGTTTTCGCATTTAATTTTTGGCTATGTATGGCTTCGGGCTTTTAATCTCTGCTTGAATACGACGAATCAAGCTGTCAATCAACTTTCAACTTTTCACAATACGATTGAGATACCAGAAATTTTCAACTAAAATTAACAAACTTACTGCAAAGCAACAAAACTTAGGCGAGAAAGTTTCTGATTTCGTGAACACTTAGCCTCATTTTGTGAACACTTAGCCAGAGTTGGCCTCATTATGTGACTGTCCACTCTGGTTTAAAGTGCCTTTAAGGAGATGAAATTTTAGATATTTGTCTCTGAAAAACTTGAACAGGCGGTGCTGAAAGTTTTTTATTGTAAATAGGGGAAACACTTATCTGTAACCACTCTCGATTGTGGAGAACCCCATCAATGAAACAGCTTGATCGTCATTATATGTGGGTAAGAGGGGCCCATCCAAATTTTTGATGATAAACTTTTCTATTCAAGTTGTGTTGAGGTAACTAACAGTGGTCTTCATTTTCAAAACAGCAATTTCAATAAAGAATTTCAAGATGATCCAATCAATATAAAATTGCTGATAGTAACTTCAGAGTAAAAAAAGTAAACCCTTTTCAAAGGCAAGATTTTTCTCTCCACTTTTAAGGATACTTTTGCTACAACTTGATACCTCCATACCACGAAAATGTTTTTTACATTATTACTTCACTTTCAATGCTTTCCCATCCAGTTGCTGTCACGCTGGCCAATGCTAAGCGCACTTTGCGTTGTAGTTCTGATGTGATTGCGCTTCTTGTTACCGCACAGGATGCGATGAGTTAAAAGCTTGATTGCACTCATTTCATGGGCTGTGCCATCAATGACATGGACTATGGTGGCATTAACTAGCCACTAAAAACAGCGAGAAATGAAATAACAACCCAAATATGTCAAATGGCTCAAAAAAATTAACTATTGCGAAAATCAAAGAAGGCAACTTAATTTTTAGTTGCTAATACGGAATGTCAATTTGTTTTAATTATTTAAATGTTATGTACCAAGAAATATGCAACAACCAATAATTGAATTACAAGTGAGGTGTTGCAAATAAACATAAAACAAGCACATTTTTTCTCACAAAAATAAGCATTAATGTTTTCTAACTGAAACAAGTCAAACAACCGAAAATGGTTGCTTATTTTTATAACACAATTAGATAAAAAATTTTTCATTTAGCTTATAGTCTTCCAAATATCAAAATGTGACGATGAAGTCGGTATCCACATACTAGTTTGAGAAAGAAAAATGCAAGATAAAGCAGTTGAAGAAACATATACTAATGTAAACTTTAGGTTTAAAAAAGAAAAAATTCTTTCCAAAAATTAAGGTTTGTACTCTCCTCCTCTTCCTAGACACATCTTTATCACAATTGGTCACCAATTGTCAATACGCGCAAAACCTGTTTTGCCTTTCTTTTTCACTGACAATTTTCTACCTTTTCATCTTTTCCCCTCGATTGCTGCAAAGCCAATCAGCACTCTGCGTTGCTGTTTGATCAATTCTCGTTCTTCAATGCATGACATCGACGAGGAAATAACGCATCCACAACGAAGAATTACCAATTACATTTGTCCAAGAGCGAGCGAGTTGTTTATTCGCAGTTAATTTTACACTTAACTGCTAATGGTCCAGTGAGCTTTGGCTCAACGTCGACTATGACTATCAAAGCCATTTGCGAAATACAGGGTGTCCTTAAAAAGCGCCAAAAAAAATGGCTGACCAAAAGCGCTGATTTATGCTGGAAAGGTATAGGGCGAACACCAACTATTGGGGGTATTTTAAAAACTTATGAAAAATTAACAAAACATTGGATTGAATTATTGCTAGTTGGGTCCTCGGAAACAAATAATTTTAATCAAAAGCAATTTGATTGAAATATGGTCTTTCAGTTGGCTAGTCTAAACTTATTGCTGTGTGCCAATCAAAAAGAATTGCCCTTAAGAGAAGTGCCATCTAAATACCATTTGTTCCTCAGTTTTAAATAACTCAATACCAATTACATACTCGTCGGTACATTAGCAAAAACAATCATTATTTGATCATTACTACCGGTACCGAAAGCTTGGCGGGAAGCTTGCTTGTTGTGTCCTTGGGCAAGGCATTTAACAGCATGCCTCCATCTTTATGTGGCAAACAGGTGGTGGGGCCAAGCACTCTACCCGTCGTCGTGGCCTAGTCTGACGAAAAACATGCAAACAGAGCATGAGCGCATATGCATGAATAAATGAATCCGTACCGTTAGTTTTTAAATTACCCTTGTTTCAGCAGCCTTGGTAATAGCCCTAAAAATTGCTTAAGAAGTAGTTAAGGTCAGAAAATTACAAGTGATATATCAATACAACTGGTCTGCAAGCACTATTGACAAAAAAAAACTCAAAAAATTACTGATTTTATCCATCACTATCAAATCCAACATACGATGAATGGTACAGAAGTCTGCCCTGCCATTTACATGTAGGCTACAGTATAATTCAAGTTTACAACTTTTCAGTATGCGTATGCAACTAAATATGCTGTATAAATTACACATTACAATTCACTTAAACTCAACATTCCCAAACACGCTGGTTAATCGAATATGAAATCCTCACAGAAGCTGGCTACAAATAAGCCTGCATGTTTAGCCTGTTGCAGCCACTGCAACTTCGATGCATACATGCGCAGCTATCGCAGCAATGAGCTCTAGCTACTAAGAGTCGTATGAGCACGAAGATGTTACAAACCACAAACCGAAAGTTACCAACATCAATTTATATCGAGATGGCAAAAAAAAACTCGTGTCAAGAGTGACGCTTTAATTGTAAAGCCAGATGAGTCAGTGTTGGATCGGGTTTTGGAAGCAAAAGCAAAACGGGAGACATTTCGTCTTTTAGCGTTTAAAAAATGCAAAGTTGCGGTTTCTCCTTACGATCTTGCCATTGCTGGATTTTATTACATTGGCCCAGGCGACCGAGTTCGATGTTTTCAGCTGTGGGAATTGCGTTCATGCATGGCAACCTACCGATGACGTTTCATCTGAGAAGTGGCGTGATTAAGAACGCTGTCAATACGGTGAGTATGCGCGCTGCGACACTAAGCTGGTGAACAGTAATCAGCAGTCAAGTAGACCAGGGGCACGGCAGCTGTGCGCGATGTCTTGGCGCCAGCGCCCCACTCTGAACTTGCAAGTCGCCTCAGCAGTGAAACGCGCGTGAATAGTTTTTTGCCTAATTCCTCAAAGTGACGACGATACGTGAGCAATCTGTCCAGTTTCACATAAAGATAGGTCGGCACTGGACAAAATGGTAGGATTTTATCATTGTTATTAACTTTGAGCTTACGCTTGGCCTTTCGATTGTGGAGATATAAAAGGTTGCCGTTACCGTTTTAGCATGGCTGAGCTTTAGGTGCCATGGCTTTAATACGCAAAAAGTGCAGTCATGTCTCCACTCAAAGCTCTTTCCAACACCTTTCAATCTCCAGATGAGTAAAGTATTGCCAAGTCGTCAGCGTAAGCATCCTTCTTGGAGGTTATGGAAGGCAAATCGCGTATGTATATGTCGAATATGTTTGTTGCTCAACACTTACTGCAAAATTTTGCAAAAATTTTACGACTCTGCGGACAAATCTGATGTTTTAAACCAGGGGCTTCGAAAACAATTTTGGTAGGGACTGCTTTAAAGAACCAACTGGAGCAGGTGACATTTAGTATTGAATGAAACGTGAAGACGTATTTCGTTTAGAAATACAATTGGGAAAAGAAGACATTTTAATTTTGTAAGATGAACTGTGAGGACATTTTTCTTTTTTTTGTCTTGCTGGATATCAAGTCCACAATGGGAGTACGCTCAGTAATGCTTGGGTCGTGAGACTTATGAACTATTTTTTGGGTCGCGCCAAAAAGGGTTTGAGAACCTCTGTTTTAAATTATAACAATAAATTACAAAAAATAGAAAATGGCTTCTAAAAATATATTTTTTATAAATGAAATCTCCAGTGCTATGACTATATGATTTGAAGTTGTTGGCTCCGTTGACGACATAGCTCATCAAATATCTTGCTATACTTCAAGACGATTGCAGTTTGAACTTCCCACGTACCGGTACAAGTGTTAAATGTTTCTACGCTGTCGTCTTTAATCCAGAACTACGGTATAAATCAGTTTATTCCAACAGATTAAATCAAACAGTAATTTCAATATCACATCACAATGTCATAGTTTTACAGATTGATACAGATACAAAACTGTTTGGAATATGCAGAATTTGGAATACCGTACGCAGATTTATAACTGTGACCAAATTGCATCAATCAATAGCTCAACAGCCTTACACAATCTTATTCAAACAAATGAAAAATCATCAAAGCATTAATAAGCTGAAGCATATTACTACGAAAAACTTCTCTAACATCAAGCTCAAAGCAAACGCAGTCTAAGCAAAAAGTGAAGACTTCGCACGAACTACACTAGCCAACAAGTTCGGCGAGGCAAAAGACATCAAGCCGTAAGCGCAGCATTTTGTGTGCAAACTTAAACCAATACTGCCAACCACAAGCGACTGAAAATACAATAGATGGTGCACTCAAACTGTAAGGCAGATTTGCTTGGCAACTTAAACTTAAAGGACAATAACTTTTTTAGGGGAGTTTTGGTTATTTCTGGATATAACAATACCACACTTAACACAAAAATCTGTTGCTAGCAAGACTTAAAAAGCCAGAGTCGTTTTTCAGGTCAATCAGTTAATCCTGTAATCATTTTTGCTTTTTCAGCATAGGCAATTGTCGCCTCATGGAAACTGGTCTTGAACCTCCCACTCACTGCCATTCTATCTTCGTTTATTTTATATTTCCGGGATAAGTGACAATGCGCAAACTGCCGATTGTATACAGCTGGAAAAGTCGTTTTGTTTAAGCTGCGCATCGTCTTTTCCACACCGCGTGTCTGAGTGCTCCAAGGGAACGAGCAGAGTGAGTGATGCAACAATGCAATTCAGCAAGATGATGCAAAGTAGAAAGGTCACGCTACACAACACCGAGGTACAATGCAGAGAGCGCAATGCTTACTGCAAAACAAGATTTTGATTTTGTTACAATACAAATTTGCTCTATTTTCAATTTTGTGCTTTGTTTTTCTCTCCAAGTAAATTTTCTTGGTTGTTAGTTTTTCTTAGCTTGCATTTCGAAATTGTATGTTTGGCGCTGGTAGTTTTCAGGTTGTGCTTGTAGTAGAAACAAGCTGTAGCTTGCACACAGTACTGATTGAATAATCTCCGTAAGTTTTTTATATCACCAAATGTTTACCCGCTCTCGGAGGGTAAAGTGTATTGCCTCAATGGAATTAAGTAGCTATTTTACTGCACAGTTATAATTTGCTGGAGTACAGAAAAGCATAATGAACAACACAAAACTGAAAAAGAAAAACAACATACAATGAAAGCAAAATAACACAAAACGAGCATTCAAAGTCAAAGTTTTGCATTGATTGAAGAGTGAAATTGATTTGCAATAAATCGTGCCGCAACCTTCTTTGAATATATTGTTACATGTGATTAGTTCTGTAGCAGTAAATCACAATGAAAGCTCACAGCTATAATATTAAAACCTTTAAAACCAATGGAACCAAAATGGTAAAAGCATAGCGCCAAACACAAATTTGAACTAAACAGTTTTGGCACAAAGGTTTGCCACAGTGATAGTTGAACACACGATTGGTTGATCGCATGTTTGCAGCAAGATTTGCCAGCAGATTCGCATGATCTACAAAAATAATTTCTTTTGAATACTTTAGCTTTATTGACAATGGTTGATCAACGTGGTGACGCACTGTTGTGGCATTTGCGGGTTCGATTCGTTTACAAGTTTCCTCCTAACGTGTTTTGCTTCTTTGTTTGTCAAACGTCATTTACGGCAGTTCGCCTGGTTAATTGCTAACTTGTAGCAAAAGCAGAATGTGACGGAAGCACTGAAAACTCCGAAGTTGGTATAAACACAAGTTGTTTTTTGCATTTTTTACAAAAGTTTTTCCAGGACAGGAAAATAAATAGTTTTACCTTCAGTTATGTTTACAAAACTACTTCATAGGAATAATTACTTTAATCTTCAAATAGATCCGATTCTGGTGGAACAGTGCCGTCTCCCACCGATGCAATTGCTACAACGTTTCTCATAGCTTCACCATTTAGTTTATATTCCGTTACACGAAACACAACTCCACCCCATAGCCTATATGTGACTCTGTAATCCGTTTCAACTCCTGCCATTCAGCCCACAAATTGTCAATAAAATTTAACCACAAAATTGCTGAAAAACAAACACATTACAGAGGCCGATTGAGGAGTGTGGAGTAAAGGAGAGGACGGCATCATTGATAATATTCCAGTTTCTAAAACATTTTTAACCATCATAACTAACAAAAGTTATTAAGTCAACAGGCTGTTGCAGCCTTGTTAGTTTATTTAAAATGTTGGTAGAATCAAGACTATACATGTAAAAACTTTTATGAAATATCATTAAACAAAAATTAATCATACAAGTGGGGATTTCTCATCGAATCTGTCAAATTTATTCAAAAAATCAATGTTTTAAAATCTTCTCTCGCCATCTACAGTTAAACCGGAATAAACAATTTTTATTTGATTTAAACGAAAAGCTGAAAAATATCTCACCAAGATTTTGAGGTGAAATCGTTGGAAAACGTGAACCTAATGATGATATTCACTACAATGTGATACTTTGCTGACTAGGGAATTATCAGGCGTTTGCAGCGTAATTTATATTAGTCGCTTTATTCTTTTTTTCTAAATTTCTTTTTTTATTTTTTTCTATATAATAATTCATATAACGATTTACAACATATGAAATCACATTTGCCATGAACATTCTAAAGCTACTTCACCGCATTGGCGGATTACACTGCTTTCCTTTGATGGGGAGGAGGGTTGCAATTTGGACCAAGAATATTCAATATATTTTTAAGATCATCGTTTTGAAAGTGGGTATTTTGACAACTTTTTTTAATTTCTGGGAAGGCTCAAGGCGATTAAACTATGTTTAGAGATCACGTTTTAGATGGTCATTTTTGCCATTCTCAATTCTAAATTAGGGTGAAGATCTTTTTTTGGTGACTTCGTTTTTAGGGAGGATTCAGTCTCTTACTTTTACGCCTGTGCTACACTGCAAGATGTTTTCATTTAGCCCCACGAGTTAGTTGATTTTCGCTTGCATGCGCACATTAGAAAAAACACAAAACAAATTTATGCAAAGGAAAAGCGAAAACTAGTATGCAGCAGCAAATGCTATCATGAGAAAATAGCATCATGTATTCGGCATATTGATCTTGACGTTTCGCCCCCTGGATAGCCGGGAGATGCATCAGAAAAACTGTACAAATGATTAACTGAAATGTGATGAATTACCGTTATCTAGGAATAAAACAAAAATCAAACTACCGACTATATATCAACGGTAACCAGTATAGTTGAATCTCTGAACATCTAATGCTGTTTGCTATAGTTTTGCTGTGGAAATAGAGGCGACTACTGCGTGTTCCTTTACGACACGCTGTTTACTTTTTGTGTTTATGTTTGCATGGTGACAGGCAAGTGGAAAGAAATTTTAATAAAAATATATCGAATAAACAATCGGCAGCGGTCGACAAATGCTATATCTATTTTTACAGACAAATTTAAGACCAAGTTCTACTTAGTTTAATCTTTTATAAAATGGTAATTCTTGTAGACCAGACGGAATAAGCTAAAAGCTGATATAATCATTTACATTTGGAAAATTCTTTAACCCACTGGGCCCTCAAATATGTTTAAATACCCGTAATGAATTTTTCTAAGTAATATTGAGGATTCATTTTGGACATAACTGATTTATGTTTTAAAGTTATGTCTCAGAGATCACGGGTTTGTAAGTAAAATTTTGCGATCGACTTGGTCCAGTGCGATGAACTAAGGCGTGCCTAAAAATGTACGCAAGGGTAATGTATACGTTCAAACATAACGCATTCGGAATGCCAAAACGTTAAACCAATTTTTCTAAGGTTACAACGAAGCCAAAAACCCAACCACAAATTTTGAGAAAGCAAAATCTTAATGCTTCCAATTTAAATGTAAATGCTTCTTCAAACTTAAAATTAAAATCGAGCTCATTGGTGTCAATATTCTCACCATTCAAAAATCTGAAGATGGATTATTTGCAAAGCTTGTCAGTTTTCGTTTGTCAAACAGCATTGAGAAGTTTAAAAACAATTCAGCTTATTTTAATTTATTATTTTATACCAGTTAAAGAGCACACTGCTTACAAAGGTACACTCGTCACAAAACGTTATTTTTTGAAAGGCAAGACTAATGGTCGTTTGCAATGACAACAAAATCAATGTTTGACACTGTTCTAAGTCCACAATTGATCGCGAAAGAAACGACAGTGCTTCTCCATTGATAAAGTCACTGTGAGCAAAGCAAAAACTTCACTTTTATGAACTAAACTAAACAGCATACAATTGACTTTTTCAAAAAATCTTGACGATAGCTCATCAAACACAGTTGTTTGTTGTAATCTGATATCAACTGTAACAAGTTGCAGATTTTCTTTCAGTTGATGCAATTAGTAGGAGGAGCAGTCCTGCTAAAAACTGTGCAAAATTAGAATTCTTATGCATTCTTCATTTCCATACAGTCTAGCTACAAGCTTTAACTTGCAATCAGGTTTGAATAACTTTCACCGCTAGCCAAGAATGAAAAAAGTTAACTATGCTATCACCGCTTCATGTCTTCGCAGCAGTTATTTGCTGCCAACTCTTATTGATTGAAGTCAATAATAAATTTGAATAACCCTGGTATCTTTTGGTTTCAGCGATTATGCGTTACAAAGATTATCAAATCATCAGAAATAAAAACATTTTTCATTCTACTTGTTTAGTAAAGGCCCGGGGTATTTGTCAACTCACTGGTCACGTTTCACTACGAGTCGTAGTGATAGTACGTCTGCATGTTTCACTACAAGCCGCAGTGTTATTACATCATCGGTCACCCTTCATTACGAGCCACAGCGATATTAGGTCAGCACGGTGCTTGCGTCAGTTGTTTCGGGACATCAGAGTCAACAAAAATTTTTGCAAATGTAGTGAATTATTACGGCAATTTGTGTCTAACAGCCCACTCTGGCAATACTCATATGGTTGACTAGCATTGTGAAAATGTATCAAAAACTTCTCTTTCATAAACGAAATTGATCAACACACAACTGACCTTATTATTAATACAATCTTAACGATTGCTTCATCCAAAAATACCGCTGTTTGCTGTAGTTTGAAATCAACTCTAACAAGTAGCAGGTTTTATTTAAAATGATGCAATTAGTTTGAGCACTCTTGCTCAATAAAAACTGTGAAGTTAAAATCTCTTTGCATCTCCTTCTCAATACAGCCGTACTAACCTAAAACCAGCTTAACTAACTTACTCCTCCAGTAAAATTTGCACAAAATTTATTGTACTACCACCACTGTTTCTTTGCCTCATGTCAACGGACTCCGATAAACTCATGATTTTTTGCTGTCTACTCCATGTCAAGTGAATGACAACAAATCACATTTTCCATATTTTTTTTGTTTATACAGTAGAAAGTTATATTTTCGTACAGCACTTAATAAATAAATTTACTGAAATGAATGAAACTACAAAGTCTTATCGGCTTTGTTTTACCGCTGGTCGAAGTAAACAGTCAATTTAGTTAGCTTTGCTATCGCACTAACAAAGCGATCACAGATCTCTGACCAGGCGTCATTTTGAGCTTTCATTAATAAATATCTCGCTGATGAAACAAGCGCTCGTTTTGTTGTTTGGAGTTCACCAGGTGCGCGTTTAGCGAAAGGAGCGCTTGTTTCATCTGCGAACTGCAAAGACTTATCGACTTTGTTTTACTCTGTTCTGAGTAAACAGTCAATCTGCTTAGCTTTGCTATCGCACTAACCAAAACTGTCAAAGATCTCGCGAGACGTCACTTAGAGCTTTCATTCATAAATATCTCGTCCACGAAACTAGCGATCGCTTTGGCTGTTTCGGGTTTAGTAGGTTCGCGTTTAGCAAAACTAGCGCTTGTTTCATCTGCGAACTGCAGTCTTTGCGGCTTTATTTTACTGCTGTTCTAAGTAAACAGCATAAATATCTCACGAAATTATCGTGCGCTTCCGCGTTTAAGAACACAAAGATAAAAAAGAATGATAAAAAGAAACTAGCCCGAAAAAAACAAACAAAAAACTAACCCCAAGAAAAATATTTGCAAGTGACACATGTGTTGAAAGTGCTTAGCTTTTTAGCGATCACACGTTTCAAATTATGTCAAATCATCAAAAATAGAAACATCTTTATTCTACTTTTATTGGAACATATTGAACTGAAAACTCTTTGCAGCATTGTTTTACTGTTAATCGAAGTAAAAAGTAAATCTGATTAGCTATGATATCGCGCGAGCACTTTTGTCAACTACACCGCTCAAAGTGGCGAAAGAGTTCAGCCAGATATCTGTGTTCGGTTTTTGCTTTTACTCACATATTCCTCGCTGAAGGAAAGAGCGCTCCTTGCGCGTTCAGCATTATGAAGATAATAGAAGAAACTAAGCCAAGAGAACACAAAATATGAGCCCCAAGAGAATAAAAGAAACGCAGCATACATTGGCAACTGACGCAAGGTATCGAAATGGATTTGTTTGTTTCAGCGATTATGCGTTACCATCTTTGTCAACTCACTGGTCACGCTTCACTGGGAGCCACATTCGATATTACGTCATCGGTTCGTTTCATTACGAGCTGTAGCGATATTACGTCATCGGTTCGTTTCACTACGAGCAACGGTGATATTACGTCATCGCCGCGCTTGCGTCGACTCTTTTAAAGGGCGTCAGAGTCAACAAAGGTTTTTGCAAATGTAGCGTGAACAAGTGTAACGAAACAAATTGTCGTAATAATTGAAACAATTTGTGTCTAACAGCACAATCGGGAAACACTCATCATGTACTCCAGAGATGCTTGATTAACTTTGTGGAAGTATATCAAAAATTTTTCTTTCATAAACAAAACTAAACACCACACAACTGACCTCATTAATACAATCTTAACGATTGTTTCATGTGAAAATGCCGCGGTTTGTTGTAGTTTGAAATGAACTTTGACAATTTGCAGTATTTATATCTGGTGATGCAATTAGTTTGAGCATTCTTGCTCAACAAAAGAAACTGCAAATTCAAAATTTTATCTATCCCACTCTCATTACAATCATACTAACTTAACACCAGCTTAACTAGCTTCCACCTTTAGTCGATGTGCACAAAAGTAATTAGATTACCACCACCACTGCTGCTGCTTTACTTAATGTCAGCTGACTCTTATTGAAACATATTGAACTGAAAACTCTTTGCAGCATTGTTTTACTGTTAATCGAAGTAAAAAGTAAATCTGATTAGCTATGATATCGCGCGAGCGCTTTTGTCAACTACACCGCTCAAAGTGGCGAAAGAGTTCAGCCAGATATCTGTGTTCGGTTTTTGCTTTTACTCACATATTCCTCGCTGAAGGAAAGAGCGCTCCTTGCGCGTTCAGCATTATGAAGATAATAGAAGAAACTAAGCCAAGAGAACACAAAATATGAGCTTCAAGAGAATAAAAGAAACGCAGCATACATTGGTAAGGGACACAAGGTATTGAAATGGATTTGTTTGTTTCAGCGCTTATGGTCACGGCATTTGTCAACTCTCTGGGCACGGTTCACTAGGAGCCACATTCGATATTACGTCATCGGTTCGAGTAACAGTTCACGCTTCACTGGGAGCCACATTCGATATTACGTCATCGGTTCGTTTCATTACGAGCCGTAGCGATATTACGTCATCGGTTCGTTTCACTACGAGCAACAGTTCACGCTTCACTGGGAGCCACATTCGATCTAACAAATGTTATAAGGGTAAAATCGGCGCAGCCAGCTGAAACAATATTTTTCTACCCCATCTAAGTGATGGGCATCTTTGCTAACGGTCAAACGATCAATAACGACCAAAAATAGTCAAAGCTGGTTACACATCAAATAAAAACATTAATTAAGCAACATAAAGTAACAAAACGCCGAATCAATGTCGTAATAAACTAAAACAAGCTTATTTCCCGCGCACTGCTCTGCAATACGACAAACAAGCGTCTCCAAAAAACGAACAAAATCTTAAATGAAGCGTTTAGTTGGTAAAAAATTAGTTTAATTGTACGCAGTTTGCCAAATAAAAAATTTCAAAAGCGCCCAAAAATTATTTTGAGTTGCCCAACAATAAATAACAGATTCCAAAAAGTAAAGCGTTTTTTTTTAAACACAGTAACTGATCAAATGACTCCAAAAAATATGATTACTACAAACAAATTATTGATTGCTTTTTGGAACAAATATTAAACAATTGCATCAGTTGAGCGCTCTGTGAGAAGCAATGGCTAAACAATATGAATCATTGATTGGGATCAGGCGCAGAGCAACGACAACACTCATACCTTTCCAATCGGCCAAAAATTTAGCCAGGTGACACAACGCAATGTCCCCACATCATGAATATTTTTGGCTCAATCCCTTTATTGAGTTATTTTTTTGTATGAATGTGTCGACCGAACTGCTTAAGGAAGAATTTAAGGATTATTTTTACGATTTTTTCAAAAATTTTGGTTGCTGTTGACTTAACTACCTTATATCTCGCAAGTTAATTATTTGGCGAAAAATTATACTCGAAGCCATTTTATTTACCTCAGATCGGGTGATTTTCCAAAAAGTTTGTCAAAACACAGATTAGCCAAAATTACATATATTCGCCCAACTTTCTCATTTATTTCATTAGATGCTAAAAAACTTACCTTTTCCAATATTTTCCTGTTCTCACAACTACCCCTCTATACACTGATGATTGAGCAAAACATTTCAAAATTTAGGGTCTTGGAAATTAATTTTGTGTATTAAACGCTATGAGAAGTTTCTAGCAAAAGTTATTCGTTATTTTTATGCTAAGCTCACTGACTAAATACAGGCTAGTTAGGTCTAGTTTTGTTATTTCTGTTCTTAAAACTTTTAAGTGCTTGCTCTTTTATTTAGTGTAGTTTTGTCTACAGAATTTTTATGTTTATTTTATGATTGTAATAGTCTACACTCTGCAGTGATCCAGAAATGAGCTTTCTTAGCAAGATGGATGATAGCTCAATAATAAAATTTGTATCTAACAGTTGCCGGATGTCTGGCAATGGTTGGTACAGCTTTTCTGGGATAAATCTAACTAATTAAAAATTTAGGTCATTTGGTATTTAATATAATATATTACTCATAATAGCACAAAAGCATCTATCACAAATCAATTTTTTTTTCAAAATAGCAAAAACAGTCAAGTTACAAAGATAAAACAAACTAGAACCAATCTTCCAGCAGGTTGTTTGACTGAAAAAGACCAAAACCGCAAATCTTCCAAACAGCAGTTTCAATATTTGGTGATCACTAGACCGTGACTGAACGACTTTAGTTTTGATTTGCACCGACCCCAAACGAAAACATAGCGCCAAAACGAGGTGATTAGTTCCAATCAAAAGAGCATGAATTATGTCAAAGGATAAACCAATGCATTGAGTTATAGATTGGCTTTGAATTGTTTGTTGACATGTTTGTGCAAACTGCTGACCTCAGCGAGCATCGTGACACAGTAATCTAATAGCGTTTTCATGCTTTCTGGCTTTCGCCCCTGTTGAAGATTAATTTTTGTATATATTTCAGTGCTATTTTTAGCGTTAAGAGAAACTCATTTTCCCTCTTGGATAGCAAGCTATTTGTACCTTTAAAGTTGCAGATCATCAACAAAATACCTACCTACATGCATGCACTGGCATTGGTTAAATAATGTGAGCTCAAAAAAAAACTTCATCAGAACACATGAAAACTGGTTAAAAAGTAAAGGAAGTAGTTCTTCGATAATGCCTATGTATTTTTGTTAGTAATAGTTAATAGTTATTCAATTTTTGTCGGGTAATATCCCCTTAGCGGAGATGGCCGCATTCACCCCAGTCTTTCTGCAATTGTTCGCACTCCATTTCCCCACTTTGCTCAATTTAGGACATCTTCCTTCTTCAAGCCAATCTTTTCTGTCTCCTCGAATTGATTGCTGGATTGTTAGTTTTAAGTATTTGTTAGCCGCGGTAATTTATCGTGAAGATTTTATTGCGCTTCTATCGATCGCAAAAAGGAAAAAAAGAAACCAAATGCGAGCTCGTTTTACCTCTTTGACGTCACAATGAACCTACAAAGTTATTATGGAGCCGGCGCCATTTTTTGAAACGGTATCAGAACCACCATACATTACTACAAACACAGATTTGGAGGGCTGTGACTAACCTATAGAACTCCCATCCTCCTTCTCGCTCCATCAACCTCCAAAGACTATAAATAAAATTTATCAGCCGTTTTTGTTCAAAAAAGGTATCTTTTAATAATGGTCCTGGTCCTCAGCTTGTCTTAAGCACTATTCAAAATTATTTTTTATATCAAACATAAAAACTATACCCGAACCTCCAAAAGATCGGTTCTCACTCCTATCACTAAAAGTGAATTTCGGTAAATACGGAATAGTCATCTTTCAAACAATGCTCTAGGGTCAAAAACTAAAGTTTCGGCAAAGTTTAAGGTTTTTATCGATTTTTAAATAAAGAGTGATATCTACTATATTTTTTACTAAGCACCTGTCTATAATATCTTTTTTTCTTTTCAAATATTTACTGTCACTTATAACTGCTGGCTTCCTTAACTTTCCAATTTATTTAAATAAAAATAATATCTGTTACCATTTTTATTAATCATAAATTTATATTCTTTGTTTATTTAATGAAAAACGCACTGTTGGCTTAAACCAACGTAACAGCAGAAGGGTACACGTAGACTGCAACCATAACATACTCGCAAACGCTAGAAAATGATTGACCCCTCGCTGTTTGCATAGCGAATACATTCCCTTTAAGACGTTTACTTTGCAACATCCGAGTATGAAGCTATGGCTTCATCATTAATGACGTCATAGTTATATTATAATGTACTTGATTACAGCAAAATTTAATCTGTAAAAGCTTTTGAAAAAAGCTGACAAATTTACTTTTGCTCTATGCTTTTTCTTAAGATTATTAAACGTTTAATTGCTATTGCAACTCTTTTTTGTCAAAAACTCATGTTTATAGACATTAAAGTTTTTTTTCCGATGAAAAAAGTAGTTTTTGACCGGGCAGAGTAGTCAGGGACGTGGGAACCACTACCCCGCGTACGCCACGGCCGAGGAAGAAAGGTGACTATGTCTATGGGTCCCGTCTTAAAGAACATTATTTAGAAAAAGTATTCAAGTATTGATTTTGCAAAAATAGCACTTTATTTTAAATTTGATTGAAAATACAGTTTTTTCCTCCTACGCTAAAGTTGCATTGGAAAGAGCCTTGTTTGAAATTTTGAAGGGGACCTTACTTTGGGTTGCTGCGGCACTGCGAGTATTAGCAGCCAAAATTTTCGCGACAGAAATTTTGAGAAATTTGAATTACCGCATACCAAACAGAAAATGAAACAAGAAACGTGATTAAAACACCATTGGCTGAAAGCACATATCAACACAAAAAGACTATGATTCGCCGTCAAAAGTAAAAGTTTTAACAAAAAACCACAAATCTGTAGATAATTGTCAAGTTTATGTTCGAGACATAGGCGTATGCCGTTGCGATGTGTCTGTATATGGCAGTGCATCGGTTTGTCAGTGATTCATAGATACAGCAATCCCAAAGCAAAGTCATAATGTTCTTTAAATTTAAAGGGGCAAACTTTTGAAGTGAATCGCGGCGCAAATTGACGTCAGATTTCTTACAAAAAATGTACGCTTACGTCTATTGGTACAAGGTTGCTCTCTTCCGCTAGAGCCAATGATGCAAACCGTCAAACCTAATTTATAGACTAACACGTCTGTGGGCATCAGCGTTAGAAACGCAAGAGGATATAAAACGTATTACTGTATGTGCCGAAAGCCATTTCCAAGTAAAATAATGTTTCATGAACATTCATATCTTTATATCTGAAGAATTGTACCGGTAACATTTTCTTTAAATAATGCGCTTACTCAATGCTTATATGCTTAAAGGCCGCTCACAAATCACATGACACTTTTTTATTCGATGATAAGTCTTTCACCTTTCCCCCATGTGACGCATCATAAGGTTTTTGTAAACTCTCTCCCCTCATTATATGACGCATCGCATAAAAAACTATCAGGCAAACTTTAAATATTCGGATTCGCCACAAAAACCTGTTTTAATCAAATGATTGAAAACTTTAATTCTTTTAAATATAATAGCAAGTATATCATATGGCAATATCTCTTATCCCCCTTCCTTCCATGCAACACTAACACAACGGTTTTGCTTCCATCCTCCCTCGTGGAGGCGTAATGTAATAATTGAATGGGCCCTTAAGTGAACTGTAG
The DNA here is from genome assembly GCA_963675345.1 of Trididemnum clinides. Taxonomy (NCBI): domain Eukaryota; kingdom Metazoa; phylum Chordata; class Ascidiacea; order Aplousobranchia; family Didemnidae; genus Trididemnum; species Trididemnum clinides. The sequence continues at coordinate 35,124,861 of OY776289.1, read as the reverse complement.
TTTACCGTAAATCAGAAAGTTTGAACTTGAGCTAGCAAAAACATCACTGTTTCTAACTGCCGAAAAAAGAAATACAATTAATGCTAAGCTTCGACTCTTTTTAGAAAAGTTGCGCAATTCAGTTGCAACAAACTTTTTAATTCAGCGTAAATCAAGCGCTGCATCTGTCACACGCCCAGTCGAAGCTTTCAGCCAACGCGTCACAAGTTCGCCTCCCTTCTTTTATCGCTGTTCAGTCTGCTGTACGCATCTAAAAGCAACTTTTATATTTCCAAATAAACGCGACAGCCACACTGGCGACAAAGAGCGTGCTTGAAAACGGTTTCTGTCAATGCAAAAAAGTAGAGTATAAATTAATCGTGCAAGGCGCTAATTTGACCAAATATATTGATATAAATGCTTACTAATTTTCTTGTAATTAAAGGGTGAAAACTGCCGGGCGCTCACTGGCAACTCAAAACAACAACCAACACAGGGGAAAAAACAAGTACTATTGTAGCGGTCTGGAGGCAGCCTGAAGCTTAAGCAGGCTAGATAAGTGCCAAAATAAATTATTTCAGTTGCCATCAATAATAGAACAAAGCAAAAGGCCAAGGCTTTAAAACTCACGCGTAGCGGTACAACAAAATGCGTGAACAATATTAGACATTAGTGATTTTTTACTTCTGTACCTACTTTACTCATATTTCGCCGCCTAACATCTTTTTAAAAAGCCAACTCCTTGAAACCGCTAAAAACAGGCTGCTTGCAACTTCTTACGATCACGCTGATTAGTGGAAGTGCTTGAAACGCAATTTATTTCCCAATTTTTATGTGTACAGAGGTCATATTGGTCTTCACAAAACGGCATGGCATCTGCAAGTGTAATTCAATCAAGCTTGCAAAAACCTTTTACGAGTTAGCGTTAGCGCATACTCGTACATGTTAGCGCTACTTCGCTCATGCGTGTGTGTTGATCCCTTGATGATGTTTAAAATAAGTAGTTTCCGATTACCACATACATTTTGGCGTGATTAGTAGTTACGCAATCTCTTTGCGAGTCTAAATCAAGTAATTCCAGATAGAACAATATATTTTGATTTAGTATAGTCCAGCATTATTGTATTTATTTGTGATATACGTAGTTTGGAATAGTAGCTGGTACGATGTTCATCTAGGCGTGTGCTTTATAGAGTTGAACCTAGCTTATCTAGGCCCAGCATCATTATCTATTTGTTCTTCTAGCTATTGGTATAGGTTGTGTGCCCAACGTTCCCATTAATTTTTGATAATGCCGCGCGGAAAAACTAATGTGTGCGCTGAATCAGAAATTCACTAGACAGAGTCTATAAAAGTTTATTGCACAGCAGTAGAATACCGACTACTCTCCCCAGATGGACAGATTATCACGCGCGGACTTGGTGGTCTCCAAATAAAAAAAAAAAAAAAAAGAAAAAAAGTCAACGCTGCATTGCTGTGGTGAAATTCCGTCTGCAAAGCCCTTCGAAGCCCACGTTGCTCGTTGGTATGCAGAATTTCACCATTTTCTCCGTGTTGGAGACTGCGCGGGGCGTTGTGTTTACTGCGCGGAGGGGTCAAAACAACTGCGCGGCCGCGCACGCGCGCAGCTTAGAGGGAACGTTGTGTGTGCCCATAACAACTTTTGGTTGTGGGTTCCCAGCCTGCATTATTCAACTCGTTCTAGTATATTAATCTACGTGGTACACGCTGTTGGGCGTCTTTTGAGCGCTATTATCAGTTCGCTGTAGAGCAATATAGTGTCAACTGTTATATCTGTGTGCTGCTATGAGCTGGCACTGTGCTATATTCCCAAGCTACTTCACCTCTGTGGCTTAATTCCTCAGTTAAAATACTTTGAGCATTTTCTTTAGCTAGCAAACTCTAAAGAGTGCTTCGTAATCACAAAAGTTGACGTACTCTCTGTAGAAAATTCCACGTAAATAGTTTAGTAGTTTTAAAATTCGGTATCAAAATAATCTTTATTTTGGCTTTTGACACAGCCGGGTTTTAAACCCATTTCCTGCTGTCTAGTCAATGTATTTTTGTCGGAACATTAGCTGCTTGTCTTGTTCTGATTGCCTCTGTCAAGTCGGTTACACAGGTTCAATTGATGAGAGCTAATCGGCTGCTAGGGACGGTGTGGAGTGGCTGACGCTCTTTTCAGCGTCATTCTTTGTTTTAGTATCGACGTGTTGGCTGCTTTTTCTGAATCGCATTTTGTAGATTATCGGCATTTTTTGTGAAGAAAATTTTCGATGTCGTATGTTCATAGTTCGGTACCGAATTTTTTTTTTTGATATAAACAATAGTACTAAAAATGCTTGATCGTTTGTGTCCTGTATGCTAGTGTTTGTGAATGCCAATTCTGATTTTTACTCGTGATGCGGACTTGTGATATCACAGCTCATGCTTGCTAGGTGTCTATTTGGTATGTGATACGGTTGTATATTTTAAGAAAATCGCTTTTTGCCTTCCTCTTATGATATATTCGTTTCCAAGAGATGGGTTTGTCGAGAATTCGTGACCTTTTGATAACAAGGCTACATTTTAAGTTTTAACATTTTCTATTTTCTCTCTTTAATTTGAAATATATGAAATGAGCTGAAGCAACTTTTGTAAAATTATTGTCAAAATTGAGAAAATGTTATTTAGCATAGCGAAACACGAAAAATCAGCCTGATGAAATTGGGACGAAATCAAAAATCGCGCAAAAAGTAAGCGTCGGTTTAAACCGACGTGGGAAGATAGGGGTTGAGACAGAGAGCGTAAGGGCGTGCGCTTTCCTGGTAACGTACCCATTACTTGTTGTTGTGTCGCGATCATGTGACATTTACAATAAACGTCACGCTTTTCTGAAATCAAAGGTGATAAAGCTACAACATTTTAGATCTGGTTCGGGCAACATGTTGATTTGGCAACATGTTGATTTGGGCAACATGTTGATTTGGGCATGCCATGAGTTATACGTAACGAAAACTAACAAGGAACAACGTTATACGCGGCAATTATTTCACCAAAATTTTGTTACACTTGTAATAGCTCAATAGCTCTCTAAAGCAATGGATTTCATTTACGCTTGATGTCACCAAATAGCTCTTTTTACTTATCATTGGTGCTCACCAAACTTCCATAAGTTTCAAAAAAATAATTTAGGTCCAGCGTAAAAAATTTTTGACTGGTGGCATCCCCCCCCTTTACCTGCAGCTCACATTCGAACACACCCCCACAACTAATCAAATAAAACGAGAATGATTGAACCTGTCTAACGTTTACTGCTGCTGCTGATGACAATTTAAATTGAACTTTGGAGCTATAAGCGATGGATGGCGAGGATCGCGAATTATTAAACTTTAGGCGCTTTTAGTTAATAAATTTTTGTGGCATCACAATGGTAATCTACTAAGCAAGATCGCACAAAAAAACATAATTGGTGGGCTAACAAGAGAAACAAGTGTGCTCTAAAACGAGTTCTCTGACACAAAATGGTTGCTTAAATTTTCCGTATATGGCCCCCGCTACCAGCTTAACCTGACACCAATGATCTCTTTAAACATAAGCGATACTTTCTCGACCGTTGCTCAATGATTACATTTAAACGCAACGCTTTCGATTTTCAGCCATCTTGCTTACATCGCACGCTTTTCATTGTGCGCTCCAAGCCTGATGCCACACTATTTGTCTGAATATTCGCTTCGTCTTTTTTTACGCGGCATCAACTCATGGCAAACGAATGAACACGCGAGCTCAACAGGACAATTTTTAGGATGCGTCAACGTAACGATTAGGAACCTTTTTTTAAGTCTCCAGGTTACGCGTAAACGATGAAACATGTGAGCTCAGCAGAGCATATCAGCAATCAGTACTGGGAGAACGTGTTCCCTAATGTTTTGTTCCAACTCTAAAAGGTTTTGAGACCGTGTGGAGTAAACTTTGCTCTTAAGGAAACCCCAAAGAAAAAAGTCGCATGGGGTTAAGTCAGGTGAACGAGCGGCCCATTCTAGAGGACCTCTGCACCCGATCCACCTACCGAGAAAAAACTGATTTAAGTAATCTCTGACTTTCCTGGTGTAATGTGCAGGAGCTCCATCTTGCTGAAAGTAACAGTTTTTCAACCGAAGCATTTTTTGTCAACTTTACTCCACACGGCCTCAAAACCTTTTAGAGTTGGAACAAAACATTAGAGCATCATGTGGACTAGTTACACAAGATTTATTGCAAAGTGTCAAGCAAGAATGCATCAAAAGGTGGCTGAAATCTTCCGAAATTGGTGGCTCCCACGTTGAGGTCTAACATTCTGTCAATAAATAAATTCAACGAGATATTAGGACGGTAATCTGTTTCTAGTAGTTTATAGAATATTTTTGTAAACTTTTGACAAATTTGAATAAGCCATTAGATTGTTATTCAAATTTTAAAGTGTATACTTACTTTTGAGACACCCTGTATTTATTAATTTTTTATTGTTTCTGTAGTTTGCTGTTGGTGACCCAGAAATTGTCATTTCCTTCCTGACAGATGTTAACATGGAAACATCAAACACCACTTCACAAATACACATAAAAATTGTCAGAAAGCACCTATTACCCGCACAATCATTAAGTTCTGGTGCTTCTATGACCTGTAGGGACTTTCTGACAATTTTTATGTGTATCTGTGAAGTGATGTTTGATGGTTCTTATTCTCAAGGTTGTCTGCCACATTGTCGTAAACAGGTTTAGTAAATGGTCACACCCGAGCGCTGTCATTTTGCTGCGTAATGACGTTTCATGCGTAATGACGTTTCACGCGTAAGCTGCGTAATACATTGTCAATCAAATTTTAGGTGGTAATTTGTTTGGTTACATGAAAAATCTTAATATAACAAAACAGATTAAAAATCTTAATATTTTGTGAAACCAAAGATATAAATCTACATTAAAGGCTACACCAAGGACGCTGCCGGGGCGGGCCAAACTTGGCATTGTCCTTCCAAAGCATTCATCAAACTTATAATTTTGATTGATTTTTTCAGTGCTTTTTAAAAAATGCGGGTTCTCATTTAATCTTTATATCAGCAACTATCTTCAACTTTTGCTTATCAATGATTTATGCAAAATCCTATAAACCTCTAGTGACTAATTTGGATCCAGCATGAAATTCAGTGAAATTCGCATGTGGTATTTGTCAATCGACTTTGTGTTCAACGAACGAGCCTCACTTTGTTGCCTAATGACGTTTCATGCGCTAGCAATCGAACCGGAACAAAGAGGAACTGCTGGGGCAATTGCTTGCGGTGGTTCAAAAACTTAATCTGTCTCGAATGGTTACACATGAACGCTTTCAGTTATGCTTTTAGTTATGCCTCACATGAACGCCTTCAGTTATGCCGGCAAAGCGCATTCAATTAATCAGGTTTAACGTGGCACAGGACTTTGAAGAAAATTAACCGTGCTTAATTCTGGTTAATCCCCTTTTGATACTCATCTCAAGGCAGTGATCAATTGTGCCAAGTTTGATGCACATACGCCCAGTAGCTTCGAAGGAGTTAAAGCAAATGTGTGGATATACACATGTCCTGACAGAATTACACTTTACATATTAGATAACACGCCAAAATTTTGAGGACATTCGAAAGTGGAATTGCTTATGACTAGGGCCCGCTAAAGTCAATAAAGTCAAAATTTTTTCAGGACCTTGTTACATGATCAAACGTCTACTAACGTTCGTTTCAGATGTTCAGGAGTCTGTTTTGATAGATTTTGGTTCAAAATTTTGCATAAAGTCAAAACTTGTCAAAATTGTCTTCATCAGAAATTTCTTTACAAAAACGAACAAATTTAGATTTTTTATATTTTTTTCAATTTTTGAGCCGCTATTAAAATTTTATGCGCAGTTTTAGTTGATTTTAAACTTCTCAAATAGTTGCAATGGCAGAAATGCGTGCGGTAATTGAGAAGGAAATAGCACTTATTATGCATCAAATCGTCATTGTTGATGCATAAACATATAATTGTTAGACAATTAATCTATTCCTATAAAGCCTTAGCGCTCTTTACACGTGGTCTTTTCAAGTTGTAGCTTGCAAAGCAAAGAATGCTTAAACAAGCCAAATCTTCTACGGCGAAAGTTAGGCAAATTTGCCAGGAATATCCGGATGAGTTTTTGGCAACTCCTACCCGCGACTTGCGATGCAACCTTTGCGACGTGTTAGTCAAATGCGACAAAAAGTTTTTTGTAGAAAGCCACCGAAAAAGTAAGCAACACCAAACGAAATTGGACACGAAGAGCAAATCCCAAAGTAAGCAAATCTTTTTACAACTCGATCAAGTAAACTTCAAGGAACAGGTTGTCTCTTTATTCTTAGCCGCAGATACCCCACTTCATAAACTGAAGCATCCTTCTGTAAAGTCTCTGTTTGCTACAATGGGAAAAGTATTGCCTTCGCAGACTGCAGCCCGGGCATGTGTTGCTAAATTTGCATCTCAAAAAGAAGAACAAATTCAAGAATTACATGTACTTAATGACAAAAAATTTTTCTTAATTGTGGATGAAGCAGAGATTGCTAAACAAAAGTATATTAGTGTACTTGTGGGCAGCTTAGATGCCCCAAATCAGACATTCCTCGTTGATTGCCATCCACTTGACAGCGGTAGCAATTTTAATAGCAGTATTATTCTGCACACTGTGGATGACATATTGCGACAACTTGAAATAAAACGCGAGAATTTTTCATTGTTCTTGACCGATGCTGCTCGGTACATGTCTTTGGCTGGAAAGACATTAAAGGAATTATACCCTTCTTTGATGCATGTCACCTGCGTTGTGCACTTACTACACAACTGCGCTATGCATGTGCGTGCTCATTTTAAAAATATTCATGAAATAATAGCAACGATCAAGGTAGCAACAGTCAAAAACAAAGATTGCAAGAAAGATTTTCATGATGCTGGTCTGCCATCTTTTCCTGACCCTGTAATTACAAGATGGGCAACTTGGCTTAGAGCTGCCTTATGTTACAATGAAAACCTTCCAGCTGTTCGTACCATTGTCAACAATTGGACAAGTGCAGGTCTCTTAGTCAGCAGAGCAAAAGACGCTATCAACATGGAAGATTTGGTGCCAGACTTGGTTAAAATAGATCAATACCGGACTCTAGCAGCCAACGTAGAGTTCTTGGAAGGAAGTGCCTGCACGATAATCGAAGCATGCAGACTTCTGAAGAATATGCAATTCGATAATGATCCGTGCGCAATTAAAAATTACATTAAAAAACGACTATCCAACTCTGATTAAGAAACAATAATAAACTGTACCAACTTGACAATTGACCCAACAAGCTACGCACTATTGCAAAAAGCCCAGCCAACCTCTGATGCTGTTGAGAGGTCGTTTTCTATGCTCAGTAAATTACTGAAAAAGGACAGAAATTTTGATGTTAAGAACGTAAAAAATATATGATGCTGTATTGCAATAAAACGTCCTGGTAATTACACGGCGTGGCTTTCGTTAAAAACATCATAGACAGACTGTTAATGTACAGTACAGTTGCGATAACAACGCCTTTTTTGTATTACACACTAATTGACACCAGTACACACAATGGCTCGTTATCGTAGGTTTTGACGTCATGCGTCACTTTGTTGCATTAGCTTCAAGACTGAGTGATTGAGAAAATGCTTAAAGTAGGCTATCTTCTTCTTTAAAAACTTCTGTAAATTGCGGATTATAAAATATTTTTAATCAAAAAAGTGCAATAAGATATAAATAATAGGCGAAAGCGGTTAGGTCAAAATAAAGTCAAAAATATATTTTTTTAGGACAAAAAAAAATGGCCCTACTTATGACACGTATTTTTTCTTACAGTTGCAATCCCATTTTTAATTGCAGCTTTTGAGCCAAAATAAAAGCATATTCTCAGCTTTATTCTGACACAAAAACGTCAAATTTTTAATGATGGTTGAAAGCAGAACTGCATAAAACGCATAGTTTTCCTACGTTTCAAACCCATTTCCAATCGCGGTTTTGAAGCCTGAACACAGCGTTATTGCATTCCAATTTCAATAAAAATGGCAAAAACGTCTCGTAAAGCTAACAGTAAAAATATACTTTACAGTTGAAGGATAAAAGCATTGCGATTTACAAAGTTCTATCGCAGATAATCTGTCGGTTATTGCCTGTAGCAGTTTAAGGAATAGTTCGCTTTCAATAACACGTATTTTAACTAATGCTATTTTCAACCATCCTCCCAAAATCGACGTTTTTGTTTTAAAACAAAGTTGATAAATACAGGGTGGTCTCTAGAAAACCAGAAAATTTGTCAAACAGCTATTTATTTTTACAAAAAATAACTTTTACAAAGTTTTTTAAAGGCATATGTTATATTGCACTCATAGATGCTCAAAATGTCGTCCGTGCACTTGAGAGCAGTGTCTTAACCAAGAAACCCTAGCTCGTGTAGCGTTTTGAAGGGTAACTTGAGGGATATCGTTCCAAGCTTGTTTTCAAATCATCGATAGATTTTATGTCACTTCGACAGTTCTAAAGCTCTGTTAATAACAAACTCCAAATGAATTAATCAATGACATTTAAGTCTGGACTTTTGGAAGGCCAATCTTCCGGTTCAATGAAATCAGGAGTAGGTTGCTGAAGAAATTGAACTGAAGCCCTTGCCGTGTGAGCCCAGGCACCATCCTGCAGCCAGAATAATCACTTGCCTTTCAAAGTCTAAAAGCTGTTTTCTGCCTCCTTCCATGATGTGAGTGTCAAAATAGAAATCAAATAGAACGTAAAAGGTATCAACCTAAAACAACTTAGAACCTAAAAGAAATAAAAACGTATCGCAATAGAAATGAGTAAGCACGCATTATATTCATGATCTCATCTGACCTTCAAATTTTCTGCTTTTCTAGCGACCACCCTGTATATTCTCTTATTCCTCGACACTCATGATTGGAAATGGCAATGAAACAGAAAGAGTAATACCCATTGCACTCAATTCTACTTACGACTCTCCCTTGACACTTTGACTACCACGATCATCGATTGGTGAATTTTTAAAAATTTTTACAAAATCGGTTTCTCAAAAACTGATTTCTAGTTTTCTTTCTTAACCGATTTTCAAAATTTCTGCAAGTAATCCTTGCTGCGGCTTGAACCTAGCACCAAGCATGTTACGTCATAAATTATTTTTCGTTGGAATTGCGTTTCGATGTGCGCGAGTTTTGAGCTTGTGACCCTTTTGCTATAAAATTTTGCGTAGCTGACCTGTCTGATGTCAAATACCTAATTAGCGTATTCTTGTTTGTGTATCTTTTCAACTATTGTAACCGCAGCGCTATGCTTTGTTCTGCCGCATTGTTATTTTTAGCTAAGCTCGTTAACCGAATTCAATTGCGCTACATTGCTCTAATTGATTAATATCAATTGAAATTTCTACTCAAAACCTTTCATCATTGCATTGTTTACCATAGCAGCAGCAGTAGCAGTAACTAAAGTTCGTTAGCGTAAGGCAATATCAATTATCAAATCAACCAGCATCTTATATTGCACCATTTTTCAGCTGTAAGAATTTGTAATTAAATCAATAAAAATTGTTGGATGTTCTGTCGAAAAACAAGTTGGCAAGTTTCGCATATCGGTCATTTACGCAAGTAGCAATTATGTTGTATCTGCTATCTTTGTTACAGAAACCAGTTCGCTGTAAATTTGTGGCAATTACTTCATTTCTGGTTCATTGATTTCACCTCGAATTTTCACTGAATAAACTGCGTTTAAACGACGACATCTCGTCCTTCTCTTGTTAGCCACAGCGTGAGGCAGACACGCGTGTCGCGCCGTAACAAAGCATTTTCTAAAATATAAAAAAAATCTCTCCGACCAATATTAATTAATCTTTTTATTAACCGTACTTCTTTCTATGTCCTGCGAACCTGCACATAAGCTAGAGTCTACACAAACCATTTGCTTTAGCCTTAGTCAATTTTGAATCCGAGTATAAAACCATCAATAACTAACCACTGTTAATTTTGAGTTCGGCCATAAAACCGTTTTTAAATAATTGTCCCTTGTTTTGTCATTCAATACTTGTTTCTCTTGCGACCTCTCATGTGTAAGTTGCAACCAAGCAAATTAGAATGGGAAAAACTCAAGTTGCGGCGCCAACTCACTGAGCTCAAATCTAGATGTCGCTTGTGTGTAACCACGGTTGTAGCAAGGGAGGACGGTGCTGTCGTCGCAAAACTTTGAATTTGAAACAGCTCAATTTATGATGACGTAATTACAAAACTTGTCTTTTGTGTATGCTGGCCTGTAACATAACTCCTACCATTAAACTTTTCAACTTGATTCCAATAATGATGCCCATATACGTTATGTAGTGATAACAATTAATTAAACCAAATACCCGATGATAAAATCAGCGAAGCAGATTTATCACAAAACGTTTCATGGTGGCGAAGAAAAAAGAACGTAAATTTGTAACAACACGTTTTAAGCTTATGAAGCATGCGTTTACACAAGAAGGCTTTATTGACACAATGGAAATTTCGTGAATCACTTCAATAGATATTATTTTTACACTCAACTTTTCTATTTAATGAATACACATCAATCACAACGAATAATAATGATTTTTTTTTATTTGAATTTAAATATTTAGTTACATTTGGCCATTTATGAAATAAGAAAATTGACCTTCAAATAAATAAAAGAAAATAAATAATCAAAATAAAACACGCAAAACTAAAGAAGTTATAGATAATGATGAGAGAGCCATCCATTCGAAACCAAAATTTAACCCTAAATTATGATGTCAGCCTCAATGAAGACCAGTTAATTTGTCGCTAGCATAAGGCAGTATTTGAAAAACTGGCTTGGGGTGGAATTCGAATGCACGATCCGCACCAGCTACTTTGGGTTGTGAACCTAGGCTTATTGATATCAATTACAATTGGCAATGATTTTATTAAGACGTTCTAATCTACTTCACGACAAAGCGTCTTAACCAGGGAAACATGGCACCAAGGAACACAACCACCTTGGTGGTACTGCACAACACCTTTTCCAGCGAGTGGGAACATTAACTTGTTTACATCACGCGCGTGACGTAGGGCCTAGTTTTGTCTTGCTAAAGTACTTACTAGAAGCACAACATTTTTAATGTGTATAACTACATTTTTTTGTATAAATTACATGATTTACTCATAAATTAGGACTACAGACAAGTGTTTATTCATATTTTATCTTTGCAATCCAAAACCCTATCAAAAACAGCTTTTATTTTGGTAAACTCAAAATTTATGCAAAGGTAAGCAAAAAATTTTCTAAAGGGCTTGATTAAATTTTAAAGCTATAAGGCCGGATTTGATTAGGCGTAAATTGGCAGTGTAGCGTAAAGCTTCGTTGTTCATCTATTACAAGATTATGGGCAAAAACGCTTCGCTCATAAAATTCAATGAATAACTAAAAATTTCTAAAGCTGCGCTGGCAATTTACGCCTGATGGAACCCGGCCGTTGTAAGTGTATTTAATTAATTTTGTTGGTCACAAACGTGAAAACGTAAAAACCTTATTTTTGTTTAATTAGTATGGAAACTTGCTCAAGTTGCGATTGCTGCTGCTTGCAAGTTAGTTTGAAGTAGGACATGGCCGTGCAAGCTTCAACAAACTATTCAACTCGGGAGCTCCTGTATGACGTCACAGACGTTGGCAACTCAACAAAGACGTACGCAGAAATATATGAGGTCGCACGAAGAAATATGTGAGGAGCGGTAACAAAAGGAAAAAGTTCTCTAAAGTAGATCCTCGGAAGTAAAATGCATTCTTAACATTTCCGTGAATTTCTATTGCTGCAGCCTTAATCTGGCATCAACTATTTTGTCAAATATAAGCCAGATTTTTCCCGCCCTTGCTTTGTTCTTTCTTAAATAGTACTTTTTTTGGTACTTGTGGGTTATCTGTCACCACTTTTTTTCACCAGGTATTAAATTACTATTATTTAACTGTATATATAATGTTTAAGCCTAAAATGAGTTAGGGTTAGGGTTAGGGTTAGGGTTGGGGTTAGTCACCACTTTTTTTTTAATTTATTCATTGGGTGGCCATTCTTGCAATACTTCTCAGTCGGTATGATTCCTTTGCTTTGGAACAGGCGAACAGCTTCCTCTTTAGTTTTTGGAAGGTCCCACAAACTCATTTTAGGCTTAAACATTATATATACAGTTAAATAATAGTAATTTAATACCTGGTGAAAAAAAGTGGTGACAGATAACCCACAAGTACCCTTTTTTTCTATTTCTAGCGGCCCTGCACATCAAATAGATCCTAAGTAGCCCAACTGCCATAGCTTGAGGTTTTCGTCCGACGCTCCAATAAGGCACATTTAAATTCTACTGCTCACATCGCAAATTGTAGAAAACAAAAGATTTTCATCAATTGGATTAAAAATAATGGCCAATTTTTTGAAAATTAGAATCCAAGACTTACTGGGCTGTTTGCTCATTATAAAAAGTGTTACTTTTTATTTTTATAAATATATGAATTTGCTGAGGTGTAGCTTTTTGTTTTTTGCTGTGTGTTGTTCAGTATTTAGCTAAGCCGCTGAATCAACACGCTGGCCCACTTCCCTAGAAAACGCTGTGATCAAGGTAATCGTCGTGTGACCGTAACGCAAGAACGGTATGGGCGCGTGCGGTGATCACCGTGTGACGGTCACACGACCGTGTGACGGTACCTTGATCACAGCATTTCCTAGTGAAGTGGGCCAGGGTGTTAAATTAGCGGCTTAGCCAAATACAGAACAATACACAGCAAAAAACACAAAATGTGGGCCTGTCCCACGTGGGAACATAAGCACAAGATGTCACCGCACGCGCCCATACCGCGTGACCGTCACACGACGATTACCTTGATCACAGCGTAAACTAGTGAAGTGGACCAGCGTGTTGATTTAGCGGCTTAGTCAAAAACAGAACAATACACGGCGAAAAACCCAAAATGCACAACAGAAACATTACAAGCTATACCCGATGGTGCACTCAAGAAGAAAAAGGGGGAGGGCAAAAAGGACAACTGCCTTTTCAAAAAACTTTTTTTTCTTTTTGCAATAGAATTCAAATTTCGCTGGGTGTCACAAGAAGGTTGGAGACGTCATGATGACATCAAAATGAAAGATAATTTTTTTAAGTTTTTTCTCTGGACGAAGGAAAGCGATTTTTGATTAAACGAAAGCCAGCACCCGACATGCCAACTTGCAAAACTTGTATTCTTTTTCAGGGTAAGTTGACGGTAAATTAACAAGTCACTGTAGAATTTGATTTGTTCATTTTCTCAAAAAATACTGGCCGTAAAAAACGTGGTTAAAAACTCTTTTTAGAGATATCAACACGCTGCTTTCCATAAATACAATTTTACGACAGTTCAATTTTACTGGCAATGCAGAAATTCTTTTCTTAAGGATTTTAACCAAGCACACTTTTTTTTCTTGAACGTCTCGATTACAGCATGGCTTTGCCGCAATGTTAAGTAGCGTCATAATGCTATATGCTACCATTTCAGTAAAATAACACCATAGGCTATGCAGTTACTATAAACTGCTATGTTGAAAATGAAACTCAAACAGCGAAGTTTATAACTGATACGTGTATGCTGCCAATTACAGCAAAATGGGATATTATGTGCTGACATAAACGTCTGGTTTTTCACCAATGCAATGCAGTGCCAACTATAAAAACTATCATAACTGAACTGTAGTTTGACTCCAGGTTAAGCTAGTTTTTTTAAAACTGTGCTGCATTCCTCACCAATCTCAACCTATTTGAGAGCTGTTTTCAATCTTTTTATAGTCGTTGTACACTTTTGTCCAGTAGAATATGTTGTGGCTTGCTTCGCAAAGGTCTGGGTAAATAGGTTTGCGTATTTTCGATCCAAATTGAAGGCAAAGAACTTTTTCAATAGATCAACTATTTCAAAGTCCATGTTTTTTACCCCCTTTAGAAACTACTGTTTTTAACATTTAAATAATCTACTGGAGTTTTTATGCAATCACGTAAAAATAAGCGGCAAGGCTTGCAGATTTTTTACGTTCTTTACGGGCAATTAGAAATTGCCCACAAGATTTTTTTACGATCTTAAGAAGCTAGTCACTGCTTTTTGTTAAAAATAATTTTTTTCCACCAAAGGTAAAAAGTTGCATTACAAGCACAAAAGCAAAAATAACAAACCTAACATGTACAATAAAATGTACAGCAAATTTATACAATTGTGATGGATTACACTGCGCTACGTAATTTCTAAGATTTCTAAACTGTTGACGTTGAATCCAAACCTGTTATCCGTTTTCTTCCATGATGTCTAGTTTTTTGGAAAATTACATTTAAAATTTTTGATAACTTGTACTTTTTCGGCGTTCTGATAGAGATTTGTGATGTCATAAAAATGTTATAGCACCTGAATTAGTTTTGATGAAATTTCAGTAACATTATAGGCGACGAGGACAAAGCATTTGCTCCCGCACATGTTTTGTAAAACATGCGTTGAAAGCGTGAGATTATGGAGCGTAAGAACATAAAAAGTTTTCCTTTTGGTATTTCTTTGGTAAGGAAAGAAGAAAAAGACCATGTCATAGATTGCTATTTCTGCATGACCAACTTACAAGGTATGATAATATCTGTAGGCCTACTGTATGGTGGCATTTATATTTATTGTTTGAATTAATTGTAGAAGTGTTTATTTTCATTTCAGGAGTAAATCGGAAGAACAAAAAAGATGTGAAGTACCTTGATGTTCCTTCAGCCATAACACTAGTACCACATGGCTCTAGTATTCCTGTTCCAGAACCAGCTAAAGATTTATGTAAAATTGAGAGCTCTTCATCAACAGAGAGCGAAGAAGTGAGCAAGACACATGGAATGAGGAGCAAAGTGCAAACCAACCGAAGCCTTTTACTCAGCTTGAACTGAACGACCTAACACGAGATTAGAATCTCACCAAAGAATCCACTCAGCTCCTAGGATCATTACCATGTGAAAACAACTTACTAGTTTCTAGAACCACATATTTCTGGTATCGGAATAGAGATGAAGAGTTTAGAAAGTATTTCAGTTATGAAAAAGATTATGCCTTGGTATACTGTCAATATATTTCAGAATTAATATCAGCTTAGGTAAGACTCTATACTTCAGCGCAATGGCGATTGTTTTTGGACTCATCTGTACAGAGTTTAAAGGCATTATTACTGCACAAAGGGGATAAGATTGATTCTGTTTCTGTTGGACATTTAGTGAAGCTCACTAAATGTTATAAGGACAGGAGATTTCTTTTGGAATCTCTTCAGTATAGCCAACGCAATTGGAAAATGTATGGTGAATTAAAAATGATTTCAGTAGTTCTTGAACTGCAGCCTGGTTGCACAAAACATCCATGTTTTTTGTGTCTGTGGGACTCAAGGACTGATGATTGCCATAACACACAAATTTCCTGGCCACCTACAACAAGTTTTACACCTGGTCTCAAAAATGTCAAATCTGCTTACTCAGTTGATTCACAAAATATTCTTTTGCCACCTCTCTACATTAAGCTCAGTCTCATGAAAAACTACACCAAGACACTTGATACAAATGGCCCAATCTTCAAGTTCATACCAATAAAATTTTCCCATATCTTTGAAGCGAAGCTACGAACAGGAGTCTTCAATTGGCCACAGGTCCGTAAACTGACCAGAGACGAGAGTTTTACTGCAAGCATAAGTGCAGTAGAAAAAAGAACATAGATAGCTTTTCGGGTGACAATTTCAAATTTTCTCGGAAAGTATAGAAGCCTTGATTATGAAGAACAGATTAAAGAGCTACGTGAAAACTTTTAATCCCTTGACGCGGATGTCTGTGAAAATGCACTTTCTGCTTTCGCATTTGGACTACTTTCCTGATAATTGTAGGGACTATTGAGAGAAACAGGGAGAGAGGTCACGCCAAGACCTTTACCAGATGGAAAATGGTACCAAGGATATTGGGATGTAAACATGCTTACAAATTACTGTTGGTGCTTAAAAAGAGATCTTCTTAATTCCATCCATAGTAGAAAATTTTTGAAGCAACATTTTTTCTCATCATACTGATAGCGGTAATGTATTGTCGAAGCATCACCATGTACCACACAGTAATTTCAGTGTTAGACTCTGTAAATATTGTTACAATATTGGCAATATTTAACGCTCTAAATCTATAGTCTTTTCGTAGCCCGTGTCTTGAGTTGAACCCGCGTTGTGTCATTGCTATGTTTGTTGTTTTTTTCATCAACCATTTATTTAATCCTTGTTGAACAATAGGTAAAACCAGTCTGTTTTTTTCCTGGTTGGTGTAACCAACAGGGGTCTAAGCCCTCCAGTGCAAGGTGTCTCCTGAGATGCACTAAACATAAATGACAGAATTTTTGAGTGGTGGCAAGATGCCACCAAATGCAACCACAAAACTAGTTTGGAGCACGTGCGCCACTGACTGATCCAAACCGCTAAAAAATTTCTGCCGTTTATGTTTTGTAAGTCTTGATGAACATTTTGCGATATTAATCGCAAGAGATAAACTGTCTAACTATACAATCCTAGTTGTTTGATTGGTGGTGGTTGTGTCCCCACCACTCAAATATTCCATTATTGGCGTTTTTTATGTTTAGTGCACTTCGCCAGACATTTTGCGGTTAGTTATAAGCGGTAGATTCACTAACCACCCTGGGCTATTTTTGAGGGAGTTTCTTTTGGCTCTCTGATTACACCTACTTGGAAAAATTTGACATATTTGTTTTGTGCATTTCAATGGGTAAATTGTTGATATAGGCAATAATATTACTGTGCTTTCCAGCTGCTCACAACTTTCTGGCC
This sequence comes from Trididemnum clinides, assembly GCA_963675345.1. Classification (NCBI taxonomy): domain Eukaryota; kingdom Metazoa; phylum Chordata; class Ascidiacea; order Aplousobranchia; family Didemnidae; genus Trididemnum; species Trididemnum clinides. The sequence goes on along the minus strand of OY776289.1, from coordinate 35,108,012 downwards.
CATTGGTCCGAAGTAAGGTTTTTAAATAAATTCTTTACTGGCGAATCTGGCGATTTTTAAAACTATGAAATTAAGGCTTATTGTAGATGAGCTATGGAATTTGAAACTCGGATGGTTGTTCCTAGTGTTGGGCAGTAACTAGCAGTATATATGACGTAATATTGATTTTGTTATTGCTTAAAATTTCTGTAATCGTAACAGAGAAACTATTACGGCGTCCCTCGCTTTCCCCTGGCTGGGTTTAGGCCTAGACCCCAGAAACGTAAAGGCACCCAGACGACTTAGATCAAGGGTGTCCAAACGTTTTTCACGGAGAGCCACATTGCTGACATTTTAAAGACCCGCGAGCAGAGTTAACTCAAAGTAGGTGGGAACCAACGGTCAGCAACGTAGCAGTACGTGTTATCTTGCCCAAAAATTAGGAAATCTCCAAAAAGAAAAAAGGTCAGCACCTCCTCTCGCTGTCACAAATTATGCTTTTCGTGCAGTAAATTTCTTTTGCAATTGTGAAAAGGGCTCCGCGGACCAGATAAAAAGCCTTTCCGGGCCGGGTTTGGCCCAAAGACCGTAGTTCGGACACCCCTGCCTTAGATCATACGAGGGTCAGTCAATAAGTAATGAGACTTTCTCAATAACTCAAGTTTGCAATGACTGGTAATCAAAAAATGCTTTTTTATTTTTCAACATAGTCTCCCTCCTTTGCAACACACTTGTTCCATCTTGATATTAGATTGTCTATTCCTTTGGCATAGAATTCCGTGGACTGGGTCCTTAGCCAGTTGCTCACAGCAGCCTTCACTTCTTCGTCAGTCTGAAAGTGAATTCCTTTCAAGAAAGTAAGAAAAAAGGGGAAGAAACATGCTTCTACTCCATTGATCGTCGTTTCGATTCAGGTTCATTCCAGGTCTCATCAGTTGTCACTATTCTCGACAGAAATGCATCTCCCTCCTTTCTGTATCTGCGTAGTGATGCTCTGAAAGCCATCAGGCGTTGCATTTTGTGATCATCCGTTAACATCTTGGGAACCCAGCGACAGCTGACTTTTGAAAAATGCAGCTTCTCACGCACAATTGCGTACACTGTGCCATGGGAGATGTCCAATTTTGTAGCAATTTCATCTAAAGTGACCCTTCTATCAGATTTGATCAGGTCTTCAACTGCCTGTACTGCTTCTGGGGTAGAGACATCCACAGGTCTTCCACTTCTCAGATCATCAGTAATGCTTTCGCGTCCATCTTTGAATGCTTGCAACCATTTGTAGAAGTTTGCTCTAGACATACAGGAAGGACCACATTGTCTTTGCATTCTAGACAGAATCTCACATGATTTTACACTCTCTGCCAACAAAAATCTGATGACTCCTCTTTGTTCCAACGATGAGCTGTTTGCTAGCCTAGTAGTCATTTCAATTTATCATCACACCTACAGTAATCTGAAAATAAACAAGTTTTGTTGTAAATGAGATGACAACTCCATTCATAATCATCACATAAAATTTGAGTTCCTTAGCTACAAAAACACAAAAGCAATTGAGAAAGTCTCATTACTTATTGACTGACCCTCGTATAAGTAGACCAACAATAACTAAAAAGTCGTTAGTAATGTTAGGCCCATTACGCCAGCTCTTTAATCCTGTTAATCTATCAGTCACTTTAACGTCCTTCCAAACTTTCAGCTTATGTACTTATAAAGCAAACGTATCAAAGTTTGTAAAATCATTGGCTGTTTGTTAGTAAGGACAATGTTGATTTAAAGGAAGAAAGTTGATTATTGAAGGGGCATAGTGGTACAAGATCCAAAGTTTCAGAGAAAATTAAAAAAGAAATCTTTATCTTTGTTCAATATCATACCCACAAAAGGAAATTCTTCATATAAAAATGAGATATTAGACCAACGAGTTGATCACATGCGAGGCAGTTGAGGAAAGAAATAGCTTGTTTTGTCCCTTTCCGGGACCAAGGTACATAGGTGCAGCCAAGAAACTTGGTGTCATAAATATCATTAGGAGGAGATGGCATCAAGTCGTGAAGTAAGCCTGCCGTCAAATAATTTATTTCTGTAATCGCAAAACAAAAGCTATCACGGCGCACACTAACAACTTTTGATTTTATGTCCTTTACTTATGGGAACAAACGAATAGACTTTGTGATACGATAAAAAGTTTGCGAGTAAAGTCTGTTTTAATTCAGACAACCAAGTTTCCAAATGACCTTGATGAAATTTAAAGTTAAAAACTGTTTTTGATTATAAACTTTAAAAAACACACAATGATATTTTTGTATAATAGGAGTAGATACCTGCTTAAGAATGTGAAATTGTAAAGCATAAATATTTTTTAAAAAATTGTTCTAGTTTTTTGTGCAGCGATGCAGCCTTTAATTTAGGGATCACAACATTTGTGGCCCTGGATGAGTTTATGTCTTTAAATGCCTCTGTTAAATGTAATCATTTCTTGCATCAAATGAAATTTTTTTAGTCACTTCTAGGTGATAAAAAGATTTAGGAGACGTCACAAGTGCTTGACTTAAATGAAGGATAGAGTGCAAGGGAACTGGGCACGAGATAAACAGTGGACCCTGGCAACGTGCAAAAACAAACCTTTTATGTAACAGCTAAAGAATTAGAAAATAAGTTTGGGTTTGAGCATACAACGGGGCTCATTTCCGAACCTAGATTGATTTAATCTAGCCGAAAACGTCAGTGCTTTAGATGAATGTATGAACAAATACATTTTGGCCTTTTAAATGTATATGCTTAAATCATTGTTTATACCAGGATAAAAGTTACATAAAAATTCCTTTCTATTTTCGAATATCATTACTATTATACGCACTGATTATACGTTTTAACACAACGTTTGTATCTGTGTATCATTTCTTTCTGCACCAATCAACAGCCGCCTCAACGTGGTGGTGCGGTCCCCGACCCCGTTTGGGTTGGGTCGAAATGGCTGTTGGCCTTCCCGAGTGTCCCAGTTACCCCGGGCACTCCCCTATATTTTTTCGCTATGCTGCCCCCTGAACAACCGCAGAAGTGCAGCACACAGCATGTACAAAATCGGTCGCCTGTTTTCACTTTTTCCTCTCTCCTGCCCTACTCTTGCCCTTCTTCGTCTCCTCATTCTTCTTCTTCTCCTGATGAGCGGTAACGTTTATCCCAACCCCGGCCCTATCTTTCCTTGCTCTGTGTGCGCTGGAAATGTGACCTGGCGGGGCAAGTCAGTGCAATGCTTCACCTGCTCCAAATGGGTCCATCTAAGGTGCTCACAACTTTCCCTGTCTAAATTCAGAGCTCTAGGCAGCTCTCACTCTTGGAGCTGCCCCCCTGTCGTAACACTGTGACTCCCTCCTCGGACTCCTCCGACACGTATACCTCCATTGTACAATCTGGCCCCCCACTACTGATGCTGCACTCTTGCGTCACCCTCGTCTCCAATCCTCCTATCCCCGTCTGCCCATTCTATATCTCCTTCCTCTGCTCCTTCACCACCGTCCCTTGCTCTTGGCCATTTCTCTACGCCTCCTGCCTCCTCCCCTCCCCCTGACTCTCTCAGGGTTCTTCAATGGAATGCTGGAGGTCTCCGAGCCAGGAGCACTGAACTACTTCATTTTCTATCGTCCCATCCTGTCGATCTTATCTGCATCCAGGAATCTAATCTTAACTCATCTTCCTCTTTCCGGATTCCTGGATTTTCTGCTCTGCGTTCTGATCGCACCCACCCCTGGTCTGGCATTCTCTCTCCTGACACCACGCACGCCAGCGGCGGCGTCGTCATTTTCGTCAGACAGGGCCTATCCTTTTCTGAACTTTCTACCACCTCTCTTTCTTCGCTTGATCCCTATTTTGACTATGTAGGGTTCAACATCTCTCTTAACAACTCCTCCTTGGTGTCATTTCTTAATGTGTATGCCCCCCTTATTCGCTCTTCTCCGGCGGACGGCAGAACCGATTCCTTCTCTCCCTCAATTCTTTCTTCCTCCAGAAATCTCTTCATTCTGGGGGACTTCAATTGCCATCAGCCCCTCTGGGACTCAAAAGGTACTTCCGACCCCCGCGGGGAGGAAGTATTCGACTGGGTCATCTCTTCTGACCTCCTCCCCCTCAATGGCCCTGACAGACCCACTCTTCTCCATTGCTCCTCTGGCAGTCGCTCCTCTCCTGGCATCTCCTTTGCTCCCTCTACTCTTGCTTTTTCTTGCTCCCGGGAGGTGCTTCAGGACCTGGGTTCTGACCACTTACCAATTTTTCTATTTATCCCTCTCTCTTCGGTCTTTCGCCCCAACGAGCGCCCCCCTTCCTTCAATTTTCAGAAAGCTCGCTGGGATGGCTTTGTCTCTTACTTTAACTTTCACTGTCCTTCTGCAGAGGAATACTCGTCTCTTTCTCTTTCCTCTGCTGCTGCTCTCTTTACCTCCTTGACTTTGAATGCGGCCAAATCTTCCATTCCTTTCGGCCGCATCAAACGCTCTCCTAAAGCCTGATGGTCTGCTGAGGTGGAAGAAGCGGTTTTTGAAAGACGCAAGGCTTTTGCTGCCGCTCACAGAAGTGATGAAGATCGACAGGCTTACATCTCTGCTTCTCGACGTGCCTCGTCAGTCATTGCCAAGGCCAAGGCTGAGGCATGGCAGACGACCTGCTCTTCTCTCTCACCTAGGTCTAACCCTAAATCTGTACACTCTCTTCTTCGCTCTATCGCTGGCTCTCCTTCCTCGTCTTCCTTCTCTCCTGACTTTCCTAACTGTTTTTCTCCCAGGGAATCGGCTTCGGTTTATGCCGCTTACCTGAGATCGCACTTTTCCGTTTCTCAGCCAAAGGCCCTGCGCAGCATAACCAGAGGCTACCTCACTGAGCTCCGCCGATCCACGTGCCCTGTGGAGTCTCACTCTTCTTTTTGCTCTCCTTTCTCTCCCGCGGAATTCCTTGCGGCTGCCTCCAATCTTACCCCATCCACTGCCACTGGCCCAGACAAAGTTGCCTATCCCATGCTAAAGCACTTTCTTCGCTCTGGCATGGATTTACGTCTTTACATCTTCAATCTTTCCTGGTCTTCACATTCCTTTCCTTCCATCTGGAAGACATCTTCCATTATTCCCATCCACAAGATGGGAAAGCCTCTCGACTCTCCTGCTTCCTTCCGGCCTTTCTCTCTCACCTCCTGCGTATCAAAGCTGTTTGAACGCATCATTCTATCCCGTCTTCTCTTCTTTCTGGAATCTAAATCCATTCTCTCTCCCCACCAGGCCGGTTTCCGCCCTGGTCGGTCTACACTCGATCAAATTCTGTACCTTTCTCAATCCATTTCGGATGGGTTTAACAAACCCAGGCCGGGCTCTCTGACGATTCTCTCTACTATCGATTTCTTTAAAGCTTTTGACTCTGTCTGGCATCCAGCCCTTTTTTATAAACTCATTTCGGCTGGCCTCCCTCCTTGCTTTGCTCGTTGGACTCAATCTTTCCTTTCTGATAGGCGCGCTTGTGTGGTTTTTCAAAATCACAAAAGCCGTTCCATTCGAGTCCGTCGAGGTGTTCCGCAAGGATCCGTTCTTGGCCCTGTCCTTTTCTCTCTATTCATTAATGATCTTCCGGCATCTCTGTCTTCGTCCGTCAGCTGCTCTCTTTATGCTGACGATCTGGCCATTTGGTCCTCCTCCCCCTCGGTCTCCACTGCGGTGGAGGCCACACAAGGAGCTCTGTTTCGATTGGAGCGCTGGTCTAAGTACTGGTGTCTTCCTCTCAATCCGAGCAAATGTGAGGCCTCCTTTTTTTCAGTGGATCCCCACCAAGCTAACCTCCAGCCAAACCTCCTCCTACTCGGCTCCCGCCTCCGTTTCAATCCCACTCCAACTTTTCTCGGGGTCATCTTCGATCGCACTCTTTCCTTTACTAAACATGCATCTTCGCTGAAGGCCAAGTTTTTCCCACGTCTCAAGGCCTTACGCTGTATCTCTGCTTCCTCTTGGAGCCCCTCTAAGGAGTCCCTTTCTGTTCTGTACAAATCTTTTCTTCGGCCCCTTCTCACTTACGCTTCACCTGGATGGTTTCCTTTCCTAAGCGCTACCAATCTTACCAAATTGGAACGCCTCCACCGAGCGGCCAGTCGCGCCATCACCGGCTGCCTCTCGTCCTCCCCTATCCCTCTACTACTCACCGAGGCTTCTTTACCTCCCCTACGAGTCACTCTGACTCACTTTACTCTTTTTTCTTATGAGCGGGCTCTTCGTCTCCCAACCTCCTTTCCTATTTCAGGTTTGGCCAGACTTGGAGTGAAACCAAGACTCTGCAGATCGTCCTGGAGAGCTCTTGCGTCCACTCACCCGCTCATGCTTCCTTCTACTTGTTCTAGGGAGGCTCTTCTTGCTTGCCCTCCCTTTCCTCCTTGGAATCTTCCTTCGTTCACGGTGAATCTTCCTCCGCAATCCCTTGTAGTCTCTCTCCCCTTATCTCTCGTATCCACTCTCGTCTTTTCTCGGACTGGAAGCGTACTGTCTCTTCCAAATATTTTGACACACAGGTTTCCTCAATTTCCACTGAGGAACTTGTGCTCCCTCGTCATGCTCGTTGTGTTCTCTCTCGTCTTCGCTGCAATGGACACAGCCTTCTTTTAGGTTCTTACCTCTCTAGGATTGGCAGAATTGAGAACCCTTCTTGCAGCGCCTGTGGACACCCGTCCCAGGACATCTCTCATCTCATTCTGCACTGTCCAGCTACGGACTCTTTGCGCCGCTCACTCTTTGACGACTCTCTGTCTCTCTACGACCTCTGGTCCAGACCCTGGGGAATTGACCAGCTTCTGGGGCTCCATGGTCTTCCACCATGCCCCCATCCCTCGGAAGGGGTCGGGAAACCAACAACAACAACAACAACAACAACATGAAGAACATTAGACAACAACTGGCATAAAACAACAACTTGCGGAAGGTGCAATAAATGATTTAAATCAGAAATTAACATCTCACACTCCGGAGGAACATACGCTTCTTTCATAATTGTGCTTTGATTCTTGCTGCTTAAAGTCACCTCAAGCTTTAGAACAAAATGTAAATAAATGATCGCAATTAGTTTTAGCTTAATCTGCTGTGAAAGTGATGGCGCCAGTCTCATTTTGGTTCACAGCTTGTTTCCACTCCGATGTAATGCTTATCTTTGTGACACTACGTAACTTCTTCTTCAGTAGGTGGTGACATCAACGTGTTAGCTACATCACGTACGTGACCGACAGCGTGGTTTTTCAAGTTAAACCACTCACGTGCACCATTATATTTCTGACGTATTTCGCAACACAATGTAGTACGAATTAAATAATTTACTCATAAGTTATGACAACTATCAAGAGTTTATTTTACGTTTACAGTCCAAAACCTTATCAACAACAGTTTTCAATTTTGAAAAACTCAAAAGTTATGCAGAGGCCAATTTCCAGAACATCATCATGAAATTTTAAAACATTAAAACTGGATTACATGACGCGTAAATTGCCGCCTTTGCATAAAACTTGTTGTTTATATCAATTGTTCCCAATCTTTTTGATATCATAGACCTGTCTAGAAGCTGGGCTAGCTGTAGACCCTCCACCTCAAAAGCCAAACATTTTATTAGAGATAATTTTGCTTTTTCTCAAATTGGAAACTTATTATGGATAAGTACTTTTTAAAAGCAATTGCTTTCCTATTTTAGGATGTATGTATCAAGATGTATTACTGAATTTTGGGGCAATTTTCAGTTAAAATTACAGTTTTGCCTTTTCTTAGCCTGCTTATCCACGGATCTTTGATATTCACTCACATCAGTATGTCTTAACCTGCCACTGCTTTGCAGCTCATTTGTAGGGTACCATTCTGAAATCTTTTGTGGAGGCTCAAAAAGTCTTTTATCAAACTCTGAGGATCCATTGCCCTCGGTTGAAAACCAATGGTTTACTGTAGCTTTTGAACAAAACATTTTTGAATCATGTTGTACGTTCCAGGTTTTGAGAGCATAAATGCCTTGTGTGACATCACAGTAGCTTTTAAAACAAATTTAAGCCACTAATTAGGCGATGGCGATGTAGTGTGAATGTTTTAAGGCAGCGATTCTAAACATTTTTTCCACTTTGACCAAATTTCCATTTTCCAAAACCTAAGTGAATTTGAATCATTTTTACTAGTTCCACAATTTGTTGAACCAAGGCCATCTTTCAGTAACCTTAATTCAATCCATGCATAAAAACAAGCAACGCAAAAAAGAATTTGCGACAAAAAGCTCTCAACACAGATTGTCTTCCAAAAAACTAAAAAGACTATAATACCACCGCAAATTGATTTCCTAAAATAAGGGAACAAAAATGTAAGCTTGCGACATCTTTGAAATATCAAAACGATGCTCGATCAGGAAACATATGGCATTTGTTGATTCCCAATTTTCCACACACAGCACCTGTTATTTTCTCCTAATTAAAAAAACCTATTTTAAGATTTTTTGTATTGAAGACCTACTTTAATCCTCGCATTGGATTGCGAACCAGATAGTGTGAGCCCAATATCAATGTGATTTTGAGTTGCTCTGTGTTTTGAAGAACATTATGGTAGTCTTCTCTACCTGGTGAAGTGAGCATAACCACCAGTGTAAGTAAGCATCGCGGACTTAGTTTCTCATATTTATGACGAACAAAAGACTTGGAATGATTTAATTGAAAGCAATTATTGAAGACAATGAAACTTCAGCTATGTACTAAGTTAGTAAATAAATCATTTAGTAAATATTTGATTTACAAAATAAATGCAGACCAATTAGTGAGAAAAAAAAAACATATGCAGCAGAGAAAAGTAAATTTGAACATTACAAGAAAACCATTATGTTCGTTGCTATTCGTGTGCAGAAAATGGATGAACTGGACTTAAAAGCAATTGCAAATGAATTTCTTAGAAGTAACCTATCTCGTTTGTTTTATTTCGGATCTCCCGATTGCTAATCGTTACGCACTGTAAATGTGCAACTATCACGTTTCCATATTTAAGTCAACCGTGATCTTGTTTCCACGGATCTTCAAACGCTGTATTGCTAACTAAATTATTTAATTCAGTGTTACGGTTTTGCTGCCCACAATGCAATGTTCGTACAGTAATTATTAGACAAACAAACAGCATTAGTTTAAAACCGAATCAAATATCATCTTTATCGTTAGCACAACTGATGCTTCACATAAGTAAAACCAAGTTAGTCCAATAATTTTATGTTGCTGTACAGTTATTTCAACTAATTCAAAATTTTATCTTTGGAAACGCTAACTTTGAGCTAAAGTGTCAACCGCAAAAATTCGCGAAAACAGGGCACTCCGTACAATAAAGTTGAATTTCAAGTATATATCATTGCGAACAGGCATTTTCCGCGGTAGTCTCGGGCTCAAGTCATAATGCTCTTTCCAAAATCTCGCCCTCGCAGCGCTCCGACACCTCTGACTGGCAGCCTAGATTTGAACATACACGCACAATTAAAGAAATAAAAAAATAATAATTCAACTTATTTCATGATTGCAACTTATGACGATTTTGATCGAAAGTTAAGCCTGGCCATGAAAAGACAAAAATTACTAAACTCAGACTTCTTATTGTTGAAAAATTTCTGAAACACACTAAACAAAATGACGAGAAAAAGTTTAGGTAGAGGTGAAAGGTTGATTGAAGAAAAATGCTCTAAACTGGGATTTGACGTGTGAAATATCTGAAATCCCCCTAAACAATGGTATGTAGCTATTTTTTTTGGCTGTAAAGAATGTAACTGAAATGTTTATGAGGAAGAAGTGTTAAATTCCCTTTCTTTGATCGACAAGGTCGGTAAGGCAAAATTGGATGACTGATAAGTGCCAGTTGCTCAAAACAAACTACTGTATTGCGCAAACCAATTGCTATATTTCTGAGTGAAAAGCTAATTTAAAGTAAGTATCTCAGTTCAACACGTTTTGATGACCATGATGATGTAATGATGATATGCCTTCTGCACATTCTAAGTTTTGCGTTAGGTGTTCGCATGGCTTTAGTCGGTTGTAGCCAGAAAACAAATTTGAAGAAGGCAGCAAATTTTTGCTGTTACAAAGAAGGAAGTTTGGCTAAGATCATAATATTTTAACTCAACACATTTTAGCTATTTTAACCCCTAGACCATAATATTTTAACTCAATTTTGTTGTTTTTCGGTTAAATTTTGCATTCCAAAATCATTGAAATCGCTTTCTTTGTATAATAATTCAAAGAAGTTACCGAAAAACGCTTCAAAATTGAAAGCTTTGAAGAATTACGAAAAAAAACTGTGTTTATCTAGCTGTCTTGCTAATGCAGCAAAGATGATGTTATTTCATGCTAAAATAATTTGATTTTGGGATCCGGGGGGACAGATGAATGTGGGGGTGCATAATCTCTGTGCTCCAGCCTCTGGCTACGCTTGAATTATGACAGTGACTTTTGTGTTTTGTGTTGAAGTGGAGATGTAGTCTTCATCACAAGTATAACCATCGGCATGACCGAAAGTTAGTGAACACCTTCACAGCAATTTTCTTCTCCCGCTCTTTCTAGTCCGCAACGGTTTTATGGTGTGCACCCCTGCGAACACATCAGTTGGAACCCACAATTTTTTTAAAACTCCATCTCATTTTTTTGCATAAGTATTTATTGTTTTTGCTTTGCAACTGACTTAACTTTAAATCAGCACAATTTGAAGATCGGGTGAGCTATATTTGAGAGTAGGTACAAACACTCTGTGCTGATCCCTTCGAATACGTCTATCCGAACAGATTCTGTTTTTCTCCGTTAAAACCAATTAACAGTGATGTTATCTTTACCCTGGTGTGACCAATGGCATAACCGAAAATCCTAAAACCTTACCCTACCCACACAACCAGCAACATTTTTTTGTGGCATTCCCCTGCAAACGTCCTCACAAGAACTCTTTTTTCATTTTTCAAAACTCGGTCTTAATTTTTTATTTACTTTCATAATTTTGCAATCTGCTCAAAAAATCTCTGACAAAAAACAAAACTTTCTTTTCAGAGCTCTAGATTTGAGCAATTATATTGCAGCGTGCTGTAATCGCTTCAAATCAATAGTTCTGACTAGATAAAAAAGCAACATAAAGAAACAAAATTTGACCTATGTTTTACCCATCGTTTAGCCTGCATCACACAACAAGAATTTACGAGAAAATTTTATAACGCGTTCTTTTTCAGCGACGTTTGGCCACACGAAAAAGGTAAAGCTGTTGGTCTTTGGGAAAATGCGGTTAATCAATCTGCATGGCAAATCAACCGTATGGTGGGTGGGCGCTTTCCGTTCTTGATTGCGGAAAGTAGTTACACAAAAGGTGATCTTGTATTAAGGATAATCTGCACTAGACGTGGGCTTTTATTAGCTTTTGCTTGCCTTGCCTTGGCTATCACGTTTCCCCGATTTAAGTCAACCGTGATCTTGTTTTCACGGATCTTCAAACGATGTATTGCTAACTAAATTATTTAATTTAGTGTTACGGTTTTGCTGCCCACAATGCAATATTCGTACAGTAATTATTAGACAAACAAACAGCATTAGTTTAAAACCGAATCAAATATCATCTTTATCGTTAGCACAACTGATGCTTCACATAAGTAAAACCAAGTTAGTCCAATAATTTTATGTTGCTGTACAGTTATTTCAACTAATTCAAAATTTTATCTTTGGAAACGCTAACTTTGAGCTAAAGTGTCAACCGCAAAAATTCGCGAAAACAGGGCACTCCGTACAATAAAGTTGAATTTCAAGTATATATCATTGCGAACAGGCATTTTCCGCGGTAGTCTCGGGCTCAAGTCATAATGCTCTTTCCAAAATCTCGCCCTCGCAGCGCTCCGACACCTCTGACTGGCAGCCTAGATTTGAACATACACGCACAATTAAAGAAATAAAAAAATAATAATTCAACTTATTTCATGATTGCAACTTATGACGATTTTGATCGAAAGTTAAGCCTGGCCATGAAAAGACAAAAATTACTAAACTCAGACTTCTTATTGTTGAAAAATTTCTGAAACACACTAAACAAAATGACGAGAAAAAGTTTAGGTAGAGGTGAAAGGTTGATTGAAGAAAAATGCTCTAAACTGGGATTTGACGTGTGAAATATCTGAAATCCCCCTAAACAATGGTATGTAGCTATTTTTTTTGGCTGTAAAGAATGTAACTGAAATGTTTATGAGGAAGAAGTGTTAAATTCCCTTTCTTTGATCGACAAGGTCGGTAAGGCAAAATTGGATGACTGATAAGTGCCAGTTGCTCAAAACAAACTACTGTATTGCGCAAACCAATTGCTATATTTCTGAGTGAAAAGCTAATTTAAAGTAAGTATCTCAGTTCAACACGTTTTGATGACCATGATGATGTAATGATGATATGCCTTCTGCACATTCTAAGTTTTGCGTTAGGTGTTCGCATGGCTTTAGTCGGTTGTAGCCAGAAAACAAATTTGAAGAAGGCAGCAAATTTTTGCTGTTACAAAGAAGGAAGTTTGGCTAAGATCATAATATTTTAACTCAACACATTTTAGCTATTTTAACCCCTAGACCATAATATTTTAACTCAATTTTGTTGTTTTTCGGTTAAATTTTGCATTCCAAAATCATTGAAATCGCTTTCTTTGTATAATAATTCAAAGAAGTTACCGAAAAACGCTTCAAAATTGAAAGCTTTGAAGAATTACGAAAAAAAACTGTGTTTATCTAGCTGTCTTGCTAATGCAGCAAAGATGATGTTATTTCATGCTAAAATAATTTGATTTTGGGATCCGGGGGGACAGATGAATGTGGGGGTGCATAATCTCTGTGCTCCAGCCTCTGGCTACGCTTGAATTATGACAGTGACTTTTGTGTTTTGTGTTGAAGTGGAGATGTAGTCTTCATCACAAGTATAACCATCGGCATGACCGAAAGTTAGTGAACACCTTCACAGCAATTTTCTTCTCCCGCTCTTTCTAGTCCGCAACGGTTTTATGGTGTGCACCCCTGCGAACACATCAGTTGGAACCCACAATTTTTTTAAAACTCCATCTCATTTTTTTGCATAAGTATTTATTGTTTTTGCTTTGCAACTGACTTAACTTTAAATCAGCACAATTTGAAGATCGGGTGAGCTATATTTGAGAGTAGGTACAAACACTCTGTGCTGATCCCTTCGAATACGTCTATCCGAACAGATTCTGTTTTTCTCCGTTAAAACCAATTAACAGTGATGTTATCTTTACCCTGGTGTGACCAATGGCATAACCGAAAATCCTAAAACCTTACCCTACCCACACAACCAGCAACATTTTTTTGTGGCATTCCCCTGCAAACGTCCTCACAAGAACTCTTTTTTCATTTTTCAAAACTCGGTCTTAATTTTTTATTTACTTTCATAATTTTGCAATCTGCTCAAAAAATCTCTGACAAAAAACAAAACTTTCTTTTCAGAGCTCTAGATTTGAGCAATTATATTGCAGCGTGCTGTAATCGCTTCAAATCAATAGTTCTGACTAGATAAAAAAGCAACATAAAGAAACAAAATTTGACCTATGTTTTACCCATCGTTTAGCCTGCATCACACAACAAGAATTTACGAGAAAATTTTATAACGCGTTCTTTTTCAGCGACGTTTGGCCACACGAAAAAGGTAAAGCTGTTGGTCTTTGGGAAAATGCGGTTAATCAATCTGCATGGCAAATCAACCGTATGGTGGGTGGGCGCTTTCCGTTCTTGATTGCGGAAAGTAGTTACACAAAAGGTGATCTTGTATTAAGGATAATCTGCACTAGACGTGGGCTTTTATTAGCTTTTGCTTGCCTTGCCTTGGCTATCACGTTTCCCCGATTTAAGTCAACCGTGATCTTGTTTTCACGGATCTTCAAACGATGTATTGCTAACTAAATTATTTAATTTAGTGTTACGGTTTTGCTGCCCACAATGCAATATTCGTACAGTAATTATTAGACAAACAAACAGCATTAGTTTAAAACCGAATCAAATATCATCTTTATCGTTAGCACAACTGATGCTTCACATAAGTAAAACCAAGTTAGTCCAATAATTTTATGTTGCTGTACAGTTATTTCAACTAATTCAAAATTTTATCTTTGGAAACGCTAACTTTGAGCTAAAGTGTCAACCGCAAAAATTCGCGAAAACTGGGCACTCCGTACAATAAAGTTGAATTTCAAGTATATATCTATATATATAACTCTTTTTTCATTTTTCTAAAACTCGGTCTTAATTTTTTATTTACTTTCATAATTTTGCAATCTCTGCTCAAAAAATCTCTGACAAAAACAAAACTTTCCTTTCAGAGCTCAAGATTTGAGCAATTATATTGCAGCGTGCTGTAATCGCTTCAAACCAATAGCTCTGACAAGATAAAAAAAGCAACGTAAATAAACAAAATTTGACCCATGTTTTACGCATCGTTTAGCCTGGGTTACACAAAAAAGAATTTACGGGAAAATTTTAAAACGCGTTCTTTTTCAGCGACGTTTGGCCACACCCAAAAGGAAAAGCTGTTGGTCTTTGAGAAAATGCGGTTAATTCGTCGATATGGTAAATCAACCGTATCCTGGGTAGGCTCTATTGGTTCTTCATTACGTAAACGTAGTTACACAAAAGGTGATTTTGTATTAAGGATAATCTGCACTAGACGTGGGCTTTTATTGGCTTGGGTTTGCCTTGGCTTGACTACCACGCTTCTAGGTTGAGCGCGCGCAATGGCGAGGCAAAATTGTTGCTTTAGACCAGTGGTTCTCAATCTGTGGTACGCGTACCACTAGTGGTACGCGTACCACTAGTGGTACGCGAAGCTATTTTTGGTGGTACGCGAGACCTTTGTTCAACTCTTCAACCCTTTAGCGGTTTATAGTACCTAGTGTCCACAAATGTTGATATTTTTTAATGCCAGTTATCTCCGTCCCCAGGGATTAAAATTTGCGGCGTACATAACAAGCATCCATCATTATGTCACAGCAGGGTATCCGTTACCGCGTCGCTAGCCTCGTTGCGTCTTTTATTGGAGATACACTAAATAACCTAATTGCTTGACTGCGCAGAGAAATTTTTACACAAATTTCACAGTCGCACTTAAACACAACTCCCGTGATTCGATTTGTAACGAAAAACATCACTATCGATAATGTGATGTCACAATCAAGCTAGTAGAATGACACTACGGTATTGACGAGTAAAATAACCGCATTGACGAGTTGATGGTTTGTTGTTCATTGCTTGCGTAATTGTCAGTAATGTTGTAGTTGCATCACAGTGACCTTTCCGCTGATTGCGTTTCGCAGCCAAAGGAGTGCGGTAAGTGAAAACGCGAACTCGATATAAGTAAGCAGAAAGTAGAAAGCAGAAATACAAACGCAAAGAATAGCACAACTAAAAATAAGTAGAAATAGTTTACATTCTAACTTTTTTCGTTCGATCTGTAGATCTAAAAATTTTACAATTTTCCAAAAGGATTTTTTTGTCAATTTGTATAAATTTTAACTGTGTTAACATGTCGAAGAGAAAGTATAATGAGGAATGCATAAAATATGGTTTTGTTTGTGTTCAACACAGAGAAGAATGCCTTCCCCAGTGTGTGATATGCATGAAAACTCTGTCTAATTCAGCAATGAAACCTAGTCTTCTCAAGCGTCACCTTGAGTCAAACCACTCAGACAAGAAAGATCGAGATAAGAGTTACTTTCAAAGGTTAGGTGAAAACGTGAAAAGACAGCGTTTGGACCAGACTGGCCAGAGCTACCAGAAGAGTGCTGGGATTCTATATTCTTCTTATGAAGTATCTTTACTAATTGCAAAAAATATGAAAGCTCACACTATTGCTGAAAACCTTGTTCTACCTGCAGCAAGAATATTGGTTCGCAATTTAATAGGAGAAAAGGAGGTTGGCCAATTGAATTCTGTATCGCTTTCTAATGATACGGTGAGACGTCGGATCCATGACATGTCCGACGACATTTCTGATCAAGTGACTACCGCGGTAAAAGCTTCAAAATATGGGTTCGCTATGAAACTCGATGAGTCAACCGATGTCAGCAACTGCAGTCAATTGCTTGTCTATGTCAGGTTCACAGAAAATGACATAGTTAAAACTGAACTGCTAATGAGTAATGAAGTGCCTGGTACAACGAAGGGCAAATATATTTATAATATCGTGGATGAATTCTTCCAGAAAAATGGTTTAGAGTGGTCAAAATTGGTTGGCTGTACGACCGACGGTGTCCCAGCTATGCTTGGGAGAAAATCAGGATTTCAGTCTTACGTAAAAGCTGTTTCGCCTGGGATCATTTTTACCCACTGTTTTATACACAGATTTGCACTTTCGGTCAAAGTGTTACCTCCTGAACTGCTTTCATGCTTACAGCAAATCGTCAAGATCGTTAATTTTGTGAAAACGTCAGCGTTGAATACAAGACTATTTGCAAGGCTTTGTGCTGATCTTGGTTCTGATCATATATGTCTGCTCTTTCATACAGAGGTACGTTGGTTGTCACGCGGAAATATGACAAGAAGGGTTTTTGAACTGAGGAATGAGTTGCTTGAATTTTATGAAAAAAAAATCATAATTTTAAGAACGATTTGGCGAATACGGAGTTTCTCTCGAGGCTGGCTTACTTATCGGATATTTTTGACACTCTCAACCAAATGAACATGTTTTTTCAAGGTCCGAACAGCACCATTGCAGATTTTGTTTCAAAATTGCAAGCTTATTTACGGAAGCTAGACTTGTGGACAAAGAACATTGAGGCCAAGCAGTATCACATGTTCAAAGATCTTTCTTCGCTTCGACACCAACACAGCGAAAAGTTATTTCAAGATATTTGCTATCATCTAAAACTGTTAAAAACGGAATTGATGCATTATTTTCCAAACATGGATAGTTGTCCGTATGTTTCAAATCCATTCTTTGTGGATCCATCCATTCTACCAGTTGGAACAAGAGAGCAAGAGGAAATCATTGACATTCAGTCTGACGAGGCAGCTAAAATAAAGCATAAAGACTGCAGTCCAATAAATTTCTGGCTTACGATGTCCTCTACATACCCTACTCTGGCTCAAAAAGCTATTCCTCAGTTGCTAGTATTTCCCAGTACATGAAAATGTGAGCAGAGATTCTCTGTGATGATGAACATTAAAAGCAAATGCAGAAATCGTCTTGCTTCGACATCTCACGACTTCCGATGTGCAGTAAGTAAGGTGATTCCCCGCTTCAATCAACTTGTGCAAGAGAAACAGGTGCAACCATCGCATTAAATAATATTGTGATTTTTATGTATTTCAATTTGAATAAATACACTTCTTATTGAGCTCAATGGTACGCAAGGGTAACAAAAAATCGCCAGGTGGTACGCGATAGCAAAAAGGTTGAGAATCACTGCTTTAGACCAAGGGTTTGCAACCTTTTTTATGCAGAGGGCCAGTTTCAATTTAAGTCTACTGAAGAAATGGCCCATTTCTGGATATGTGGAACTGTATACAAATAAAGCACAGGAATGACCAAAATTTGCAGTTCATTGCTAGAGTTTAAATAAGGATGTTTACGAACCTGTTTACCAACCTGCTTACGAAGTCTTTTAATGCCCCATACTCAAATTGTCAAAAGAAAGCTTCGTAACAACAGAAAAGAGAGGCAGCGCTGGTTTTATTGGTTGCCAGTAATTTCGTCGCACGAAAATTCGTCATGATAATTTCGTGATGCTATTTTGTCACATCGCAACCTCGGAAGCAAATCTTAGTAACCTCGGAAAATTTTATCTAACGTCGGCTAATCAAACCCAAAATCCCCGATCTCGAAACTGAGACACGTGCTGCTTTTCTCCTTCAGGCGGTAGTTGTCACATAACATCCTTTGTTTTTTTGGCAAGAGAATACATTTTGGCAAAGAAAATACATTGGATAAGGCAATGTGCAAACGGTATAACTTTTGGTTTAGTGACATCCTGCAGGAGATATTTTGATAAAATTTAGTTGATCCAGAAACTGAATTTTTTCATCTGTTTCTTTTTCTACCATTGGTGGGAGCTTTGGTCACACGAAGGTTTCCAAAATTTCTTATTGTTACCTTCAACAAGGCTTTGTCTTACGGGATAACGTTCTCAAATAACGTTTTGAATCAACTACTGTTTAGGCTTTATTTTCTTGAGGAGAAGCTGTTTCTAACTTTTTCCAATCTTCTCTTCTCACCAGAATCAGTAGAAGTATTAGAAATGATATTGAAAAATTACAGAACAACGATTTAAAAGTGATCCAGAAGCAAAATATTGAAGTGAACCAGCCAAATTCAATTATCGAATATAAATGTTATATTTATCAAGTCCAATTCAGTGAATACAAGATCTATAATAGACGAGAGCACACAAGATCGCAAAAACGAAATTTTTCTAAGTTAATGTGTGGCCGCACCCCTCAAAAAACACCTTTTCTTACTACAGCTAACTTCGTCTCACAATTAATCTTGGCCAACAGCAGTTTTAACAATTATTCCTTGTGGCCGCGGTAAAAAAAATGTGGAGGAAAAAGTTTCATAATACGAAAACAAAAGGCAGTTTAACCCTTTCCGGTCCTATTTTTGGGAGCCTTAGGTTTTAGCCAGGTCCAACTTTTTTTATCAAGAGATTCTGGGAAATCATGTAACCCATAACCACGGTATTATAATTACTAATACAGAGGTCTCTATGGTGTCGAACACCTTCTTTTTGGCGGATTAGTAAAGCTCATCACCAGGGGTGGACAAACTTTCTAGTCGGAGGGCCTCATTGACCATTCAAGAGTTGGTCGGGGGCCGCATTTACCATTCAAGAGTTGGTCGAGGGAAGCATTGCTCATTTAAGAGTGGCCGAGGGCCAGTGCTTAAAATCTTGCAATAGCTTTATACAATGAAAGAGCTTGCATTAGCTTAAAATCTTGCGATAACTTCTTGCAATATCGCATTACGTGGCTTTGAAAATGATGGTGTCCAAAAAAAGATCATCACCCTCTATTGGGACGGAAAAGGCGTCAGTTCAAACTAGGAATTGCGTAGCGGCTCTTTTAATGATGGTTTCTACGGCAAGTGTAGCTACCCGTGTCATATTAAATTAGATATATGGAAGTTTCTACAAGTGTTGGCGGGCCGCACAAAATGCTCCTTCGGGCCGCATGCGGCCCGCGGGCCGTAGTTTGCCCACCCCTGCTCATAACGCTTGAAAAGCAAACAGATGTCAGGAGTAGCTAAGAAGTTCAGAGACTTTTAAAATAAACCTTGTCGCCTGAGAGGCGACATAGGACCTATAGGGGAAAAAACCAATGTCGCCTCAGAGGCGACATAGGACCGGAAAGGGTTAAAGCAAAAGCAAACAAATGGCGTTAATGAGACGATTTCGCAAATTAAAAGATTGCCTGCCGCCAAAGACTGTTGAACCAGCAAATATTAAGATGATTTTACAATGAAAAACAGGTGATTAGTTTTTAGCATGTCAATGCAATTAGTTTTTATCTTACACAGTAAGTAACTTTTGACACGATGGAAACAAATGAAGTCGTCGACAAATCTAATTTAGCAACTTAAACACATCATTTACATCCTTCAGAATAATTTACTAAAACTAGGCAGAAAGGCAGCAGCCTTTAAAAGATCATTTTTGTGATTGGAACACTTATTTACAGCTTAAAAGTCATCTACATAAGAAGGCAAAAACAGTAGATCTATACATTTCAAAATTTTTAAAAAGCAGACAAAAAATTGTAAAACTCTTGTTATATGTTTTGTTAACGCTCACAAAAGCGACAAATAAACCAAGTTATCAAGCAAAAAATGCTGAATCAGTCCTTAAAATTACTCGAACACAACAACCAAATTATAACATGCATGCAAAATTTTTTTCGCGGAACGATTTCCATCAGTGTATTCTTTCAAATATTTGAAAATTTTCTTTTGCTGGAGAGCTTACTTTTTGCGCAATCTTTTTTTGATGCCCGTAAGCCTCTTCGTAAAGTAAATGAGTGAACATACAAAAAGGCATTTGAGGCTTGCCTTTTTTGTTTAGCTTGTGGTGCCAGTTCTCTACGTCACGGGTGTCAAACTCGTGGGCTTCTGTGGGCCAATTTGCATATATGAGTAATGGTGTTGAGGGCCACATGACTGGGGGCCACATGACTGGGGGCCACATTGCATATGTGAGTAATCGTGCCGAGGGCTGCATGTGGTTTTGGATTCGGGGATCACCATCTCTCTGGGCAACGACCTCTGAAATCTAGCCCAAAGTCGGATCGATCTCCAAAAAAAAAACAAGTTGCCTCTAAATGACAAAGATTTGTACCTCTTTAGTGTGGCCTGTGATCAAAATTTCAAGCGTTTGTTCGACAATTATCCGTTGCAATACTGCCGAAGTTCATTAGTAATTTCAGAATCGTCTCAGGGGCCGCTCTGAGAAGCTCTAAGGGTCGCGAGTTTGACACTCCTGCTCTACGTTATTGTTGGCGCGAAACGGAAGCCCGAATACGCTCCAATTTTCTGGCTCAAACAAAGACGAATCAAACCATATGTGACGCATATATTTACTAAACTCTTCAAAGCTGTTGAATTTTCGGAAGATGCAAGATCGTCAAAAAGAACACGAATACGTGTAGACGGCAAGAAGCAGAGAGCTATCAATTTTCTAATAAATTTTCTCACGGACATGTTTTTTTTCATGAGACTTGTAAGCCCACTGCTTGCACATGCCTAAAAAAGCCTAGGTAAAATGGAAGCTGCAACTTCTCAAACTCACACCAGGAAAAGCTTCTTTTGCTGCTTTCCAAAGTGCAGTTTCAAAGTCCATAGTAATTCTTTAAATTTTCGCTTGCCCGTTAAAACTTGTGTTTTATGCTTCGAGTAGAGGTTGGTAATCGACTGCCTGGTGTCCAGTCATGAAGCAAAAAGCCAGTGCAAGCTGAATCGTTTCGTTGTTCTTTTTCACAAATGCGTGAACTGTAAAAAGTAGTTCAAATGAGGCTTTTAATAAAGCATAGCTTAGACCGCCACACTTGCGGGATCTATACTAGATCCACTTGGTGGAAGGTCTGTCAGTGGATCTAGTATAGATCCCGCAAGTGTGGCGGCCTAAGCTATGCTTTATTAAAAGCCTCTAGCTTCTTGTCGGTCACCAACTGCACTGAAGAGACCTGATAGGTCGAAACAGTGTCACTGTCTGCAGTTTTGCTAAGTGCATCGCTAGCCTCTTGCATTACTATACATGTAGTTCAAATGACTTTGCGATTAGTTTAAGCGTGGCATCAATAAACCAAGTTTTGGCGTATGATAAAAGTTTATTCTGTTACTTTGTTAAAAATATGGCAATCCTTTCGCTATAGAGATAAATATCTTCCAACAAAAAGTCATCAGGTATGTGCTCAATATGTAACTTAAACGTCTTGTCTGATGGATCTTTTGGTCGTTGTCTTCAACAATGATTGTTAAAGTTTCTGGATATTTGCTCCAGAGACTGAAGCGCTTTACAACTGGACGTTCGAGAAATTTCTTTTCTGATAACACTTTGAATGATTTACGAAGCCACAGCAACAGGAATTTTTAGCGCTTCTTCTTGAGATAATGCAAAAATTTTGCTGCTGATTTTTTTCCCGTATTTCTGTGGATGGAAATGAGCTTTTTTCCAACTCGAACAAACTTTAATTTTTTTGTTTGGTCAGGACTCAACACTTGCACTTTTTGTTTCGCAAGGCACAACACCACGTTGCACCCTCAGATATCTTTTGATGGCGGGTGTAAACAAAACCGTTGTTGTCAAATAGCTTTGCTCTTCCTTTTGTGGAAGAGTTTTTGTTTGATTGTAGTATAGGCTGTTTTGGCTAAGTTTTGGGTCCACGAACACCGGATCCAGCCAATAATTGATGATTCATTTGATTTCACCTGATAAAGATAAGCTTCCTCGCAGCTACACATACAAATCGTTGATAGCGTTTGATAGGAGGAATATTGAGCAATATTTTGATTCAAAATGTTGGTGCTGAATTGAGATTGTTTGTTAGTGTCTTTTGAAGAGACCTCACTGGTTGGCATTAATCTTTTCTGCCCTAGTGATACATCCATCATTATTTCATCTTGAGTACAGTCGGTGACATCCAAAAAGTTTTTAAACAATGTCTTTTAAACTTTCTTTAAAAAAAGATGTTTTTTCTCCGTTTATCATAGACTAAGCTTTTCGGTAGAAAAAAAGAAGCTTGGTATCATTATGCGGAAATCTGGCAACCTTGATATAAAACACTTTCTTGAAAAATTTTTGTGGTATGATGAGTTCTAAAAAAATGGTAAGTTAAAAAGCCATTACTTTTTATTGTGTTTTTTATTGGCTCCTGCCAGCATCACAAGAGGAAGTCAAATTTGTAACGGGCTCGCTTTACATAAATTCATTTTTTGTGTAGACACCATTTCAACATTTTACTTAATTGAATTACTTCTTAAGTGGGGCATACATCAGTGAGGCGTAAAAAATTCTTGTAAAGCTCTAAAAGATCATCTTATGCGTACAATAAAAGAATTATGCCTTTGCTGGAAATAAGTTGAATCCCTTTGTGACATTACTACTGGGAGATGATCAATCGCTTACGTACTATAAAAGCGTACGTACTACAAAGCATACGTAATATAAAGAAAACTCTGCTTGGTAACTGTATACTAGATTTGGCATTACCATGACGTTACCAACCCCTTGTGACGTTCTCCCTGTAGCGGTGATTAGTCATGCTAAGTTTGATTTTTGTACGCTTGGCAATTTCGGAGGGTTAAGCACACATAGAAAAAAGAAAAATCCATGCTTTATAGCAGGGGTCGGCAACCTACGGCCCGCGGGCCGGATCCGGCCCGCCAAACAAAATCATCCGGCCCGCAGCTTCTTTACAAATTTTAGTAATGATACGGCCCGCCTAGTGATAGTGTATTTTATTTTATTGATCTGCCCTACTTGCAATTATCTGGCACTGTATACTTATGAGAAACTATCTAGAAATCGAACATTATGGGCTGGCGTAAAGCTTTGATTCACTATAAAAGTTTGCCAACCGTATTATAATGGTGAATGCAAGCCTATTATACTTTCCTATGCTTTTTTAAGCCAACGTCGCAATCAACTATTTTCTTGTGTACTATTACTTAAATCTTAACACCTTATGACGCTAAAGTAAACTAAGTGTTTCATATTTAATGACGTATTGTTTGCGTAACTCAGGGGTTCTTAACCGGGGGTAAATTTGACCTGCCTTGGGGGTAAATTTGACCTGCCTTGGGGGTGAATTTTGTCAGCAAAAATTCAAATTTTTACTTACTACAATAGGTATTTGTAGAAGTGAAAATATTTGGGGGTAAATTTTACTTTTGAAATCTGCCAAGGGGTAAATGAGAGAATAAAAGTTGAGAACCACTGGCGTAACTGATAACTGACAGCAATTTGTGTGACATTTGCGTTCAACCTTTCTTTCAAATTTGGTGGTATATTTCATTCGTAGTAGTATAGCTGCGCCCAAGGAGAAAATTGAGTGGAAATCATAGGAAGGTTTGCATAAAGGTGCTTGGCAGTTTCAGCTTTGTAATTAAAATGTCCGATATACCCCAATTTCTAATTGTAATTTTATTTAATATTTACCTACAAGTTTAGCTAATGATAGTCGTTAAGCACATACGCGTATTTATCAATTTTCAGCAATCTGGCAATGTTGACAAAACGTAGAAAAGATGATGCTGAGTGTCGAGCTATTAAAGAAGAATAGGAGAACAAACAATTTTTTGAGCGAACTGCTCCAGGTGCGTCGCTTGCCTGTTGCATTACTTTTAGTACTGTTTTATTAACAATTTTAGTAAACCCACGTGTTCGATTTGCAACGTTTCTGTTGCTGAAAATAAGGAATTTAACATAAAGCGCCTTTATCATACAAAGTATACTAATTTTTCCAAGTTTATTACGGGTCATACAAGGAAAAACAAATTTAGTCAACTTAGAACTACCTTAAAACACCAGAGTTCTGTATTTCAAAGACAAACCACTGAATTGGAAAATACTATTCTTGCTAGCTACAAGGTAGCACAATTAATAGCAAAAGACAAGAGACAGTTTACTGATGGCGACTTTGTGAAAAAATGTATGATGGCTGTTGGTGAAACCGTATGTTCAGAGAAAATAAAATTGTTTTTTGGTTTCAGTTTTTCAGCACGAACCATAACCCGACGAATAAGAAAGATTTCTGAGAACGTGAAATATAACTAAAAAGATTGTTTTGAAGATCTACAGTTCTAAATAGCGATAAATGAGAGAACAGGCACGACAGATACTGCTCAGCTGGCAGTATTTGTGAGTGGAGTAAACGGAAATTTTCATGTTGTTGAAAATTTTGTTCAGCTGCTTCCTATGATGGGTACTATTGCAGGAACCGACATTCTGAAACCATTACTTCAATGTCTTGAAGCAATGAATTTGAATCTCTCAAAATCGCTTTCAACAACGACTGATAGAGCCCTGTCTATGGTTGGAAAAATATAGGTGTTGTGTCTTTGCTTTAAAAACTCGTGGAAGACCATGGAATTAATAGGGACATTATAAACTTACAAGTCTCATTTATTAGGAAGCATTGGGTGCAAAGGTGTCAATTTTAAGGAGCATCATAGACATAGTGGTAAAGGCCATGAACTTTATTTTGTTCCGAGGGTTAAACCATCGTCAATTTCGCCAACCACTTTTACAAACAGTGGTCTGTATGAAGATTTGTTTTATTTCTGCAATGAACGTTGGCTTAGTCGAAATGAAATGTTACAAAGAGTGTACATATTGAAAGAAAAAATAGCAATCTTTCTTGACAAAACACAAATGTATTTTATGCTGCCGTTATGAACTGTTAAAATCAGCAGTTATTCTGATTAAAATTTTATAAATTTGCAAGTTTTAACAACAACACTGTTAATGGTAAATTTATACGGCCCGCCGAGACCTTGTAGATTTTAGTTTTGGCCCGCAGCTAGTGAAAGGTTGCCGACCCCTGCTTTATAGTGTGGACTAGCAGGCATTACCCCTGCGGCTACCGGCGGTAATGTTGAGTTTAAAAATATTGGTTCAACCGGCTTCACCCAATTTCTTAACAAATTTCGTTCCAAAATCAAAAGCATTGTGTTTATGACAGCAATCCACTAAAAGCTTAAGTAGGGGGGCTGCGCATGGCCGCTGTGTTTCCTTAAAGTTTCTGGGGGTATTTAGCTATAGAAACAAAATATAATTGAAGGTCATGAAAATATCCCGTGCGGAAGTCGCAACAAACTGGAGTAACGAATGCAAGCTGTGCTCTCGCGTTTACGACTCACAATCATACTAACCCGAAGGAATTGAAAAACACTCTTTCAACATTATATTAGCTTACTACTGTAAAATGATGAGCAGCAATGATTAATGGGCCCGTGATATAAATTCACGTTTCATCAAATAGGCTTTGCGGCAAAGGCCTCCCCAAACAGCGTGTGCCTACTCTCGCTTAAAGTCATAATACCCTCCTGAAAAACAAGCAGTGTTGTTAATTTTTGCTCTCAAATTAACAGCGTTAGCTTTTTACTCGCGCCAACGCTAGCAGCGGCAATTCTTCCTAAATTTAAAAGAAGCGGTTTTGTGAAGCGTCAATTTTTTTGCAAAATATTCGGATCGTGACTCTTCGTAAAAACCAAAAAAATCCGAAGCTTTCCAACAAGATAAATTCCCCTGATCATTGCCTAATGCAGATGGTTCATGTTAACAAGTCCATCGTTCCGTGAAGCACTCCAGCATGTCGCTCTCAGGGTGCGTGGGATTAAGTGTTGCCAGCCAACCCCGCCAAAGCACCGCGTGGGGGAATCTTGCTGCTGTACGCGACTAACCAAGAGTTGCTGACCCCTTTACGACTCCCCTAAATTAAACCCGCATAACCGGTAAAAACAAGGGGATAGAAAGGCGAGGCATCCGACCCTCATTATTCGGTGGGGTAAAGGCATTGGTTTCGCCCAGCGGCCAAAATTTATCTCTGGTTATTTCACAAAAATTTCATTTAAACACCACACGGCAGACTGCCCGCTTTATGAAAGTCCCTGGCTACGTAGATTCCGAGGACAAGATTTGGAGGCGTCAATGGTTTGATTCCACCAGCGCCGCAGCTCGCACTTTTAACGTTAATCAGTGCGTTGTTATGGTTTGCAATTTCTCATCGTTCAACTCCGAAATCGCAACTATTCATTGTTTAGTCACGCTTTGCGTTAATCTGCAATCCAGTAGGCAACGTTAATTTCTAATTCTATACGCACAATGCCCCCTCCGGGAGTGCTCCATTGGGTGGGACTGATGAGGCCAAAAGGCCAAAATCTGGGTCCAGGGATGGTCCCGCCTATTTTGCTATACCAACGTTGTTCGGATCGTGACTTTTAGTAAAAACTAACTTTTGAGCGGAGGTATGCAGCGTCGTGTCTGGTTCCTGTGGGCTTCGAACCCAGGTCTTTCGAGGTGCTCTTTTTTGAAAGGATACCAGTTTCAGTTCATACCTGCACGGTTAGCAGTCACGTCAAAAGGAATCGTGGTTCCAAAGTAAACGGTCCTAAGTCTTTTGCTTTGTGTTAGATTGTTTGGTTTTGTTTCGTATACAGTTCTATGTAGGATATCGGACTAGCCAGAAGGCACGTAAAGTATCTTATACTTAGCATGCGACCTAGCAATGATAAATGCGACTTTATTTCCCGTGTTTGAGGGATGGTCCCGCCTATTTTTCTATACTAGCGTTGTTCGGATCGTGACTCTTCGTAAAAACTAAAATTCAAAAAAATATATTTATATGTAAAATATATTAAGCGCAACACTTTTCGGCAAGTTATGCTCATACCGCAGTTTTTTTTTCCTGGACAACTTTTCGTCACTAACTTGTCGCAGTTTTGCAGCTCAATCCAGCCGGGCATTGCTTTTGTTCAAATTTGTAAAATGACACTATTTCATACAATGAAAACTTTATAATTATTCGATAAGCTACGTTCATAGGTGACGTCACTCTGATGCTGTTGCAACATTAATGAAAAAAATAAACGTTTGAAATCGGGGCCTACAGACCTGGTATAGAGACAAGGTCTTTAAATGAAATTTTACCGGGGAGTATCAAGATTGATACCGGGCCTCTAAAATTATATCTACGAACCAAAATTTAGAAAACTCCTCCGATTGTCGCGTTGATTTTCAAAACCTAAAAATAGATCACTGCTGTCCAGCAGCTTATCTTATGCAGAAGCGCTTTTCAAGGGAAAAGTTTATCGCTTTTTCAAAATCTCATTTTATTCTATTTCGAAGGTGTCCTCAAGAAAAAGTCATCACTTTTGCAAAACTTGATCTTATCTAGATTTCCAAGTGTTTTCTAAACAGAAAAAAGGTTTTCAGGTTTCTAATGCCTCAGTATTTAATCGTTCTCTACAGTCAAAAAGAAAAGTTATTTACAATTAACTT
The DNA here is from genome assembly GCA_963675345.1 of Trididemnum clinides. Taxonomy (NCBI): domain Eukaryota; kingdom Metazoa; phylum Chordata; class Ascidiacea; order Aplousobranchia; family Didemnidae; genus Trididemnum; species Trididemnum clinides. The sequence continues at coordinate 35,080,536 of OY776289.1, read as the reverse complement.
GTCTCAACTTATTCAAATCCACCTTCAATTTTAATCCCTTTTTTCATTCGCACGACGGAAATCAACATCGCCCTGGGCTCCTCAATTTGGCTCAGAATCCTCCTTCTAGGCTCGGGTTCGACGTCCCTCTGTACTTCCTCTCATAGGCCTTGTGTGGAGAGAACGTCAATCAACAGTAATGCAGCCGAGGGTTAGGAGCAAGATAAAGGAGAACGAAATGCAAGAGATGGACAAGTTTCTGCGTATACACCGCTACTTTCGTTTAGAAACATCCTTGTTGTCGTGTTAATATTTGTTGTACATTGTTTTTTTACCTTATTTTCAATTTGTTTCCCTTTAACCATTCTTGAGTAAATTGCTCATGACGCACCTATTCATTCGGTTTATTTAGAGTGTTGCAGGTGTGGGGGCAAGTCAGTAAGAATTATTAGAAGGGGGAATGTAAGGTAAATACAGATACACGGTTTTCATCGAGTGTGTAAAAAAATTCTCCGCGCTGGTTCAGCTGGCTATGCAGAATGTGGCCAGTGTCCAAAGAACTGCGATTTGCTCAGGAGCGACACTCTCCTTGGTTGATTGCAGTTCTTTGGACCCTGGCCACATTCTGCACGGCCAGCTGACTGAGCCGCAGGCTGCTAGCAAGGAGAGACTAAAATCTAGAAGCCCGTTTGTTCCTGCCGCGCGGAAACTATTGCACAACTTATCTGAGTTGGGCATCCGCGCTGCGCAATGGACGAACTTGACATGGGACACAGAGAACTCCAAGAGTATGCCAGCGCTCGGTGTCTATATATCTAGGGTCAGCACAAGGCCTATTGGAATGAGTTTGACCAGAACAGCCTGGGTCAAACCCAATCGCCTGCGTACTGACGTTGGGCGTTTCGGTTCGTCCATGCACAAATGGTGTCTTGATCCTTCAGGGAAATGCGAGAGAGGCGCTAGCGAACAAACTGCAGACCACATTATTTTTACATGTCCCATACATCAAGCACCTCGAGGAATAATGGGTCTGATACTTTTGGATGACGAAACAAGGTGCTGGCTCAACTTCGTCACTGCCAGTATCTGATCTAGGCAACACAGCAGGCTAGAGTGGTAAAAGGATAAACCCTTGGTCCCCATCTTTTTTTTGTGTCTAACCTAGATCATAGATACTCTGCTATACGACGACGACGAATGTGGCTCTTTCAACTCACGTTGTTTTCATTATCAGTGATGTAGCTCAAAGATTAATGTCAATTAAGCATCTTAACACCATAAATTTGAATAGAAAATACATAAATTCAATCTTTGAAAATGGTGATTGCCCCAAGAAGACCTTTATTTTCATTTTAGATGCAAAATACAACAATTCAGGCTTTGACGATATTGATCTCCAAAACAGGTTTTGACTTTTAATTTATATGCATTAAAAATGTAACCCAGCGGTGCAGCTCTTTTAAATGTTTGTGTCGAATGTGGTTCTAGCATGAGGCAGTTCTGGCCACGCCTGGCCAATGACAACTTGCACTTCACTGTATCCACTGAAAGCTGATTTTTAAACATCTGATAAATTTTGTAGCTAATTGGTATGCATTTCTTGAGTGTAATAAATAAATAATAAAAAAAATAAAGCCAACATAAATCTATGAATTAATACCAAATGAAAAACAAACAAACTAAAACACAATTACTTCACGTAAATTATTTGTCAATATGTGCTCATCTTCAAAGCAAGTAACTATCAAAGAACAAGCTATAATACCAGGTCGTTTTCAACAAACTAATCATTTTAGCGCATACTCGTATGCCTGCTAGTATTTAGTTATCAATAGCTTTCACAGCGAGTATAGGTAATTTACCAAGGCATCGGACTGTAAACATTTATGACCACGCAAGTTTGATTTTATTTGAAAAGTCCAAGTTTGTCACAAAAAATTTCTCATAAATCAGTGATCACGTATGAATTTAAAACACAAATCAGAAATGTTGAAAATGTACCCTCATCAACAACGAGAAAATCGACTTTTTGTAAAAAAAAGTGGGAACTTGAACAAAAAGTGAAAAACTACTCGTGGTTATCGACTCAAACTGCTAATTTTTTGCCGCACAATTACATCATTTGGTACCAGATAGACCAGTAACGAAGCACAAGCTACATCACAAGTACAGCCTGAAGTAGTAATCAACGTGCAACTGCAACTTGATGTGGCTTGCCTTCGGGCGCAGCCGCGTTGATTGTCTGTGCCTTGCTTGTTCGCGTATTAGTTGTTGCAGGGCGGGCTGTGTTTGGACTGTTTGGTTGACGTACTTTATTAGTTATAGTTGTTAGTTATTCTTTATTTGATTTAGACGATGTGTAATTTTAAGTTTGTTTAAACTAATAAAAAGTGATGCTAAATTAGTTTCACAGCCCAGCCAGAGCAAAACTAGTACCGGTGTCATATGTACACCTTGCTAGAATAAAACTGGTATCGCCATTAAGCATAATTGATAACATCAGCCCGTAGCACATCATGGCAGGTGTACAAGAATCACTAGTTCATTTTACATTTAACTAAACTAAAATTGAACAAATCTGTAAAAACTTCTAGTCGAAGTCCGAAATAAAACCCACAATCTAAAGTCTACAAATCTAATGCGCTAAAGATTACAATATTGCTTTCATAACTTAAGCTACATGAATGACATAAAAAACAGCTCAAAGGTACTGTAAACTTTAAAAAGTAATATTTCAAAAAAAACGCAAATAAACTATAGGTTACACATAATGTCGTAGGCAGAAAGTTTCCGAGGGGGAGGGAAAAGTTTTGTCACAATCGTGTGACGTCACAAATCAACTTTATGCGGAGTGCCGAAGGCACGGAAAATCATAATCTATGGCGAACCCCGAATACTCGCAAAAAACCAGCTTTGCTTTTGCTAAAACTGCTTGGTTTTGCTTTACATTTTTTTATTTTTAGGGCCTGAGGGGGGCATGGCACAGTGGCCTCCCCTACGGTACGCTAGTGGTTACACACATAACATTCCAGTTATGTTTGTGGCAAACTGACCATGCAAATTTGAAGTATTACTTGATCTTTCTATTACCTTTTGATGTATTTTAAAAAATCATTCTTTTTAAAAATATGTCAAAAAATATACGGGAATTCTCTTTTCTTACCAGAAATGTCTTTAAAAATGTACAATAACAAAATTTTGCATACTTATCTCCAATGTTAATGAAAATATATTTCATTGTGCTTTGTAAATTTTCCGCTTGCGCTTTCCGTGTGAACCCACGCTGCGTGGTTCATATATCTTTCACACATTTTTAACACAATTTTCTGTTTACGCTTTCTGTTTGAAATTCACACAGAAAGCATAAGCGGAAAATTTACAAAGCAAAGCGCAAAGCGTGCTTCTTAAAGATAGTATAGGCAGATGCTCGGTTTTTACATTTGCACACTAAATAAGCTTTGACTGAGCCCCAACACAGCCTAGTTTTGTAGTTTTTCAAAACCTAAAGCTGCTTCCTTTTTTATAAAGTAGAAAATGATTGTTGTAAACATTGGTTTGTTTAGTGTGATCGCAAATTTAGGTTTTCATATTTGGCTGTTCAGTGAGTGAAATTAACAAAGTCATTTATAAACTTCTCAATATAGCTCTTCTGGTGTACTTAAAGGTTAAAATGATCTTTATTTTATTTTAAAATACTCATAAAATTAATAAAAACTCAACGTTTAGAAAAAATGAAATCAGTTTTTTTCAGGAGTGACTAAAATTTAAACACTGACAACGGCTGTATTATCAACGGAATGAAAATGAGAAAAAGAAAATTATTGCAATAAACAAGTGCAGCAGCGACAACTGGCGGTTTAAGATCTATATATTTGTACAGTTTGGGATAGAAACTGTTACTTTTGTGGTTAAAAGCAAATAGTGTTTTGTGTATACAAAAGGATTCTAAAAACCATTTTTTATAGTTACTTTCAAAATTGTTGATTTAAAATTTCATTTATATTATGAATTTTATGACGGATTTAAATGAACAATTTATATTACAAATTTTATGAGGGTTTTAAATCTACAATTCATCGTAAGAATTTTATAAGAGTTTTAAATCTACAATTTCAGCTATTGAAAGTAACTACAAAAAATAGTTTTTAGAATCCTTTTGTATACATAAAACACTATTTGCTTTTAGCGATAAAAGTAACAGTTTCTATCCCAAACTGTACAAATATATAGATCTTAAACCGCCAGTTGTCGCTGCTGCACTTGTTTATTGCAATAATTTTCTTTTTCTCATTTTCATTCCGTTGATAATACAGCCATTGTCAGTGTTTGAACTTTAGTCACTCCTGACAAAGAAAAATTGATTTTATTTTTTTCTAAACGTTGAGTTTTTATTAATTTTATGAGTATTTTAAAATAAAATAAAGATCATTTTAACCTTTAAGTACACCAGAAAAACTATACTAAGAAATTTGAAGATGCCTGGTGACAAAATCTAAATCAAGTCACTTACTACTTCTTTTTCTTCTTCTTCTTCTTCGAGTTCGTTTTGAGCTAGATTAAGTTGCACCAAGCTGTTGCGATTTTTTTTTGGCATTGCTGTTACTTTGTAATAAATCATCCATGGTGCAGGTTGTTCCGGTTTTTTGCAAGTTAACAAATGGTTCATGGTTTGATTTTTTTTCCACACTGGCAGGTAGTATCAGTGCCGGGGGGTAAGCAGCCCCACTTCAGTAGAAGAGATTTGGTCTTGTCTACACCTGATCTTAAACGGTTGAGAGAACGCCATTTATTCCATTGTAACTTATGTCCTGGGGGGAGAGATTCTTAAACTGGGAAATTTTGGAGCTTATGTTGATCTGGAATATTGTCTGTGTAGTTCTGCCATAGGTTCTGTGTTTTGAGTTGGTGTGTGGTGTGCTTGTCGAGAGGAGGAACCGTTCTTAAAAAACTCTTTCTAGATTTTAGTCTGAATGGGGCGGCTGTCAATCCGTACATGAGATGTTGTTGGTCCAAATTGCATTTTTGTCGTTCAGATTGGGTCACGACAGATAGCTCCGCGTGCTGACCCTCTGGCAATGTCCTTTTGAGGATAGAATTTTTTATCAACTACGATGACCACAAAACCACGTGCTTAATTTTTTATTGGAGGCATGCACGATCAGCGCATGGTCAATGCGTGATCACCAAGTAATTATATTAAAGGGATGGCCGATCTTTCACTTTTGATTGGCTTAGCCTTTTTGTGTTGAGTTTGTTTACGTTCCCTGAGCCGTTAGAAGCGGAGTTACTTTGGAACACAAAAAGTGAATATACGCCCTACGCATTGCAAATACTCGCAAACTCGTATGTTAGGTCGCGACCATTACCATGACAAAAGGAAGAAGCCTATGCACCTAAATTGCTGTCAACTACTGGGAAAATTGCAGTTTATCACAAATCATGGGAAAACAAAGAGCTAGGCCTTAGAGCAGGGAAACACAATCTTTTCACTATTGGAGGCCGAATTACCAATTTATTTTAATTTACGGCCCTCGGTGAATCAAATTAAAATTTTTTCAGTTCATGTAAAAGTGCAACTTTTTCCACGGAGGGCCATATTGCTGTCATTTTAAAGCCCCGAGGGCCAAAAGTAAGGAAATGTAACTGTGAAGTAACGGTTAGTAACGTCGGAGCTTTTGTGTTGCCCGAATAGTAGGTGATCTCCAGAAAAAAACGCCATCGTCTGTCCCAACGAGATTTCAGGAGGGTTTTGGTTTCTTTCGTTAGATTATTCTGGGAGTCCGAAAAAATTTTAAGATTATTACACATAAAAATAAGCACTTTCTCGCTTTCTAAAACAAGTTTTAGGCAAATAGTTGCATAAATTTTTTATTAAGTTAAACAATTGTATACCTACAGTATGCGGGGGGGGGGGGGATGATCCCCGCAACGCCACTGAATAAGCGAAACCAAGGAAATAATAACGAGGTTAGTGAGGAACAGTCATAGTAAAGTAAGCGTGTCTATGACATCTTGGCCAAAAAAAGCGCGTCAAAACGAAACAGAAAAAGAATCGCGCAACGGCGTGATAAATTCTTACTCAGCAAAGCATGACAATCATGCCTTCATTGTTGTGAATTCAGAGCAAACTATTTTTGAAGCGAGTTTACTACGTTAACTCAGCAATATTTTGCTGATGTATTTCTTTTGCTTAAGTTATCATCATTTCAAAGTGAATACAGTGTAGTCTGCTCCAAGCATCTGGAGTTTGTGGATAAAGGAAGAACAGTTAATTCTTTCGTTAAATCACTTTCTATGTTTAATATCAATTTTTTCCGCCAAATGCATGACATAAACGGAGGCAGAATTAACAATCAGATGTGTTTCGCATGGTATGTTGTACCCAGTTGTGGCATTCAAAAATTGTAAAAACACGTTCTATCTGAAAGATAGTCGCTCAATAGAAGCTTATTTTGGAGATCTACGTGTTCAAAGCGGAAATTTAAGCCGAAAGCAGGATAAAAACCATTTCTTTTTTTATATTTCGCAGATAGACATTTTCAACATTGAAATTCATGCCGAAATATTTCATAACACTTGGTTCCATGTGCTCAGAAAACTATAAGAACTGGTTCGTGTGAACCAACTGAATGCCACCACTGATTGTACGCCGTGTGACTTAATGTCTGCAGAATGGCAGAGAGCAATGCAAGAAACCAAAGTTAGCAAAGATTTTGTTTGTAGTTGGTAACATGGTTGGCAACGTATTACAGCCGGTTGTAAAGTCAATTTAAAGATGGAGTTAAAGCAAAGCCTACTTGTTCGCTGAGGTAAAAATGATTTTAGAATTAAATTCTCTGAATGTGAATTTTGTATTTGTTTACCAGGGAAACTGATGCAAAATAATAGCGAAATTGTTGAGGAAGAGTACCGTCGAGTTATAGTAATAAGTAGGGCAACCAATTTTTGACTTAAAAATCTTAAAATTTTGACTTAAAATTTTACAAATTTAGACTTTATTTTGACCAATAAGTTCATGCGCTTGCAACTGTGCAAAATGCAAAAATTTCATATAAATCAAACTGTTAGCATGAATGTCTGCTTGTTTCCAATGAAATAACACAAAAACGAAAAAACATGAAAGACTCAAGCAAACTACAGGTGAGAAACAGGTAACGAAAGTTGCTCGAAAAAGAACAAGAGATGAGTATGCAGTATCTTTCAGTATCCTGAAGTCACTGACAAGATTACGCAGTGTTGTACTTCAGCATCAAGTAGTGACTCACGTTATCATCTTTAAAGTTTCTGTCTCTCGCCAGAAGTTTTCCTAAAATAGAAAAGTTTCTCTCTACTGAAGCAGAGGTTGCTTGGGAGTTGCTTAGCAGGCTGTAAAAATGTGGCGAAATATCACCTCGTCCCATTTTCACCATGCAGTTGATGTCATTCCTTGACATTCTTTCTTGAATATATCTTCCAATTTGGCAGCCATCAACACCAAAGTCAAGGGATGTCATTTTTTGATAAGCTTCTCGAATAGTGCAACGGCTGTCTTCCATCTTCTGAATTGCGTCACCTAGCGCACTGTACTGCTCCTCTATTTCTACAAGTTGAGTAGCTAAGTTGGGAGCTTTTGCAGCCTCTTGAGCACGCCGCACGAAGACACCACCATCATGGAAGCCTTGCAGAATATTTCTAACTTCTGGAAGATTTCTTGAGTAATAGAAAGGAGCTGTCAACCAACTGCCCCATCTAGTTACAACTGGCTGTGGAGGTTGGCCGATGGAAGTAAAAAAAGCTCTTCTTGATCTGTTCTTAATGGTCACTGCTTTTACCCTGGCAACCAACTCATCAACAGCAGGTAGTTAGCTCTCACTTTCATAGCACAATTATGCAGAAGATGAGCCATGAATGTTACCTGGAAGAGCCTGGGATATAGTTTTTTTAACAGGACTCCAGCAGCAGTCATGTATCTCGCTGCGTCCGTTAACAACAAGCAAAAGTTTTCTCGTGCAACACCAAGAGAGTGAACTGTATCGTCAATTTCTTGAGTTACGATGTTACTATCCACAGCCTGCGAAAGAGTCTTACAGTTGAATAGTAACGTTTTTTCAGGAGCTGTCAACTTACCAACTAAGATATTCAAAAACTGTTTGTCATTTATGTCACTCTCATCTACAACCATAAACATTTCTTGGTCTTTCAAATAATCTTTCAATCGTAGTGCTTCCTTTTTAGCTAACTTCTCAACTTTCGAACGACATTTTCCCTCGGAAGGTAACGGATTACCAAGCTCTTTAAGCAAAGCTGACAGGTGGCTATTTCTCAATTTGTGCAATGGTATGTCAGCACAAAGAAACGCCTTAGTAACTTTTTCTGCAAAATCCGGTATAGGAGTTTTAAGAAATGTTTGCGTACTTGCCTTTTCATGTAAGAAGCCTCTGGTGTTTTGCACTGCCGCGGTGTGAATCCACCATAAACTTTTTGTCGCATTTCACTATGCAGTCACAGACTTTGCAAAAGAGTTCACCTTTAGGTGTTGAGGTAAACTCAGAATCGTATTCATGCAGTATATTAGGAACTTTGAAAAAATATGATTGCTTAACCTTAGGCATGATAGCTAGAAGCAAACGAAAACACCAGTAAACTAAAACTCAACACTGTATGCCAAATGACTTGAGCATTTAACTAACCTAGAAGAGAGACCACATTACTTGCCTTCCACGCCAAGTCTACTTAATATTCAATCGCCCATTAGTGGGCAATACAAAACTATTACGTCACAATTTGCACAATAGACCCACTGAGAGCTGAGACATGTGAACGCAATGATGGTAAATCAACTAATTCAACGGCAAAATCTAGCCAGGCACAACCTACCTAATTTATTTGTGAGTCGTGACACTGAAATAATTAATGTCAAGAAGAAAATGAGCTAATTTTTTTTTTTGACCTAACGCTGAATTTTGACTTTTTCTTGACTTAATAACTTTGAAACCTCTCATCGCATCAACCTGAAATTTAGTTTGAGACGTTTCATCACTTCTAAACAAGGCAGAAAAAATTTGACTTTATTGACTTTTGGTTGCCCTAGTGATAAGGGCGTTAGCGCTAACAAAAATGTGCCAGAGTAAAAAAAAAACAATCACGCAATAGAGGCGTGATAAGAACGAAGTACATATAGCAGTGTTAAACGTGCATTTGTAGGACCTGTAAGTAATCAGTAGGGCAATTTTTTATGACCTAATTTTTCCTAAAATATGACTTAATATTTCCTAAAATATGACTTTAAATATGACCTAATTTTTTCTGTCTGGTTCTTAAAAACTATGCAGCCGAGTCGGAGTATTGAACTCATTATCATTTATTTCGAACAGTTGAACCGCATAATCAAGTACGAATGGACATTGTCTTTGTCAAAATTGCGTCCAGGACATAGCATTTTTTTCAGTATAGACAAAGAGCGTTCCACAGAAGCCGAAGTTGGCTGTGCTCTTTGAAGCAGCGCTACCTCAGCAGGAGAATGATCTGGTAGATGTGCACCACTACCGGCGGCAATTTTAAGGAAGTCGCTACCTCTAGCTAGACGACTTTGAACATAATTTTTTATCTCACATGGGTCGTCACCAAAGTGGAGATTTTGAATGGCTTCCGAAGCAGCAACAATTGTATTCGATGAATTGGTAATTCCCTTGATTAGGATGGCAATATCTCGGTAGTTACCATAGATTTGCCTTAATTCGACGAAAACTGCAGGTTCTGCTATGGCTTCTTTTGCCCGCTCAACCAGTTTTCCACCATCTTCAAAATTGTCAACAATGTTTTTGATAATTTGGAAGTTTTCTGCGTAGTAGAAAGATGCCTCCAGTCACGTGGCCCAACGAGTCAAAACAGGTTGTGGTGGTGCCGGCAAACCAGCTGCAGTGAACAAAGCATGTCGGTCTTTGTTTTTTATGGTTGCTGCTTTTATAGACGATATCAAATTGTCTGCAGCTTTAAAATGTGCACGTATATGCTCAGCACAATTATGCAGCAAATGTGCAATGCAAGTAACATGGAGCAGGCGTGGATACAGGATTTTTAATGTTTCAGCTGCTTTTATCATGTACCTTGCGGCATCACTGAGTAGCAGCAAAAACTTCTCACGAGCAATATTCATGTTCTTGAGGGTGTCGTCAACAATTGTTCAAATATTGGAGCTATTAGAGTTGCCATTTAATGGTTTGCAGTTGACTAAGTATGTTTTTTCAGGTTCCTCCATCAGCCCTGCTAAAATATTGACATACTTTTGACCAGATACCTCAGCCTCATCTACGACCAAAAACAATGCTTTTGCAGCAAACAATTCCTTAAGGCGTTCAGTTTCTTTAGCAGCCAATTCCTTAACATGGCTTCGACATGCTGATTCAGAAGGGCAATGCTTCCCCAACTCTGAGTTTAATAGCTTTTTAATGCTGGCATGCTGAAGCTTATAAAGTGGGATGTCAGCCTCTAAGAATGCCGTTACAACCTTTTTTGTAAAATCCCGTTGGCAAATGGGGACAAAAGACTGTTTGTTTAAGGTCTTTTTTTCCGGTGCAATTTTCTTTTGGTGTTTTGCCAATTTTCGATATTGTTCCACGTGAAAGCGCTTGTCACATCTGACGATGGTGGCACAAAGCTGACAATAAAGATCATTCTGGGGATTGCAAGAAAACTCTTGGGGATATTGCTTTACATACCTTTTTGTTTTTACTACTTTTGATTCTGCAGTTTTTCCCATACTGTTTGCTAAAACTTGCTGTTAAGGAGCACTTGCTAATTCATACGCTTGCTAAATAAGCTAAAATGCGTTAAGGAACACGCACGTGTTAAAATAATTTTTCTTTTCCTTGTGGTTATGACGACATAATTTATTTTCTAACTTGTGACTTGTAGCCTAGCGCTTTTACGAGTTTCAAAAGCATTACGACTATTTCGACAGTTGATGGTGTTGTAGCAAAAGAGCAATATCTGTGCTTGAGACTAAAATTACAACTTGCAAACTAGTGTAGCTGATTCGTTAGAACTTATACAAGGAAATAAATTAATTAATTCGATATTTTTGAGCAAGATAACTATGGCGTCACAGAGTCATAACAATAATGGAGATAGCAAAGCTTTGCAATTGTTGTTAATCTAACGTTCTGTCTTTGCACCATGAATATCGTACTGAATATGGGAGCAATGACTAAATTTATGACTCTTATGACCGAAAATATTTTTTATGACTTATGGTGTAAAATATGACTTTAATATGATTTTTTAACTCCGTTATCAAACATCGTACGAAAGTTTTGATTGAATTTTTGGGTATTTTATAAAAAACAGACCTTCTAAAAAAATATAACTTTAATGACAAAAAATTGCCCTAGTAATCAGTTAAAGAATAGATTTATTGCAGCGATTTTGCTACGTCAACTCAGTGACATTTACTTATCTATCTCTTGACTTGATTTGTTACATTTGCAAAGTGAATAGCCTGCTACCAGCATCTGGAGTTAAGGGTGTGGAAAGAAGACCAAAATCTGCGCTAGATAGCTTATCAGAACAATTTTTTCTGCTAATAGTCCTAACAGAAAAGAAGATAGAATCAATACTTGTATTTTGAAGGATAGCTGTGTTCCGTGTGACTAAACAGCTGATGTCAGTAGACCAGTAAAGAGCAAAGCAAGTGTTGAGAAGATTTTGTTCTGAAGATGGTTGGCGATGGTTGTTGGTAATGTATGATGGTTGTTTGTAATTGTGAAGATGGCTAACGACATGTAAATACGGGTTGCGTGGTTCATCGTTTAAAGCAGGAAGAAAAAGTTGGTTCCCTTTAATTAAGAATGATTCAGTTTTTGAAAATATTTAAAACTATTTCATGATGCATGATAAATTTTTTTTCCTCATAAAACTTTAGGCTTAGTTGATAAGCTCTATTTGTGACACTTTGCAGGTAAGCATTTAATATAGGTCAATTTTTCTGCGGTTTAGGAAAGCTTGCTGGTAATGCACAGCAGTAGCTAGTAAGCTATGTATATCTCCTGCAAAATTTTTTTTTGCAAGTATGTCGATCGCTGAGAATATCTTTCGGTAAGGTAATCTTGATACATGTGTAGCAATTCTATCCAAAACATTGACGTCACACTAGCAAAAAGAATAGTGCGCATGGAAAGAAAAGAATCACGCTGCGGACGCGCGATAAATGCTTACTCAGCATAGCATAGCATCGCAGTGCTTGGGTGTGCGTTATTGTGAATGTGCGCATCATTCAGTCTCATGCAGTTTCGGCAGAGAATTAATTTTCTTCTACGTTTTCGGCCCAGAAGTTATTTTCTTTTCGGCAAACAGTAATTAGTAATTTTCTTTACCGCAGAGAAGTAATTTTCTTGTCTCTTGCACTGCAAAAGCAAGCAACCATAATATTTTACTCATTTATTAGTTTGTAATGTAAACGAACGTTTGCAGCTTAACATTTGCCCTGGTCAGGTTTCCTAAATAATAATAGCTAATTTAACTTTTACATAAATTATCACACAACATCTCTTTATTGGGTATTATCAGATACTACTACTACTACTACTACTACTACTGTAAGCTATGCTTTCAGTTCAAGGTACGCAAAGGTTTAGACTTTTGAAATATTTAGACTATGATATAAATATTGATTCTTACGGCAAGTAAATATCTAAGCTGACTTTACCACTGTTTATTAATAGCAGACTCTTTTTCAAGATTTACTGATATGGAGTAAAGTCGCTTGGATAGACCATCCTGCTAGGGTTTGATTGCTGTTTTCCAATTTTAATTGTTAGACTAAACTGGACGATCTCTTATCTTGCGATCAGTCCGCATTTTGGTAACGCAAAGCAACCAATAAGCAGAGTAACCGCAGAGCGAACAACAAGTGTTTCAAAAGCGATCGGTATACAACACAATTATAACAACTGAAGCAGAAAATACGCACCTGCAGCATAAAGTTGTTGGTTGAGACTGGAGTAAATTAGTAAAATATTATGGTTGCTTGCTTTTGCTGTACTATTCAGGCCATGCTTAGCAGCGCTTTGACAATGAATGATTTGCAAGCATATTTGTAGTTTTGCGTTTCTGTTGTGTGATAATTTAAATTTAGGACGGGTCGCAGTGAGGGGAGGCACTATGCAATGGCCCCTCCTTTGTTCTTATGCTCAAAACAAATAATTACCGGTAGACGAAAATTTACTGGGAGTTGTTTAGTTTAGCTTGGTACTTGAGTTGGACACACTTCACGCCTTCAATAGTTTGTTTGATGCGAGTGAATGTATACGTTCTTATAATGTCTTGTTGCATCGTAATGGTGTCTAGTGAAGCGTTTAAAGCAAGCGTTAAATTCTTTTATTGGTTGTGATGTCAAATCAAGAATTTTATTAAGCGGTGGTTACGAAAAATTACTGAGCCTGCCGGACCAAAGATCATCGGCAAAATGCAGGAATAACTTAGGTATAAAAGGTGTAACCGAAAGCTGTTGCAATAGCTACTCAGAATTCAGAAGCAAATGGCAAAAATTACTGGTTGATGAGGGAAATAAACAATGCAGTAACCTAGTTAATGTTGATAAGTGGAGATTCATAGTAGTTGTCGCCGAATACGGTTCAGTCACCCGCCCTGTACCTTGGTGACCAGCAGATGACGATTCGACGACTAGAAAATTAGGTTGGTAGAGTTCAACGGCTACCTTCTATGCCCTATCCTTCAGCCTAAAGACTTACGCTTGAGAAGCTAGGTTGCCAGCCCACTCTTTTACAACACAACTCTATTAATATATAAGCCTTCGCACGTAGACAATCACCGACACCACACTGTAGCAGCCGATAGTCCCCCTTCCTTCTAGTAGTAATTGGCCCTTGCCTTCTAGTTCTTCACCCTTCTTCCTTCTTTTCTTTCTTCTCTGATCTGTCGTCTGTTTGCTTTCGTCTCTCTCTTTTCCAAATAACCCACCCGGAAATATACTATCCATTCGTACGTAACCGAAATAAAGTTCCCTAATATTTTAGCCAATCAAAATTACTAAAACTAAAAATTAACAAGAAAAGGTTTGAAAACGGGGGAATACCGGAAACTGCTACCCAAAGAACAACCAATAAAAACGCATATAAAATAAATCAGAAAAGGTTGGTCGACGGGGGAGTACAGAAAATAGCTACCAATAAAATTGCTTTGAGAATAAAATAAACAAGCGACGTTTTGTATACGGGGAAATACCGGAAATAATGACCAAAACAAAAAACTACGTCGACTCGGGATAATGACATAAATATTCCAGAGATTATTATTGTTACAGTAGGATTGAGATAGGCCTGATGCAAATAACGTGGAGATTTGTTTAGGCTTGTGTTGCCACACCTTTTCGCATATCGCACCGGTAAATAAGCTTTAGCTCGCCTTTCATTACTAGGCTACCACTCCGTCACATAAATAGGTTGGCTGCAGTTGCGTAGTGCACTTGTATCACTGCGTTAAAATTATGGACTTTTCTTCATTTAAAAACCGGTTGTTTTTCTTATCGACTAGGGAGCAAATCTCCAGATTCTTGCTATTACTAGCCTCTGGAGGCTTTGCCACTTCACGAGGGTTGTATTTTTTAAAAAGCTTTGGTCTTTTTCCCATTTGGAAATTCTTAAATGCGCCGCTAAATTTATGACCTACCTTTCAATGATTTGTTCAAGTTTAAGTAAAAATGGCCGAAGTCGGCTAAATCGAATTTTTTAGGTCTGTTTGACAGATTTGATAAAAAAGCTGAGATATCATCTGTGTAGAAATTTCAGATTTAGCAGCATTGCTACAAACTGTCTAATTACGTAATATCCTGGATTTGTAATGGTCGTTGAAAAAAATTTCAAAAAGGCGATTGTCGAGTTTGCCGCACCTTCCCCCTCCTCTATCTCTTCATCTTTAAGTTAAATCATTTGTTTTTGCAGAAATTTTAATGCTATATTAGTTTGCGTTATTTACATCTGAATGGCAGGAGTTGAAACAGATTACAAGATCACGTACGTTCTATGGGGTGGAGTGGTGTTCCGTGTAACGCAATACAAACTAAATGGCGAACCTATTAAACACGTTGTGGTGATTGCATCCGTAGGCAACGGCACTGTTTCACCCGAGTCTGATCTGTGATAGAATTAAAAGTAAACAATTGTTTTATAAATATTTTTAGCTTAAAGTAAACAAGTGTTTTGTTGACATTTTTTGCTTGAAGTAAAATTATTTCTTTTACTGTCAAAGAAAGATTTATATTAATATACAAACAACAACTTGTGTTCAACCTACTTCTGAGTGGATTGCTAAGAAAAGCTCCACACGTAAACAGGAAATTATTGTAAATGATATTTCCCAAAAACAAAACTCTGACTAGCAAAAATCATGAAAGAATCAATTTCACTATTTCATAAGCAGTATTATATGTAAGTGATAATAATTGTCGATGATTCACAACTTTTTTAAGAAGCCTCGTTTCTTGCAATTGTATCAAAACTTATTGTTCTTGTAGGTTATGCGAATCTGCAGGTGCGTTCTGCTACCATCATGAATCAATCGATCGTGTCTTCAACTTTCACTGTGGCTGCTGTCTTGATATTGTGCCAATGTCGTCTCGTTGCTGAATTTACGTTTAGCATTACACTATAATTTGGTTTGTTTTAATACCGTATTTGTTAGAATACAGAAGTATTCTATTTGCAAAGTCAAAGAGGCAATTGTGTTTTACTGCTTATATATTGATAAACGATTACATACCTTCTTTGAACATAAGTTTGTGGCTTCCAAATTCAACTTCGTTCGTGGCCTTAAGTTTGTGGTTTTTAGTTCAAGTTCAACTTAGATCTTTTTTGTTTAAGTGAATTTTCTTAATGCTCGTAATTGTTTTTGATGCGTTTATGCAGTTATCGCCTTGTAGCGGTGAAATATTTTCTCGAATCTGTGGAACATTAAGGCAGCGGTTTCAAACCTTTTTTGTCTTTTACCCATTTTGGACCATTGTTCCTGTAAAGGAATAAATTATTCGGAAGCTTGAAAAACCAGTCGGTTGTTTTGTATCGACGTAATTTTTAGACAGAGAACTAGTTTAATGACCTCACAAACATAATTCAAAAAAAGTTTTTCGTTAACTCGTTAAATTCCGTAGCTAACGCCCATCGGAAAACAGCTATTTTTCTCAAGTCGAAATGACCTTAATTTGCGTAAAAATGCTGACTTAGTACAAAAGTGTAAAAAAATTTTACTTGCATTTTATGTAACTACAAAGCCTTCCAAAGGTAATGGTTTAATAGTTTTTGCGCGATTTTGTCTCTGAAGTAATCATTTTTACATTTAGTTTTTTTGTTCCTCTATAGAAACAATGGTCCAAAACACTATCACCAGCTAACATTGCGCAAAAAAATTTTGCTGCTCTGTCTTCTCTGTAGGCACTTTCTATTGCGCAAACACTACAAATGACATGAAGCAACGACAAAAATACCAGAAGAAGACAATTTTATCACTTATGGTAATCCAAGAAGCACATAGGATGCAAGCAAACACCACATTCTTGACATTTTTTACAGTGCTTTTTCTGCAGTTTGAGCAGCGTCCTTGAGTTTCCGCGTTTACAGGGTGATGCTGAGCAACTCTGGTGTTTATTATTTTTCTTTCATTAGGGCCTGAGGACGCAGAACTAGTAGTTTTCTACAAGCCACCTACAACCGACCTAATAAATTCAAGAAAATCTAAACGCGGGGAAGTTCCCACGGTGACATGGAACCTCCACGCAGCCACTGTCAGCATCATTATACAGCTAACAAACAGCGGCCAATACCACTTCTTTGCTTGAATTCTTGGTCTGTATTGGCATATGAGCCTATCAAGCAGATCGACGCCTCCCATCCTTGATTGTATTGGTGGAAGCAAAAAGTTTAAACACAACTGATCTTTTTCTTTTCACACTGGCTGTATCGTTTCACCATTTTGGTTGGCTCTATGTTGCTGAAATTTGAACCAAGGTAAAACCTTGTTGTCCTTCCATTGCACTATGGACTCGTAATTGTCCGAGCGGTGGTCAAAGAAGCCACACTCCTCTTTTTGATGGTCGCAGTGAGCACTTCATTATGCGACCTTCACGTATAGTCCCAAGAGCACTGAAATTTTTTTTTAATCAAATTTCACAGTAAATAATAAGATGTAAAAAAATTTGTCAAAACAGACACAATGACAAGCAGGGTTTTCAACTATCGAAGGAAGAGCAGAAATAACTTGTGGTCCAAGAGGCTTGCTGCTGTTCTTAGTACCACACGCTCCGGTATAAGTCTCAAATTTGTAAGGGTAGCCATGACTTGATGCTAAAACCCAGTTTTTGTAGCCAAATCTGATTGGCTTACCACTAATGAACATTTTTGCAGAGTGCCTACCAAAATATGGTACCATTTGTTCACCAATGGCCAGATCTTTGCAAACACTCGAAACTGCTGAAGTGAAGCATTGACTCTATCCTGTAGAGGTCAAATTTTACCAAGCTTATCTCCAGCAGGAAGATTATTGTTATCAGCAAAATGGATTTACTTCTTTATATCTTCAAACCTTTTTCTTGACATTGACCTCGATATTAATGTGCAGCTGGTATCATCATCTTTGGTGCAGTGCAAGCGCTGACGCGGTCGGCTGTTGTATCCTGTCAACAGAAGAATTCCAACAAAAGCCTCGATTTCCTGCGGTACAAGATGAATGACCTCAAT
Organism: Trididemnum clinides; assembly: GCA_963675345.1. Taxonomy (NCBI): domain Eukaryota; kingdom Metazoa; phylum Chordata; class Ascidiacea; order Aplousobranchia; family Didemnidae; genus Trididemnum; species Trididemnum clinides. Next base: position 35,062,834 of record OY776289.1, on the reverse strand, counting down.
CCGTTAACACGCATATCACTCCGTTTCGCAAGCAATTAGGCTATAGATTTCCTCATTGAATAACAATTGAAAAAATGTAACTGGCTCAAGTAGGGTAAGATGAGGGTGGCAGTCAGCTAAATTCATAACATTTGCTTCTGGTATTTCCTTCAGACTCCTTTTCTTCTTCCAGAGCACTGCTTCCTCATTCTTTCTCTTTGGCGGTGGTTTGTTTTCTTTACTTTGAACTGCTGATACGTCAGAAGCGACTTCGCAGTCATTGTTGTTATGTACCTCTAAAGTTCCTGCAACATTTGTTTGGAAGATGTTTGAAAGCAAATCATTTTTATGGCACTCATCTACCTCCACATCAGTAGCACAAGCATCACCTTGCGCTGGTGGCAAAATAACAATATTTTTCTCTTCACTTCCTGTTGACTCTAAAACGTCGTCAACTGCTTCCTGCAAAGTTAAATATCTTCAGTGTAACTGGTTACTGGTCATCTTTAACAGAGAAATAATTAACTATCAATTCGAAGAAACTGTTTCGAAAAAGATAAATTTCGCTCAGGGTTTTCAGAGAAAAATGAACACCGGTACTCGGTAACGAAGCTTTTATATCAAACGCGTTCTGTAACTTTTCTTTGAAAGAGATGGAGTTAGTTTTATCTTCTTAGACAGGATTGTGCATTGCTGTACAGATGTCGTGGTAATAGTTTCGTTCGAAAACCAAAATAGGCAAGTCACCTCCAGCCTTATTAATCTGCAACAACTGCACTAAATCTGCAGCAGCTTTGCACCCGTATTGGACCGTTGTTCTTCTTGACTTCTAGAGGAACATCGCGTTGTTAGGCAACCAAAAGCGAGTGGCAAAATTTTTTTTACATTTTTTTCTTAATTAGATCAGCAGTAACCAAATGCTAAAACCTTAAAAGAAAGTGACTTGCATTTCTGGTAGTGGTCATTAATGGGTTAACCAATTTCCGCTTTGACCAAATCTCTATTTTCCACAACCCCAAGTGAATTTGAATTATTTTTACTTGTTCCGCTATGTATTCAATCAAGGCCATCTTTCAGAGACCTTGATTCAACCCATGCATAAAAACAAACAACGCAATGTAGACGTTGACCTCAACAATAAGTCATTGAGTCAGAACTGGGGGCAAAAGAGCTCTCAATACATGTTGACTTCCATAAAAACAAGAAGACCATAAAATCAACGCAGATTGATTTTCCAAAATGAGGCAACAAGAATGTAAGCTTGCGACACCCTTATAATCTCAAAACGATGGCCCATCAGGAAACATATGCCATATGATGTTTTCTAATTTCCCACATACAACACTTATTATTTCCATCTGGTGAAAAAACCCTATTTAAAAAGCTTATGTTTCCGAGACCTGCCACACCCCAAACCAGGAATGGCGACTTAGATAGTAAGAAACTAAAATTAATGTGATTGTGTGTTTGAAAAAGCATTATGGCAATCTTGCTGGGTGGTTGCACTGTTTGAGGTAGAAATAAACCATCCTAGCAGTGATGGTAACTCCGACACAGACAAATCTTTTTGTGTGTAGCTGCAAAATTTCTCCGCTCATCGCAGGAAAGCGATATCATTCAAACACCAACCGCGTGCGCGTAATCGAACTTTGTCCGCTGTCCCAGCAACAACGCACTGCACAATGTGCACGACTGGACTGCTGCTTTTAATCTTGAACTTTACAAAGAATTGCCTTGTAGAAGTCGCCTATGATTAGCTAACTTGCTTCGTGACCTAACAAAAAACAAGATGACCCAAAGTTTGGCCGATTGCTGCATACAACTGATAATGAAAAAAGCCACACTGCGCAGTAATACGTCATAATGCACTAATTGATTTAACGACAAAAACGCTTCGCTCACAATATTAAGTCTATGAACATAGAATTCTTAAGCTACGCCGGCAATTTACGCATGACGTTAAACAGCTTTTAAAAATGCGTTTGATTGGTTTTGTTGATCGTAAACGTGAAAACATGCAAACCATATTTTTCCAAAATTGGTGTAGACATCTGCCTAGGTATGTAAAGTACTGATAATGTTTCAAGAAAATGCAATATATACTGTATATATTTTGACGTAGTTAGGGTCTTTTGTTAGGTGGTCATGAATTTTGTGGTTCTGAGAGAGCTTCAGTTTAGTGAGAACTGCTGTAAATGACTCTGTTTAATGCTGACATAGCCTCATAGATTGTTGTATCGCAATCTAATCCAGAGTCAATCTCTTAAACTATGGCACGTAAAGTGAGCATAACTACCAGTGTAGCTAAGTATCACGGATTTAGTTTCTGGCATTTATGACAAGCAAGTCTGGAAATGATTAATCTAAAAACAATGAAAATTTAAATATGCTTTAGGCTAGTAAATAAATACAAATGAACCAGTGAGAACAAACACTTATGCAGTTGAGAAAAAATTAATGTAAATGTTACAAGAAAACCATTAAAAATAGTTTTTTTCTTTCGGACAAAGTCACCATTCGTCATAGGTTACTTGACTTACTGCCAGAACCGCACGAAGTAAGGAATGAAATATCAAACTGTTATTTGGCTGAGATAAAAGAGATAATTAATTAAGATAAGAATATTACGAAGTGTTCTGGCACTAAAAGCAGTCGTAACAATATTCCACAAAACATTGCATAATCCAACATTTTCATGTTTGGTTTCAACGTCGAAGTTACGCTTGTCGATACCACAACATGTAAAAAAAATTTCAAATACAATCGAATTCCAGCGAGAAAAACCAACACAGAATCATACCAGACATCTACTGCGTTATATTCAATCCTTTGGCATGACATTGTTGATTATAAAGTCAGTCACAACAAATGTCATTTACACAAAAACAATTTATCGTCTTAATTTAAATAATATCGGACTCCGGTGGGAGAGTCGGATCTCCTATAAACGCTACCAACTCAATGTAGCGAATGACTTGTCCATTGATTTCATACTCTACGACACGAAATATAACATTGTACCATGATAGGTAATATAATTGGGCTATCGGTGCTGGTTCGAACACTTGAGCCATAGTTTTTATATGAGAAATTGTCTTCTTGCTTTGGAAATATAGTTAACAAAATCAAAGATCAATTTTACTTTCTTTGTGGGTAAATTTCAGAAACGTAGCGAATTTTCTCTTCTCTAGATATCTACGATTAGTTCCACTTAAAATGTTATAGGTTTACAAAGTAACTAAAACAGTTATATTAATGTTGAAAAATTTCTGTAAAATTCAAACATGAATCTAGGATTATTTTTTGAATCCTGTAAGCAATTCAGTAAACATTTGATAAAGAAAGAAATCCACAACTATAACAACAAAACAAAGTTAAATGCATCCTAGTAATTTTTTGCTTGTTTAAACTAAAGATAATTTCTGCCCAGTAATTATTGAGTGTTTTCGAGCATTTGTGAAAATTTTTCAGTAATAAATGATTAAATGGTTTCTTAATATGTTTGTAATCAACCCATTTGCGACTTTTAGACCAATCTGGAAATCGGGTGCAAAACATTTCGGGGGGAGAGGTATTATCTCTTTTCTCGCTATGCCGAAACCAGGGTAAATAGATACAGCAAAGGAACTTGATGTCAAAAATACTACTAGCAAAGGGGGCACATCAATTCATGGAATAAACCTACCACTACATCGTTTACTTTTGTGATCATCAAAACGATTGACATTTTGGTGCTCACTCTCAAATTTAACTTGCAAAGAACGGATAAAAGTCAGTGAAATGACAGATTGTTTATGAGTTCTATCAGTTCTGATTGAGGAGTAATGTGATTACCATTAGGGGTAGAGGGATTGACCGTTATTTATAACAACTTTTGTTTACTGCTGTAACAAATGCTCTAAGGGTAAAATCGGCGCATCCAGCTGAGACAATATTTTTCAACCCTACCTAACTGATGAGCACTTTTGCTAACGATGAATAACGACCAAACATAGTCAAAGTTGGCTACATAATAAATAAAAATATCAATTCAACAACAAAACGCCAAATCAATGTCACAATAAAGTAAAACCGGCTTTTTTCCCGCGCACTGCGCCATAATACCGCGAACAAACGCCTTCAAACACTAACAAAATCATGATTGTATCGTTTGCTATAATTCTGGGGAATTCCCTAAATCAATTTCCCAAATTTCAATACAATTGCAGTCTGGGTTAAAATAAGCGCACTCCGTATGACAATAAATCACTTCTATCATGACAGTTATCACACTTGATTGCGTTCCGTATATAACTTGACAATGCTGTTGGTGACTTTCGGTTTGTGGTTTGTTAGTATCTTCGTGCTCATACGACACTTAATAGCCAGGTGCATGGTTGCGTCAGCAAGTTGCTGACTTTTTTCTATCAACCATTAAAAGGTTTTATTTATCAACTGATTGCAGTTAGCCTTTACGATGCCTTACCATCATTAAATCAAATTAATTCTAGACAGGCTAACACCAGCTCCACTACTTCTAATTGAACAAAAGTTATAATTTACGTTGGAAAGGTATAGGGTGAACACCAACTGCACCAATCAACAGGTACTTTCAGAGCTGGGCACCGCAAATTTACACTCATTTCCGCAACCGCAAATTCCGCAAAACTGCAAGAGGTGCTCCGCAACAGCAAATCCGCAAGTTTGCGATGGGTTTGCGGTAACTTTTCGCACTTCCGCAACCGCAAATGCACATTGCACTTCCGCAAACTTAGACCACAATATTTACTGTTATTTTGTCCACATGATGACCTTTGTTGTTTTAGAAGGTCAAAGTTTGCCGTCGCCCAGACGTTGACCTCCAAAAAAAAAAAAAGGTCATCAATACCCCTACGTCAACCTCCAACCCAGAAAACAATAGCGTCCACTTCTTCCAAGCGTTTTACCGCGGAACAGGCGACACTGCCTATTGCTTTGCGGATTTGCGGTAAATTTCAGTTTTTCACCGCAAATATTTGCGGTAGGAAATTCGGTTCGCAAATCCGCAAATAGAAACTTGAGTTCGCAATTTGCGGAAGTGCCCACCTCTGGGTATTTTGCCCTAACGAACGTCCCCCTTCCTTCAATTTTCAGAAAGCTCGTTGGGATGACTTTGATTTTTACTTTGACTCTCACTGTTCTTCTGCAAAGGAATACTCGTCTCTTTCTCTTTCCACTGCTGCTGCTGCTCTCTTCACTTTTTTGGCACCGAATGCGGCAAATCTTTCATTCCTTTCGGCCGCATCAAACGTTAACCTCAGGTTTGGTGGTCCGCTGAAGTGGAAAAAGCAGTTAGTGAAAGACGTAAGGCTTTTTCTGCCGCTCACAGAAGTGATGAAGACCGTCCGTCAGGCTTACATCTCCGCTTCCCGACATGTCTCGTCCGTCATCGCCAAGGCCAGGGCTGAGGCATGACAGGCGACTTGCTCTTCTCTCTCACCTAAATCTAATCTTAATTCTGTGTACTCTCTCCTTCGTTCTGTCGCTGGCTCTTCTTCTTCTTTTCCTAAGTTTCCCAACTGTTCCTCTTTCAGGGAGTCGGCTTCGGTCTTCGCCGACTACCTGAGATCCCACTTTTCTGTCTCCCAGCCAAAGGCCCTGCGTAGCATAGCCAGACGCTACTTTTAAGAGCTCCGCTGAGCCACGTGCCTTGAAGAGTCTCATTCATCTTTTTGCTCCCCACTGAATTTCTTGCAGCTGCCACACACCTCTCCTCGTCCACTGCCGCTGATCCAGACAAAGTTGCCTATTGCATGCTAAAGCACTTTCTTCGCTCTGGCATTGATTTTCTCCTACACATTTTTAACTTTTCTTGGTCTTTGCATTTCTTTTCTTCCATCTGGAAGACATCTTCTATTATTCACATCCATAAGATTGGAAAACCTCCCGACTTTCCTGCTTCCTTCCGGCCTATCTTTCTCATCTCCTGCGTCTCAAAGCTTTTTGAACGCATTATTCTATCACGTCTACTCCTCTTTCTGGAGTCAACTCTATTCTCTCTCCCCGCCAGGCCGGTTTCCGCCATGGACGGTCTACTCTTGATCAAATTCTGTTCCTTTCTCATTCCATTTCGGATGAGTTTAACAAACCCAGGCAGGGATTTTGGATGATTCTTGCTATCATCGACTTTTCCAAAGCTTTCGACTTTGTTTGGCACCCGCCCTTTTCCACAAACTTATTTCGGCTGGCCTCCATCCTTGCTTTGCTTGTTGAACTCGATCTTTCTTTTCTGATAGGCGCGCTTGCGTGGTTTATCAAGATCACAAAAGTCGTTACTTTTAAGTCCGTCGAGGGGTTTCGTAAGGATCCGTTCTTGGCCCTGTACTTTTCTCTCTTTTTCATCAATGATCTCCTTGCTTCTCTGCCTTCGTCCGTCAGCTGCTCTCGTTATGCTCACGATCTGGCCATTCGGTCCTCCTGCCCCTCGGTCCCTACTACGATGGAGGCCACACAAGGAGCTTTGATTCGACTGGAGCGCTGGTCTGAGTACTGGTGTCTTCCTCTCAATCCGAGCAAATCTAAGGTCTCTTTCTTCTCAGTTGATCCCCACCAAGCTGGCCTCCAGCCCCCAACTCTTCTTATTCAACTCCCGTCTTCGTTTCAATCCCACTCCAACTTTTTTTGGGGTCACCTTCAACCGCACTCTTTTCTTCTTTAAACATGTATCTTTGCTGTAGGCCAAGTTCTTCCCTCGTCTCAAGGCCTTACGCTGTATCTCTGATTCCTCATGGGGCCCCTCAAAAAAGTCCCTCTCTCGTCTGTATAAAGTTTTTCTTCGGCATCTTCTCACTTATGCTTCACCCGGATGGTTTCCTTTTCTGAGCGTTACCAATATTACCAAGTTGGAGCGCCTTCACCAAGCGGGTATTCACGCCATCTCCGGCTGCCACTCGTCCTCTCCTATTCCACTTTTCCTCTCTAAGGCGTCTCCACCTTCCCTACGAGTCACCCAGACTCATTTCGTTCGGTCATCTTATGAGCGGGCCCTTCGTCTCCCAACCTCCTTCCCCATTTCAAGTTTGATCAGACTTGGAGTAAAACCAAGACTTTGCAGATCTTCCTGGAGAGCTTTTGCGTCCACTCAACCACTCGTCCTTTCTCTTAGTTCTCCTAGGGAGGCTCTCTTTGCCTGCGTTCCCTCCCTCCTTGGAACATGCCTTCCTTTACTGTGGAGTCCACCCTTTCATCTCCATGCTCCCGCTCTAATCCTCCCCTCTCTCGCCAAGGTGCGGCTCTCGCTCACCTTGACTCTCTCCCACCTCACAATCTGGTAATCTGGACAGATGGCTCTGTTCCTTTGTTTTTGGCGAAAGCGGCTCTGGCGTACTTGCCAACTGCTCTCGTTGTGGCACTGAGGCCACTCTTTCATTTTCGGCAGGCTCAGTACGCTCAAAATTTTCCGCTAAAACCTGCGCCATTCCGCAAGCTCTTTGCTGGTCTCGGCAGCACCAACAAATCTGCCACTTCTCTTCTTTTCCCCTCCTATCTGACTCTTGCTCTGTCCTCTTCTCCGTCTTTCTTTTTACCTCAATCTCTCTGGCAGATCTGACAGGAACTGTCTTCTCTCTCCTGTTCTATCAGGCTACAATGGTTGCCCGGACACTCGTTCCTCCCGGGAACGACGTGGCTGATGAGCTGGCCAGTCGGGGAGGGCTACTCGTGCTCTCCGCAATCCCGTGTAGTCTGTCTCCTCTTATCTCTCGTATACACTCTTGCCTTTTCTCGGACTGGAGGCGTACTGTCTCATCGAAATTCTTCGACACACAGGTTCCCTTGGTTTCCACTGAGGAACTTGTGCTCACTCGTCACGCTCGCTGTGTGCTCTCTCGTCTTCGCTGCAACGGACACAGCCTTCTGTTAGGCTCTTACCTCTTTAGAGTTGGCAGAATCGAGAATTCTTCTTGCAGCGCCTGCGCACATCCGTTCCAGGACACCTCTGATCTCATTTTGCACTGTTCAGCTACGGACTTTTAGCGCCACTCATTCTTTGGCGACTCTCTGTCGGTCTACGAGCTCTGGTTCAGCCCCTGGGGAGTTGACCGGCTTCTGGGGCTTCATGGTCCTCCGCCATGCCCTCATCCCTGGGAAGGGGTCGGGTAGCAGCAACAACAACACCAACTTGAGGGGCTATTTTGAAAACCAACAAGAAATTAATTAAAAATTCGAATTATTGCTAGTTAGTTAGTTAGTTACTCGGAAACAAATAAATCTAATTAGAAGCGATTTGGTTGAGATCAGGCCTTTCAGTTCGCTAAGCTAAACTTGGTACGGTGTGCCAATTGGCCAAAAAATCAGCCATAAGGAAAGTATCACCTAAAAATTATATGCTCCCCTGTTAAAAATAACTCTGTGCCAATTAGATACCCGTGAGTACATTAGCAAAATCAGCCATTATCAGATCATTACTGCTGGTACCGTAAGTTTTTGATTATCTATGGCCTACATGGTCCAGCAACCGAGGCAATTGCCCAAAAAATTAAGGAAATGTGAAGTTCACAAAATTACATCTGACAGATCAATGTAACCGGTCTGCAAGCATTATAGGAAGGTTGCATGTAACGTCACACATTTCGCGCCAAAAAAAGTAGCTGACCAAAACCTCTAATTTATGCTGAAAAGGTATATGGCAAACACCAACTTTTGGGGATATTTTGAAAACTAATGAGAAATTAATCAAAAATTGGAATGAATTATTGCTGGTTGGATCCTCGGAAACAAATAAATTTAATCAAAAGCAATTTGATTGAGATTAGGTTTTTCGGTTGGTTAGTCTAAGCTTGGTACTGTGTGCCAATTTAAAAAAGTTGCCCCCAAGAGAAGTGCCATCTAAATACCATTTGCTCCTCAGTTAAATATAACTCTATACCAATTAGATACTCGTCGGTGCATTAGCAAAAACAACCATTATGTGATCATTACTAACCGGTACAGTAAGCTTGCCAGCAAGCTTGCTTGTTGTGTCTTTGGGCGAGGCACTTAATGGGATGCCTCCATCTTTATGTGGCAAACAGGCGGTGGGGCCAAGCAGTCTATCCGTCGCGGTGGCCCAGTGTGACGAAAGACATGCAAACAGAGCATAAGCTCATACGCATGAATAAATGAATCGGTACCATAGGTTTTTAAAGTACCCTTGTTTCAGCAGCCTAGGTAATAGTTAAAAAAATTGTTTAAGAATTAGCTAAGGTCACAAAATTGCCTCTGATATATCAATACGACTGCCTGCAAGCACTATTGACAAAAAATTTCAAAAATTTACTGATTTTATCCATCAACATCTAATCGAACATATCACAAACGGTACAGAAGTCTGCCCTGTCATTTAGGCTGCAGTATAATTCAAGTTTACAACTTTTCAGTATGCTTATGCAACAAAATATACTGTATAGCAGGGCTACTCAATTGGCGGGCCGCGGTCCGAATCCGGACCTTTCAAGCGTTGAAACTGGACCTCAAGCTCCAGGATGAGTAGCAGTAAGTGCAGCTGCGGATTGCGAAAATGCCCATGCCCCCTTTACCAAGCTTTGATCACTTATTCTAAATACTAAATTATTTTCAAACAAAATGTCAACAACTTTTCGTGGAAGGTGCAACTGCACATTCTTAGCGTTGACCAACGGCACCTTCTAAGGACTAACAAACAACATGATCAGCATGAAAAACAGGAGAAAACCTATTTCCCAGTGCTCAAGGTCTGTCATTTATACCTGCCTCGTCCACCAAATTTGTCTCTGCAATTTAACTGATCAAGTGTGGTAAAGTTCAAAACCCGACAATATTCCGCCACATATATTCTGAAGCGCTGCGGCCCCAAATGTCTTACATGGCTTCAAAAATTCTACCCAGCCTGCATGACCTACCAAACATTCCCCATAATATAGCGACAGGCCACTGTTATCTCGGTACCAAATCCTGGCAATGCAGCTGATGATTGAAAGAGCTTCCAGGCATATTGCTGCTAAGCGTTTCTCAAAAGCTTCTCGAGAGGTTATCCTTGAAACCTATAGAACCTGTTTTTGACCCACAAAGTTGGTTTTAGGCTTGGTCAATGCATAACCGACCGAGTATTTAAAATAACCTATGACGTTGAGCACCGCTTTGAAGAACATAAATGAGGCATTGTGTTGGCAGATCTTACTGCCGCACAAGATTGCCTACCGTATGGC